>VZTM01023436.1:56864-156850 GCA_013400555.1 Jacana jacana | reverse complement strand
GGGCCGCGGGAGTCCTTCCTCTTCCCCTCCTCTTCCTTTCTCATTTCCACCCCTTCACATTTCCCGTTCTTCCTCCCCCGCTCACGGGCCACCCCGAGAGCGCACTCAGCCGAGTGCATCTTGCTCTTAAATCAAGCCTGGATATTTAAAGCTTAACTCCCGGTTTATTTTCGTCCTAGCCCAAAGACGCTCACTACTTATTGGGGAAGCTATTTAAATACCTCCTCCGACCTCCCCATGAGGTTATGAACGTTTACTGCTGCAGAATTTCACAAGGGTATTTGGCCCCGTCGCTCCGGCTCACCAGGACACACCGCGGGAGCCCGGGAGTGTTGCCGAGGGCGAGGAGAGGGGGGGTTTGTGTGTGTGTTGAGTTTTGGGGCGCTGAAGGGGAAAGACCTCTTTTCAGCCAGGGAATCGCGGTACTTCACACTCACTTCGTGGTTTATTACTGCAGGAGGAATCTGTTTATAGTCAAACCGTATTACATTGGGCCGTATCGATTTTCCGGCAGTACTCCCCACCGATTTAATTGTTTTTGGGAATGTCAATTGCAGCTCTCATGTTCCCTGAATTCATCAGCGTTCAAATGATAAACCTCATCATCGCTCTAAATCATACGGCAATCTGCTCGTTATTTGCTGTGTGTGTCGTGTGTCCCCCCACCACCCCCCGCAAGCCCCACACACTGACCGGACTGAACCGTGTTTCAGGGTGTATTAAACTTCACGCAAGGCCCTAGCTGTCTGCTCCCACCTCTCCTCGATTCATAGCATACGCCTCCCTCCCCACGCCCCCCATCTTTTAAGTTTTACTGTCTTAAAAATGAATGCGCTGAAGAAATACACCCATAAATTAGTCACGGTTCCTGGTTTCGGGTTCTACGGCTCAAAATCCCCGTTGCAGCGCAGAGCAGACAAAACCAGCAAAAAAAAAAAATAATCCCAACCAACAAACAAACAGAAAAAACCCCAACAGAAACCACACAGAGAAGTCATCGAGTCTTTAAAAAATAATTAGGAAGAAAAACAAGCTGGGACTGCGGACAAAGCGCTGGAAACTCCGCGCTGCTGCTGTTCCTGGCTGCGCTAATCCCTGCAGGCGAGCGCGAATCGATGCCTTGCCCGTCGCCCTGCCCTCTGCCTCCTCACCCGACCGCTAGGCCTGACGGCACGCACACGCGTGGGCAGCCGCGGGGGATCCCGCCAGCCCCCGGTCAAGGTCACCGGGCTGCCAGTGGCGCTGCGGTTGCCCAAGGGACACCGGATGGCGTGGGAGGGGGGAGAGGGGGGGCACGACGACGCGGAGGGGCACGGAAATGGGGTGTGACCCTCCCGCGGCAGGGACGGGTTCCCGGGGGCCGTCGTGGGCGCCGTCCCGGGAGGGCGAGCGCAGCCCGCGGAAGGCGTGGGTCGCGGCCGGTCCCCGCGGGAGGGGACGGTTTTCAGCGAGCGCCATTTAGCCCAGTTATTTCGGCATTTTTTCCTGCTGCCGTTGCGGCTGCTCGGGATCCACTTTTCCCCGTCACAGCGTGCCCCGCGGACAGGCTGAGCCCCCCCGGCGGTTTCCCTCCGCGGCAACTTTTGAGCGGGCTCCTTCGCTCATCCACTCGGCGAGTTAGTTCCCAGAAATACACCGGAGCGCCTTAATGGCGAGAAGTTTAATTTGTGCTCCGGAGTGAGCTGCTCTCGCCTGGGGCGGCGACGGGCGGGGGGGGGTGTTGTTGCACGGGTGGGGGATGCGAGGCCAGCTGCGAGCCCCACGGCGCCCGTCTTTAGAGGATTTGCGGTTTAGCGGGGGACCCGCGGGTGAGTTAGGAATCCTTTAGGACATTTAAGGGCGACGGCAACGACCGCCCCGGAAGGCAAGCTCAGAGAGGGGACACCTTCCTCCCCAACCCCCCAACTCCCAAGATGTGTAACATTCTCCTGGTCCTCCTCTGCGGGAAGGGCAGGAAAACCCTTGCCACCTCCTCCAGTCGGGAGGGCTGCGAAGTCGTGCGGAGCCAGGAGCAACTTGGAAGCAGGATACCGGGATGCACCGGGATATTTCGCACTTCGAGCGTCCCCCGCCACCACCGGTTCTCCCCCGTTCCCCCCTGGGACCGGAGGGTTGCTAGTGGGAAAGTCGCGGTGAGCTGCACGACGGGCATCCATCACCTTGCTCTGCCGTCTCCCGCGGGCAGCCCTCGGCTGCTGTTTATTTTGTTATCAAATCAATTAAGCTGCCGCTCTCGTATAAAACGGGGGCGGGAGGGGAAGGAGGAGGAGGGGTGTTGGAGTAAAACCGTGGCCGCTCCTCTGACATCGTCTCACCAAAGCAAAGAGCTCCTCCTATTGGAAAAATGGTTTCTTGCCGGATGGGAAAACCCCCAGCACGCAAGCGATTTCATTTTATTATTTAATTTCGTGTGTTATGTAGCTTTATGCTATACTACGTTATTGGTTTATTTTACTTCATCCGGCGACGGTCCCTGCACCGTCAATCTCGCCGGGCACCTGGTTCAAAAGCTCTCGTGTGGCTTGCTTCTCTGTCACCGTCACGTCTGGCCACCGATGCGTTTGGGAGGCTTGGTAAAACACTGACCCCAAAACGGCAGAGCCTTCTCATGCTGTGTGCAGGGCTCGGTAACACCAGGAGGTTGGCTCTTGGAGGCTATCCTATCAGCTCTGGCACAGGGTGATTTCTAACCTGTGCACTGCTAAGTTCATATCCAGCATTACCTCAAATGATTTTTTTTAGACTTCCAGTGTTTCTGTGAAACGAACTAAGATGAACTGGGTAGCCAGTATAATAATCACAACTGGTATCTTTTGGGGAGACCTTGGCAAAAAAGAGCCAAGTATTTGATGAGTAAAGAGATTCTTCCTGAGTCTTGTGGCTTGCTGGAAACTGTTCCTCTGAAGGTGGCATCTGGCTGGAAGCACTGATCTGGTTGCCAGAGGGAAGTGCCTGGCCAGCCTGCCCTGCAAGGAGCGGGGCTACTGGATTTCAAGCAGGCGGTTTTGTTCCTTTTGTTTAAATGAGTTCCGATCCTCACCTCTCTAGCTGGTGCCAGTGATTTAAGGCTATACCCTACTAAATAGTGATGTAGCACACAATTTGATTATTTTATAGTAGTGCAGGGGACCACAGCTCCCCTTAGAAGGCTATGGGTTGAAGAGGATGTATTTATCCATTTTGCTCTCTCCCAGCTCCAACCCCTGTAACTGGGCTACTTTAATCTGCAGGTGTATTTCAAGATGAACCTAGACTTTTTGTCCTACCCCGCCTTTCCTCAAGTTATAGGACTGCCTACCCCAACAATCTCCCCCTGCTTCTCTCACTCATTCTCTTCCTGGGAGCCACAGACACAGAGTCTCTTGGGGATGCCTTCTACTTTGCATGTCACTGGGGAAGGAAGAGTTGTATGGAGAGTGCAGATCTCCTGCGCCTCCCTGCTACTCAGATGGGAAAGGTGTCTTGCAGCTCCGAGGAAGAGTGGGATCGCAGTGGGGGGAGTTTGGGGAAGATGGAGGTGCAGCAAGGCTGGGCATCGCAGAGCAAGGTGAGATGAAGGGGCAGCTCCCAGAGGGTGTAAGATGGGTATTGCTCATGCCTGTGTCACACCAACTGGCTTCTAGTCATCAGGGGTCATGCTCATCCTGAGCTGTGATACCACTGGGATAGCAATGCTCATTACAGACACTGACATCAGGAGAAAAATGGTGCTTTTGCTCTCTCCTCATGTTGTAAATACTCTGAAGAAAGAGTTTGGTGCACTGGATATGTATCTTACGGGAGATGCTTTCAGGAACAGCCACTGATTATCAAAGCCTTCATTTTGAGGGCACTCAGCTACACCCTGTATGCAAAAGCAGGTGCACTCACAAACAGCAGCTACTTAAAAAAAATAATCCTAGCTTAATTTTGGTTCACCATAGGTGGATAAAAATGCTAAGATATGTAGGCTAGGTGCAGTAGTATCGGAAGGTGGTGAAAACTGTGAGCAGTGGGGGCACTTTAAGATATTACCTACTGCTTCTGCATGACAACTTTACCCATTTTAGAACAATTTGCTACCTTTGCTAAGTACAGCTGATTTCTGTTGTTTAACCAACAATTGAACTCTCTCAGGCCATTTACTCCTCCTACCCAATCTTGGTAGCACCATGGAGTTTCATGACGTGCTGTGGCCGTGTCCGACCCAATGCAGTGTGCAATGGGAAAAAAGCACTTTTATCTATTCACACCAACATGGGGAGAAAAGTGGGAGGGGGAAAAACTTAGTGAAGCTGGTAGTCGCGACCTTAAGCTGTCAACAAAACAACAGCTTGGAAAGAATGACAGCAAGATGTCATTTTGTTATGTTTTTGTGGTCACTCGCTCCTCACCGCTAGTCTCATCTTCTCTCAAAATGTAGTGAAAAGAGAAAAAACAAATAAAAATAAAAATTCTCACCAATACCAGGCGCTGCCAGAGCTGGGTAAGTAAGCGATGACATTGCCAGTGTAGTCCTCAGCCAGCTCTCGCAATCTCTGAGCATGATTTCACCTTCTCCACATTACGTCAGCCACATCCACCACCCACAACCCACACGCCTCCTCCCTCCGTCCCCACACAAGCTGCGTAACCGTAAGCTCGAGCCGCGCAGCGCGGTTTGCAAGGGGAGCAGTCGTTTGGGGTCGGCGGTGTCCTGCGAAGCAGCTGGGGGTTCAGGCTACGGGCTCTTAGCAGCTGGTCGGAAGGGTGCTATTGTAAGAGCGCTGTGGGTGATGCAAATGGTTCTGGCTGCTCGTAAGCGGGAAGGCATCGTAGGAGAGGTCACGGTTTTGAGAAGTGCTCACCTGCTGCCTGTGCTGGTGGGGGTATGTGTGTGTGTGTCTGTGTGTTAGGCGGTGTTCGCCGAGGAAGTACGGTGTTGCATTTTGTTTTCTTGGCAGAGGAGGTTCTGCTCGCAGGGTTCAGGTTAAAGGTTTCGAGTGGGAAGGAAGGGAGGAAGCCTGCGGGTTCTAGAAGCCAGTGGGGTGATGTGCCGAAGGTGAAACTGCGGTTAAAGGCTTCATAACCCGAGGGAAGGCTTGGCTAGGGACTTCAGGGCTTTCTAATGTTTTCATTGGTGGGATGTGCCATGATCAACTTTAACGGATTTTTAACAATATTTTTGGTTTGGTGGGATTTCTGTGCAAACATTGACAGATGGCATGGGTAGCTCATGTATTTTCATCTCTCTTCCTCCAGTAGTGTCTTGCAAAGCCCTAAATCTTCACATATCACCTTGCTTCTGTATGACCTCTTTCCTTGACTACCTTTTTCTGTCTCCTTTTGCAGACCATGTCCTGGATCAATTCTGTATTCTTTTGTTCCTAGAGCCCCAACTAACACTTTTCTTCTCTTTTTTGGTCAGGTCTTTCACTGCTCTTTTGTACAGAATCATTGGAGATAGACACATAAATTGATATATATGGGCAGTGAGAAAAAAATAAGGTGGCAAGGGAGCAGAGAAGGAGAAGGGGGATATGTATGGGGTAGTAAGGAGAGGCAGCATGAGAAGAGGTGGTGAAGATATTGAAATGTATATGAGGGCTTGTCTATAATGTGCTGTGAGGGTCTTCAGGACTGACAAGCTCCAAGGGAGATGGGAGAAAACTGGCTCTCTAGCGAATTCAGACCTGAGCAGGGAGAAAGAGAAGAATTGCATTACTGACCAATTCTGGGCAGCCCTTCTCCCCTGAACATCTCTCATTTAAGCTCTCCCTTTCCTTCTGTGCGGCCCCACGCAACCCCACCGCTGCAGCTGTGCTACATCCCCTCTGACCAGCTCACCAGCATGCTGGGACGAGAGACCAAGGGAGTAGAAAAAGGGTTGGGTTTCCAGGGGGTGAAAGACCAGGAGCCTGTACCCTCACAGGGGCAGCCCTGAGAGGGAGCCCCTCACTCTTGCCTCAGCTTTGTGCTGCAGTCAGGGCTGGTGTGCACTGGCACAGAGATGCAGCTCCCTTGGCACAAGCTGAGTGCAGAAGGGTGGAAGGTGACATGGACGAGACATCCGCAGGGAGAGCTGCTCAAGCATTGCTGATCTGGTGAAGTACCTCAGGGCCCAGGGCTAGGCTTAGTCCTTTCCTCCTCTACTGCAGAGGCAAGCCAGAGCACTGGGGGCTTAGCAGGGCTTAACCGCTTACACACATCCAGTGCTCAGCCACTTGCTCGTCACATTGTGTGTGCCCGCACACATGCACATCCCACTCATGTCACTCCCCTGTTGCCTTGAAAATCCACCTCCATAATTCCTGCTATCAGGTAAGCAATGCAAGAGGCAGAAAGCTTTTAAACCCGCATTGCTCGCAAACCCAACCAGTCCCTTTGGATAAACTCAGCATAACTTGGATCTGCCATCCGGAGCAGGAGGAATGATTTGTGGTGCTCAAAATTCTGAGGGATGAAGCAACAGAAACCTCAAGCTGCCATCAGAGCTTCCATCTGTAAAGACTGGTATTTACAATTACTTAGAAATAAATGTGAAAGAAAGGTGCATCATTTAGAAATGAGTAGATATGCTGGAAAACAATGTGTTAACCTCCCTCTGATTTATGCAAGAGCCAGTCTCTAAAATCTGGAGATTAAATTAAATCATGAAAGTTTGATATGGAGGCATTTGATTCCTGGTTTGGCTGTGAATGCCAAACCAGCTTTAACTATGGCCTCAATACTGACATCCTCCCTTTTATTTGATTTAGCACAGCTTATTTTAGCCAGTATGCACACCAGCTTCCCCTAATATGAATCCCTGCCATAAGAAATCACTGACATCCCTTCAAAATGCAACAGAAAGTGTTTAGTCACCACTTGAGAGCAGAGAAGGTATTTCAAAGGGAGAACACGACTGAAAATTGGATGTGGAAAAGGAAGGATCTAAGATTTAAACCGGGCTCTGAATTCCCCCAGTTACAGAGGCACCAGGAGCGAGATGGGGCCCTCGCTGTGCACTGTCATGGGCACTGCAAGTTCCACGCTTTTTTTGTGTGGTGCAAGCCAGAAGAGGAACTGATCCAAGCTTTCAAGCAATAGGCTATACCCTATCAGCATCACCGGGTGGCTGGTTTGTTTATACAGCTCCTAATGGAGGTGATGGATTAGCCACTCTTTTTTATTGCACCGTACCCCCACTAAAAATGTGCCTGGCCTCACCTTAAAGGAGGAAACTGTATATTTGCCTTCGTCTTCAGTGTTTTGAACCACATGGCCAGAGCCAGACAAAACACAGGTGTAAGCCAAACTGCAGTAATGTAAATATTTATGACAAATCATTGGGGTAACCTTTTTGCTTCTCTTTTGACAACTGGATGTTGCTATAGATCTTAGCCTGTATGGGACAGGTAAAAAGGCTGGCAGAGCATAATTTTAAATGGCAGATTGAAAAACATATGAAATTTCACCAGGCTGTGGGATACTGGTCTCTCCTTTGTCAGCGATTTGTACTGAAGACAAACTTTAATGGTATTCAGGTCTAAAAATACTTTAAAACATGCTTCTTGGGAAAGAATATAGACTCCAGGTGCCTGACCACAACAGCAAATTGCTGTCAGTGACAGAGCCTATGCATATTTAGGGGGCCCAGCTTTGCCCTCTCCTTGACAGGATAGTGGGTTGCCTTGGGGTTCATCTGCTCGTATCACTGTCATCTGTCATGACATATTCATATGGGACCCAGCTGCTGAAGCTTACACTATGAAAGAAAAAACGTAAAAATAATTGGTAGATGTTTATGTGGTTCCTTAGGCTACACCTGCACAGTCCTTTACAGGGCTTACTATTTGAAGAATCATTAACCTTACATATATATGCTGTCCTATATCTTAAGCAATATGCCCTTCTACTGTTAACCTTTAAATAATGCAAGTGCAGAAAAAGCCTCGTCACTACTGAGCACCTCCCAGTAAAATTTGGCTGCAGTTTAATGTCGATACTAAAAGCATCGTAACATTTTACTAAACTTGTTTCTGAGGTGAGATTGATTCTCTTAGATTTGCTGGGAGATTAGGCATCATTTCAACTGGAGAGTTTTGGAAACACTCATCACTGGAGCCAGGAGTCTGAAGATGGGGAAGTCTTTAGTACCAGGGCCAAGAATGTTCTGGGTCTGTCACAAACTACCCAAGGCAAAACAAAGTCAAATTGTATCCCACCACAGGCATCTGCCTCAGACCCACTCCCTGCAACAGGGGCATTTAGGATCTCCTGGAAATGCAACTGTTGTCATGGTGGGCCCTGCCTCCTCTGGTGCTGGGGTTGGAGATGATACCCTGGTCTTGCCATGGCTCCCCACAAAGGAGCAGTCTAAAGGCTCAGACCTGAGCAAGGAGCATTGAGGGTGTTGGTACTGCACCATGTATATCATAGAGAAAAGAGGGGAGCACAGACTGGGTAAAGCAGACAGCAGCCTCTGCTTCCCTGTGAAGTGGTCCCCCAAAAGGATTTGGGCTGAACAGTGTCAGATCATTGCGGTAACAGCAACAAGAGCAGTGATTGCTGATCTGACTATCCCCAACACAGCGCTGTGTCTTAAATACTATCATTACCCTGGCTGATACAGTTGTAGGGAAAATGAAGTGTGTACCCACCATTTTTCATTTAAGAGATCGATTAAACTGAAATGAGTAGCTGTGGAAACAGGTGGAAGAGGATGGCTGTGTGTATGGTAGGTAAGAGAAACCACATGGACAGCTTCAGGGAAGTTGGCAAGCAAGCAGTAAGCACAGCACCACTCATAGCACGACTGAGGAAATGCTCAGAGAAAGTACTCTGGGGTTAAAGTGCTTGTGGGAAAAAGAAAGTTGAAGCTGTAGGCAAAGAAATTGCCTCCTCTTGGTTGATTCCTCCTGCATTCTAGGAATCAAGCATTTGCAAATGAACAGGCCTGTACCAAAGAAATAACTCACTGTTTCCAAATTCTAGTAGAAACGAATTTTAGCTACATTTTAGCCATGACACTCACCGAAAAGGGCAACTACGCATCGAAAAAGTGGCAAAAATATAGACACATTTTCAGGGAATGAAAATTGTCCATGTTCTTTTTTGATAACTTCCGAGTTGTGAAGTTGTGAAGAAGATCTTCTATGATACTTTGCCTCCAGTTCTGCAAGGGAAGAGCAGCAGAAAAATCTTTCAGGTTAGCAATACAGCAAAACACCTTTCTTTACAGTCTTGGAGCCTTGCAAAAACTGAGCTCCTGCCTATTTTGGAGAAGTGGCCTCAGAGTACTGCTCCCGCCAGGTCACTCCGAGCCAGCACAAGCTCCCATGAGCATAGGGCTGCTGGCTGTGCCCAGCTCTGCCTTGGCTCCCATTGCTCCCAGTGGAGCTAGCACTGTCAGCAGCATTGGCAGAGCCTCAGCTTGGGTTACGTGCATAAGCGATATGCTCTGTATATAGCAGTGTGCTATATGTGTATGGTATTTGCTTAGGCAGTATGTTACTAGTACTGGGAAAAGTTTAAGGTGGGGGAGGGAAAAAGCATAGCCCCTTAACACAGAGACTCACACAGCAATGGCTCTATAAAGGAAAGCCCCATATCCCCAAAACACAATTTCAGATCTATTGTTAGAGACTAAAAAGGCAGTAATTACGATTGGAGACCAATTGTGTTCTATTGCTGGGGAAGATAATTCTCACCACAGATACACAGCTAGCTCTATTTTTAGACTATGATTTCTTTTTTCAGCATGCTGAAAAACCCAGAGAACAAGTGACAAGCAGAAATCAGAGGTGTCCTGGTAAAGCCAGTCGAGTTACTTTTGAGCAGAATGTAATCCATCAGAATACCATTTACAGTGTCTATTTTAGTAAAAGTCCCCAAACTAGAGTCCTTTAGAATTAAAATAAATATTGATATAACGCATGATATAGGCAGCTGGTTTCTGGATTGTACTGTGCTATCATCTATCACCATAAGTAGTTTTTAATGTAAAAATGAAATATACATTCTGCTGCAGCTACTTATGTTTTGTACTGGGTTGGTTGGTTGTTTTTAAACATTGTGTGTTAGATGGGGAACAGGAATTGACTGTCGCAGAGCGATGTCACATGCACATCTCTTACAACTACTAGCCTGAGCAACTCCTTGTGTGAAGCTGTGCTAGATCAGAGCATATTGGTGGGCCTGGTGCGTGTCATCAGTGCCTACAGAGATAAGGCAGGCCATGGCCATGTGCTGGGACTTGCTGGAGTGTGGTGCCAGAGCCCACAGGGGTGACAGGGCCACTCGGGAGTCCTGACCCATTCGTTGCTGCATGTTGACCAGGCAGCTCCAGCCCAGCACCTGCCTGACTGCCACACCAGTTCAGGGGTGTGCTTGAGTTCTGTTCTGCTTGTTACCCCAGCTTGGGCATTAATAAGGTCTCGGATTTACCCCAGCATACCTAGATTGAAACAAAATGAAGAATAGGGTCACTCTAAACATATCCATACATTGTTTTTAGCCCAAGTGAAAATGCTCACTGTACAAAAAAGAACCATCACAATGCAGAAAAGATTAAGATGAGCTAGAAATATACTTGTTGCGTGAGCTGGAACTTGTGTTTGTGTCATCTGAGCTATCTTTTGTTTTAGGATATAATAACTCATGATCCCAGCCCAGAAATAAAGGATATCAAAGTTTGTGCTCTCTACAAGTATATTTCTGTATGTCCTGGCTGCTACCTGCAGCTTTCTACGGTAGGGCAGAGAAGACAAAAGACCTATTCACAGGGAGCCCTGGTTTCCTCCAGTGTCTGGAGGGCACAATGAGAGCAAGCCACATCAGGGTGAGCATTAGTGAGGCCAGTGACATCTTCAGAGAGATGTGGAAGCAGCTTCAGAGAGCTGCACAGTCAGCAGGACACCTACAGAAAACTTCCCAAAACTTCAGATGAGAGACACCGGAGGCAGATTTACATAGCTGAGGATACTCAGGAGCTGACAAGCATCTTAAAGGACTCAACTGTGCCACCCTGCACAGTGGAAAACAAGCTTTCTTCAGTGTTTAGGACAATAATGGAAAGGACACCTTCACAAATCTGCCCAGAGTCCTGAAGACTGCTTTGCTTCTCTGGGTTAGAGAAATAACAACAATCATACTTCACTGGATTTTTTATGTATTTATTTATTTATTGAGAGAGAGATATGTGGAACATGTTTCTTCCTTTCCTGATTGGTGCAGAAAGACTGTTTTCTCATCTAATTGCCATTTGTCCAAAAAAATGGAAAAGCAAGTGGTCTACATTTTCCCACTGTGATGTTTCTTTCTTCCTTTTCTACCTTTCTCTCTGAAAAGTGCTTGCTATTTCCCAAGGTTTTCCTGGTGATCGTGTGTTATTGTGGGGATTAACACAAGGGAAACTTGAAAGCAGTTAGAGAAGCCTGCAGGCACTGTCGGGTATGAGGGATGGGCTGTTATCCCTCACACCTCCTTGTTGCAAATCCCATTTGGTGGTGTGCTAATGAAAAGAAAACCCGTCCTCTGCAAGTATTTGGATCATTTAGAGGAGAAAACAGCCTGTGTCAGGGTTGGGTTTAGCAATAGAAGGGACTGACTTTGCTCCTACAGTAGCCAGTCAGTGAGAGCCTTCCTGAGAGCTTTGGCTGCTTCTTTGTCCCGCTCTGGGCTTGGTTCTCCTGTCTGTAGCATCTTCCTTGCAAGGAAAAGGGCTTGAGCTGGGTGTCCTGTTTCCACTCCTGGCTTCTGCTGCTTGGTGAGGTGGGAGCTGAGGGAGAGGAAGGTCCCAGAAGAGGCAGCCAGGCCTGGGCTGAAAACCTGAATGCTGCAGAGAAGGAAACGGACAGCTGTTCTCTACTGTGAAAAGCCTGCCCATTGGGTCCCATCCCATCCTGCCTCTGTTGATGTCAGCAGGAGCTTGGCCTTTCCTTTGGATGAGCCTACTATTTTTCTGAGCTCCATCCATTAAGTTCAGACTACTTAGGAATAGTCCGATCCATCATAATAGTCCATCCCTGCTCACAGACTACGCAGGAGCAGGTTTCCCTTTGTACAGGCTTGTGATTTACAACTCTTCAAGTACCAATGCTCTTTAGCAAATTAATTTTTCTCCACAAGCCAGTCTCTAAGGGCATTTACTACTTGCTATTCACGCAGTACATTTGGTCACTGTATCCCAAGGTATTGTCCCTGTTCCAGGACTGGCCCCGCCGCAGCTCTATAAACCGGAACCCCCTCTCTGCTCACAGATTGTCCACAAACATATTGAATTGTTTCTTGGATCCATTGTGCTCGCTGGAAAAAAAAAAAGAGTAGGGGTGATTTCCAAAACAGCTGCAGAGCTGCTTCCGATGCAGAGGCTCTCACGGGCACGAGGTCATGCCAGTGCATTTTATTTCCTACAAGCACTCTGGGGAATAAAAAAAAAAGCAATGTACCTGGGCACTGGGGAATAATATATATAAAATAAATATATATAAGAAAGAAATGGCAAATAGCAGCAAAGCTAATGAGGAGGATGATTCCTGGGACTGAAGTGGAAGCTTTTCTTTAGCAATCACCTTGCTGACATAGAGAGAGGACTGGAGAGTAACGCTAGAAAACAAACCTCCTTCCCAGCCAGCACAAGCGGTTTAATAGTACGTTCCACAGACTTCCTGAAATAGCTGCCCCCTGATTCCTCAGCCGCGCTCGGGGAGGGGGTGGGAGGGAGTATATATGGATGGTAAATGCCACTGCAGGCTCCCCTACGCAGGCACCCCCATCGATGCCAATTTTTGATCCAGCAGCACAGGGCGGATTAGCAGTGGAAGATTAATTCCTTCCTGTCATCTCCCCGGGGAGGTTAAATGATCTCAGGAGCAATTTCTCTTGCTAGGAACACTGTAATCCTGAAGCAGACTGCTAACTGTTACAGTTTATGTGGGGCTGTAATGATGGCAAGGAGGTTCCGAGTTTGGAGAAGGGTCATCGGCCAAAGAGATGTTTATTTAATTAAATAGTGATTTCTTGCAACCCTTCTCTCGTGTGAAACTTGCAGCTGGGAGGAACCGTTTGAGTCATTTTATAAAATGTCTGAAGGAGAAAAACCATAATTAATTACAAACTGCCCTACCGAGTATGGGCAGTTGAACACGGTCCATGGACTTGCCCTTAGCGATGCATGCTAGCCATCTGCATCCTTGCCCCACTTACCCAGCACAGACACTTGAAAACGAAACTCTGGTTTCAGCTTTTTGACTCGGTCGTACAGTCTCTCTGCACCCACGGCTTCCTGTCAGTATGCAGCTCCCCTGCAGCCTGCCTGGGCTGAGCTGGTCTCCAACCCCTACTAGAAAATGGCCCAGAGGAAAGTAGACCAGCTGAGACTTGCAGGCAGCTGTGGGGCACCTCTGCTCCTGTTTTCCCTTGCTCTTGATGCAGGAGGCTGCCTCACTGGTGGGAAGAAGACACGGGAGTATTCCTGGCTGCAGAATCAGAGATGATAGTTAAAAATTTGTCACGGTGCTGTCCCGACTGCCTTCAGATGACGAGGTGGCCGTTTCTCCAGGCCACTTCTGCATGGTGAGGAGTGTGCCATCAGATCATTTCTGCAGTGCAGTGAGTACACGTGGGGCTTCCCTGCCCCAGAGCACACACTCGCAGACAAAAATAAAACGCGGGCCAAGAAGCGAATCGTAAGGAAGAGCTGAAGAGAGACAAGATGAGAGGAAGGCTTCTGGTAATCATGGGTTTGAAAGGGAGTCTCAAATAGAGACAGTTCTTGGCAGCAGGAAACAGAAGACAGCTCTAAGTGGGGAGAGCCGCGTGAGTGACATACAAATGGGAGCGTGGGAGCAGCCAGCCCCTGCAGCTGGAGCAGCAGCGGGAAGGGGAGGGAGAGCCACAGGAAGGACGAGCAGAGCCATCGGTGGGCTTTGGATATGCCTGGCACTGGCAGAAAGAAAGAAGGTGCCCACAGAACTTTTATCGTGAGAGGTACCAGCGTGTGGATCTACAACGCATCGGCCGGTCTAGTACACTCCCTGTGTGCCTGCTCTCGCCCTGGAGGTGCCTGAAGCAGGGCTGGCAGAGGCACGGGGAGCATTGCATGCACTGCAGGCACCACTGGCTAAGGGCATTTGCAACCAGGCAAATTACCCCGCTGCAGCTGATGCGTGGTAGCTCGTTACCCCCCAGCAGCCTGTTCCTCTGTCTGATCTTTTATTTGAGGATCCAGCTTCAATTTAAGCCTGTCTCACAGGGGTTTAATGTGCACCTGCAAACTATTGGCTATTTAAGACTTGTCCCTGCACAGAATTTTTATCACTATTTAAAATCAGATTAAAAAACCAAACACTGTGGAGACCTCTCTGTAGGTACAGCATTCAAGTAGATCCCAGGGTTGGTTTTTTTTTGCCCTGGGTATTTTCAGGTGTAGTGTAAACTCATATACATACTTCAACCTGTATATCCCTATTTGTGGAAATGGACTGTTCTAACTGAACCGCCTCGCCTTCCTGCCTCTGGAGAAATGGTGACAGGGAACACCAGAACAGTAAGGATGGAAGAGTGGGAGGCAGGCAAGGATATTTTGAAATGAAGAGTTGAATGAGAGATGGGATGGGAATTACAGAGATGAAATGCAGAGAAACACTAAAACTAAGGGTCTGAGCCTGTCAGGAATTAATAGCAATAGTTATATCTATCTTATGTGTGGTATGGAATTGAATCTGTGTTGCAAGGGATGAATTTGGGGCAGCAGCAAAGACAATAGCTCGGGGGGCTTCTGTGCTGATCACATCTTCAGTTCCAGTCATTTTATGCACTAATCCTGCAGAGCAGTCAAATATATGACTACAAGCATGCGAGTACTTTCACTGCTTGCAAAGGCACCACCACTCAGTTGTTTGAAAGTTAAGCCTAAGTGTGAGTGCTTTGCTTGCTTCATCAGGCTTTGTAAGAGCTGGATACACAGCCTCTTAATCAGCACCGTAAATGATGCCTGCACACTGAAATGCAGTCACTGAGAATTAGAACAGAGGAAAATCAGAGACGTGCAGGATGGATGTTTTATAAATAAACTGTGTATTAATAGTTTTATGGTTTAGGTGTGGGTTGCTCCCATGGAGTTGCAAGATTGCTGCTATTCTGTTAACCTAAGAAATCACTAGTGGCACCCAGTGGCTAGAAGGGTTAATCAAAAATGTACCTTTCTCCCTCATGATTCCCCTTGCACAAAAGTTATCATTTAAATGTGAAAAGCACTGTTCTTGGTATTACACATATTAAATCCAGACATAGCTATCCTTGAGTGAGGCTTCAGCTGGAAGGTATCTGCTGAGTAATGATTGCAGTTTCTGTTCGAGGAGGCATTTAGACTGCAAGGTAAAATGCTTAGCCTTCTAGTACAGCACATGGCAGGCTACAAACCCATTGCATTTTGGCACAGTTGTGGGATAGTTAATGCTTATTTATTCTGTGAGAGCGCTAAACCTGCACAAATGAAAATTATGCCTGTTGTACGGGTTCCAGGACTTTCCTCTGGAGAACACTTTCCAAAATTTGCTGACTTTCAGTACTTATGGAATTTCAAGAGCCAAGTGATCCATAGGAAAGTTAAAACCCAGCTAGTAAATGAAACGAGCAATTAACCAAACTGATGAGAGGGAACGCCAAAGCTCCATAGCCATAGCTTCTGGATCTTTAGCCTCTACTTGGTGCATATATAATGAAAATACATGTCTTCTAAAAGACAAGTAAAAATGACCTGACTTATTGCTGAATGATACATTAAATGGGCTCCAAGTACATGCCTGATCCTGCAGGCTGCAATAGTGATTTCAGTGGGAGAAATCCTGTGGCTTGAGTTTGTAGGGGTCTATGAGTTACAAAGTTAGAGTGCAGGCAGAGGCAATGGTTGTTATCCCCATTTGCTCTGCAGGCTGTGCTGAGGTAGAGCCCCTTCACACTGTGATGTGCTCCTCTGATACCCTCTCCTGTAGCCAATGGTTCACAGCAGGTCAGAGCCACCTTGTTCCCACCTGGTATAGCTTCTGCTATCAGGCTGATGACAGTATCTATCAAAACTCACAGCTCTATCTGTACACCATTTTCTACTCCCCCATCTCCCTGGCTGTCAAAAGCTGGTGTAGCAAGAGAGGGAGAAGATGATAATCTCATCCCTGCTCTGTTTTAGAGACAGGAATCCTGTGTGTGGTAGGAGGATAATGCCAGGGGCCTCAATTATTGGGTTTGCTGTGGCTGCCTGCAGTGCTGCATGAGCACAGAGGGGCAGCAAAGCCATTTCTCCCGGGTCTTGAGGAATGGAGCAGCTGAGCAGGACACACATGCTAATACTCTGCCAAGTCCCCCTGTGGCAGCTAAAGAAGGGCCATGGTGGGGAATCTGACCAGAAGGTTGTTGCGGCCTTGTTATTCCCAGCCATCAGAGCAGCCTTTCAGGGCCAAGGGGTAGTTGCATCCAAGCCCAAGAGGTCCTGTGGCAGCCACTTTTCAGAAGTCTACTACCATACACAAGGTGAAGAGTAATGCTCCTTTTCTACTGACACCAGACAGATGGTTTCTGCTGGGGTCTGCTGGGTCAGTAACAGCTGGTTTTGCCTTCAGCGTGGTGTTGTGTGGACTGCTATGGCTTCAGGGAAGCATGGGCTTAATTCCCCACAATCCCTATTCAGGTTACCTCTGGAAAGCTTTACTTGCAGCATTCAGACTTTGCTGGACCAGGACTAATAAGGAAGTAGCAGTCTTTATTTCTGTTTCAGCCATTTAGTACGTTTCCTGCCATCACAAGGACCTAGACTGCCTTTCCAGCTCCTTTTCATGGAATATAACACCTGTGGCTGCAGGTCACTTACTATAGTTTGTGATGGGCTGCAGGGAAGTGTTGGTGACCCTGGTGCACAGGGTGGATGTTTTGCAGATCCTTCGTGTATCTCTAATTCTTGGCTTTTCCAATACTGCACATAGGTAGAAATGTAAGTCTTTGGGCAAGAACCTCCTGACTGTCAGGGTCAGATCTGTGCAATCGCAGGTGTCATCTATCTTTTCCTAATGGAAGTTGATTTCTCCTTGCAGAAACAAAATAACCTCTCTGTGCCTCAGTGTCCTTGCCCATAAAATGGGTACATTGTTGGGAGTTTGATAGCAGGAGGGCTGTGCTGTGGGATTACATTGCTCGCCAAGCACTTCATGATCCTCCACTGGGATGTAGCAGGGAAGTGAGCATTAGCTTTTAAAAGTTACATAGCCTTTGAAATGGTCTCCTTGAAAAGTTTTTACAGTACTGCCATCACTCTTGTCTTTCAGCACATTCCTTAACTGGACTGTGTGGCTTTACCTTCATTCATCTCCTGGTCCCTGTCCCTGCCTTCTGCCAAGGTGGGTGTGAAGTGTGTGCAGCAGAGAGTGCTCTGCTATGGTTCATTGCTTTCTCTTGCTGGTTGCTTTCTTTTCTTTAGTTGCTTCCTTTTCTTTCTCCCCAAAGAAAGAAGTAAGTGGAAATGCAATAGGTGATGTAAAATTTGCAAGCCAAAGAGAGCATATATTCGTTCCCATATATGCTGCTTAACATGAGGCTGAAAACTCCTGGCTCCTCTCGTCTGTGCAAGAAGAACTCCTTGCCCAACTGGAGAATATGGAGTTTAACCCATGTGAGCATACTGGTATAACAGGGTTTAAATGTCCTTTCTGGCATGTCAGCACATCCTACCTCAGCCTCAATTATATACTTTCCAGCTTTTCATGAAGAAGTCTCAGTTCTGTGTGATGTCATGTGTTTGGGGGTGGTTACAAAACGCTGTTGGGCGCTGGCTGTTTTCTTAATACAGTAATCAAATGCAGAAGTGCTAAGGCATTAATTCTAGAGAGAATTGGTTGTGGGGCTTTTTTTTTTTTTTTTTAAACCCCAAGAGTATAAAATCCAAAGAAGATTTAATACAATTATTCCTAGGGGATGATGTTCATAAGTGTTGTGACCATCTGGGCATACAGCTGGCTAAACACAGCCTCTGCTGCCATCTCCTCCAGGAATGATCCTTGGAAGGGGCAGAAAAGGGCTAAAACATTACAAAAGCCGACCTCCTTTCAGTAAGAGCATCCTCCCTGTTTTGGAAGTGTTGATTGTTTGGCCTCCCCCAGCCACTGAGGCTGCTTTATTGTGTATTTATTACTCAGATGAAGGCTGGAGCCAGGGTTCCTTGGCCCATTTATAAAGCAATTTAAATGAGATGGCTGCTCTGGGCGTCAGTGCTCGGGACCAGGCTGAGCTGCCGCAGCAGGCGTGCCAGCGGGAACTGCCCTCAGCCTTAGGAGTGGGGATTTACGGTTCATGTGCAGTTCAAGCACGGCTCCCGCCCTGGGATTATGTATGTGGCCAGCACTGGGGCATGCGAAATGGGCTGCTGGGTAGTCCTGAATCCTGAAGCCAGAAAAGGGGGGGGCTGCTGGCACCAGGTTCCTGCATGCCCAGGGACCTTGCTGCCCGTGCTCCCTGGCTCTGGGGCAGCAGGGAGCCCCAGCACCTGGGAGGTACCTCTCCGTCTCCTTGATCCTTGGCTTTCCCTCTCTCATCCCTGCAGGCTGACCGGGCTGGCAGGGCTGACTGACACCCTGCAGCCCCAGCAGCAAGGGAGTGCTGTTTCAGAAGAGGTTTGTTAGTTGAGTGGTGTGAAGGGACTTGCACCTTTCTCAATGCTGCTGCTTCTCTCATGTCAGAGCGGCTGATGCCTGCTTTTTGGGCAGCTGCCTCTAAACCTGGGGTTTCACTGCTGCAGCACACAGCATTGCAGGTGGGGCAGAAACCCTGATGGGACCAGTGTTGTCCCTCCTACCTGCCATCCCAGCCCAGGGACTGGGCAGCAGCTCCATCTTACTCCATCTTACCCACCCATGGCAAACTGCATGATCGTCGCACCTTGGCTGCAGCGTTTCAGTGTGGGGTCTTCAGCCTCCAGCTGCGGCTGTGCGAGGAATGGCTGTATTCCAGCAAATCCCACAGCCTGTCAGGCCTCACTGTGAGCTCAGCATGGCCCCGGGGAGAAGTATAACTTCAGCCATAAACACGTTAGTAAGGAAGAAAAGGATATGTGAACGAACCATCAGTGGGTCTAAATCATCAGCTGAGACTAATTTACACCACAGAAAGATTGACATATATGTTCAAGCCAGGAAAGCCCAATAATTTAAAAAGAAAAAAAAAATCCAATCTGCTCCTGCTTACAGGAACACCTTTCTTATCAAGGCAATCCTTCAAAATCTAGCAATCACCAGCAAAGCCCGAATTCAGTATCGATCCACCTTTAGCTCTCACATACCTTCTGCACTGACATCATGCTGCCTTCAAAGCCCCCAGACCTCCTCTTCCCCAACCTTGCTTCCAGCATCTGCAGCCTGGTGTGAAGCTCAACCTCCCGGGCGCTCTGGTCTCTGCTGGCATGGCTGTGCATGCAACCTCCTGGCACACAAGGGTGCAGCAGTACTGTCACCATGTTTATCCCAGGTAGGAGGAAATTTCACAGCTTCCCAATGCAATTAAAAAGCACTGGGTGGGCACCTTTTGTGCTGTAACATGCCTAAACAGAGAGGAACTAGGTTTTACAGATGTCAGAAAAAAGACCCGCTGTGTCAGGTCAGATCAAAGATCCATCTAACCCATCATCTTGTCGCCAACAGCAGCCTGCCACAGCTGCATCGGGAGGACTATAAGGCCAGGACATGCACATAGTGATCCCACTTTTAGAAATGTCCTCTCAGCCTCAGCAAACTTTGACTCAACGGCTCCTGCACCACAATATTGTCTTGGCATATTTGACTTTCGGCTCCAGGAGAGGGGGGTGCTGCAGATAACGAAGGATGAGGATCATGAACTGCTATAGAGCAAAAAAGTCAGATTTGCCTTGAACAAAAGAGTCTGATGGTAGCCAACTTCACCTCCACCACAGAGGCCACTGCTAAGGATGTCTGCCCCATGGTGCTGCCAGAGCACAGTGGGCCATGGTTACACATCATGATTTCCTGGATATGCTGCCACACCTAAGGGATTGGGGCATTTAGGCCAAGAATGGTTTCAGACACACTCCACACTTTGGCTCTAAGTTGCAGAAGGTGGCTTTCATGTCTTTTTGTAATAAAGCCTCGTTACTCTCTGTGTCCTCCTTTTTCTTTCTTTTTTCTTTTCACTTCTCTTCCTCTTTTCTTCTCCCTTCCCTTCCCTTCCCTTCCCTTCCCTTCCCTTCCCTTCCCTAACACTATGACAATAGAGTCATTAGGCCCACACAATTAACTTGCAAACTTTAAGCCAGGAAATGCAAAAGTTAAGGCTCTAGGACAATGTTATCTTGGCCAAGGGCACACCTGTAGTGCTTTCCCATTTACACCTTTTGGATCTGAAGCTCTCCAGAGCAGCCAGTCTGCTGGAGCATCCCTCTGAGCTCCTGCACAAGGCAGGGCAGAGGGCAGTGCCCCACAGGTGCTGTTTGCCTTTAAGAGCACTCCTGCTTCCACATGTTTCTGTTGATATCCCTAACAGAAAAGAAATACAACACCCAAACCAACTTTTGCTTGCTTTTATATGTAACCTTACCTTTTACAGCTATGCCATCTTAAAATTTCGGTTTAGTGCCGTTAATTTGTTGCTTGTTAGTGCCATAGGGAGAGAAAAGGAACAAAAATCCCCTTTATTTCTTTAGGAGAGTTACCTTAGGAGCAGCTGAATGCTGCCATGTGCATCCTACCTGGCAGGCAGTGGCCAGGAAAAGTGTCCCTGATCCCCTCACACCCCTCATAGATCTCCTGTTTGGCAACACCACTCTGCAGCACTAGGTTAATGGGGCAATTGCATCCCCATCTGCAGTGAAGCAGCTCTATTTTTCTCATGGAACAAGACAAAACCCCTCCTCACTTTTTTTTCCTTTTTTCTTTTTTTCTTCTTAATTAAAAAGAGGGAAGGAAAAAGCTTGGAGGATATTTATGAATAGTGCTGACAGACACATACGTAAGGTTGGGTTTTTTTTCTTCTGCATACATTTTATTTTCCTTTGTTGGGAAGGAAACAGTCTTATTTGCCTTGTTGTTTTTTTTCTCCCTTCCCTTCCCCTGAGGCAGTGAGGACCAGGGAGAGTTACAAAAGTTTCTTGCTTTGTTTTGCTCCCAGGTAAATTGTCTCATCATCAGTCAGGCTGAGCAGAGGAGTTTGTTATTAACACAAAAATGTGGGGAAAGTAATTTTTCATTTTTACTGAACCTAGAAGTGGCTGAACAAGATCCCTTCATATTTTTCCTTTCAAACGTTGCTGAAATACAATGTTTAAATGCCAGTATAAAAGTGCCATGCTGAAGAAAGTTAGGCACACTGGAAAAGAATAGCTATAATGGAAATGGCAGCCTGAACAGTCGAGGCAAGTAGGATAAATCTTCCAGGCCATGGATGATTTGTTAAGCATTTTGCACATATATATACATATTGTAGATATATGTTGTGTGTGTGTATAATCAATAAAGTGTATGTACAACAGATGGATGGATTAGATAATTATATGATTGCGGCCCTCCTGTTATATTTATGTTCCCCCATTAAAGCCCCATGTGAGTTATCCCTCCCCTCCTCACTCCTGGAGATAAAGGTCATTAAAGCCATCAGCTGTCAGGTGTGCTTCACACCCAGCACAGCGACAGAGGCAGGCAGCCAGGGATCCTGACGCCTGCTTTGGCAGCACCCTGCAACTCAGTTCCCTTCCTTTTTGAGGAAAATGTATGCTGGAAAAAGCAGTTCATTTTTTTCACTGCCCACTGTAGTGGGCTGAAGGTGGGATGGTTATTAGTTGTGCTAGCTGAGGAACCAGAAAGGTGTGGGCATCAATGTCCTGGTTCGAGCGACATGGGATTCATTCCTCTTTCAATAATTTCACTTTGTGGTAAGATCTCATCTAATGTTATGGAAAACCGTATTTTTAGAAGACTCTAGTGTCTGAATTTGTGAAAATATTTACTTTATAGCCAGCAGTGCTACATGGGTTTCAAGGTTTCACTGTTTTCAAGCCAGCCAGCTGCAGGGATGAGGAGGAGTGAGACCCGGGCACTTGACCCTAGCTGGCCAACAGGAATATTTCATAACATCAGCATCACAATCAATATAAATTAGAGAGTTTGCTGAGGAGTTTTCTTTCCTATGACTGCTGTGATCCTGAGAATTTCTTGCTGGCCCCCTGAAGCCCGTTTCCTTGCTCCTGAAGCCATAGCACTGGCAGTGCCCGACATTTGTTGTCCCCTGCTGGGAGTGCACAGCTTCCTACCGGTATAGTTGGCTGAGTAAAACCCTTGTAATTTTTATATTGGTATCAGGATCAATATTGGTTCTTCAGTATTATTAATGTTAATTATCTAATCTTGTTCTATTAAACCTATCTATATTTCAGCCCTCGGATTTCCTTGTTTTTCCTGATTTCCCCATTCTCTGTGGGGAGAAGTCGTTGGGAGATAGAATGATTGTCTAAAAGGCAATAAATTGTTGTGGGTTCTTCAAACTGTAACAATCAGCCAGAGCGTGGTGGTGTGTGGAGAGGCAGGATGCACACCCACATGGCTGGGCTGTGCCAGTGGGTTTGGAGCTGGTTCCAGGGCTGCACCGCCGGGTAAGCCTAACAGCCTGGGGCCAAGCCTCCACTTTGCCTCTACTGGTGGCTTCAGCCCAGCAAACGCTGTGGGGGTCTTTGCTGGACTTGGATGGAAAGCCTGGAGAAGGCACAGGAAAACCCCCAGTGATATGTCAGCCAGCTGCTTACCACCTGGCGGGGGACCACCTGCCTTATCCTATCCCGGCTGCATGCCAGCCTCCTTGGAGCCCAGCCGACTCACCGGGAAGAGGATTTCAGTCCACACCCATTTAGTCACCGGCGTCTGAGCTAGAAGTCTCTTATTGTAATTAGGGGGTGGTTGTAACGTAACCCAGATAGGCTGCATTCCTGCCACCCCAGCCTTCCCTGCACAAATACCTGAGTCCATACAACAGGCTGAGGCTGCAGCAGTGATGGGGACAACCCTCTGCTGGGACTAAGCCAGGACTGCAGACAATATCCTGGCCCTACCTACACCAGGGCCCCAGCTGACTTCTCCTACATGGCTCACCTGGGACTGAGGGGATGGAGGGGAAGCCCTCCCTGTCTCCAGGACGGGTGTCACCGGATCCCTGCCACCAGTGCCCTGCCCCTGGCAGTGCAGAACTCTCTGGACAGGCAGAGAGCACTAAGAAAGAGTGGAGAGGGACCAGCAAGCCTCATCAGTGCTCTGATCCCTTGGGATCACACTAAACAGTCCCTGCTAACGCTTCTATTTGACTCTTTTAAAGCTATTTCTTGATCTGGCTGAGCCCTTGCCTGACCTCAGATTAAGGGAAGCAGAAATGGGTCATAGGTAATTAATGTTTTCTGAATTCCTCTCAAGAGAGGACCTTACTTCTGGAGAAAAAAAAAAATAAATCATGGACCATCTTGTTTTCTATTTTGCAAACAGAGAGAGTGAGGAGGAACAACTCCAGTACTCAGCACTGCAGTAAATCAACTGAGTGAGGTGAGGTGGGTCCTGGCCCCGGCATCCAATCCAAAGTCTCCAGTGGACTTGCCTTGCTAGAATGGAAGTCTACATTTTAGATGTAGACTGGATTTTAGATTTCTAATTCATAGGCGTTGAGTTCAATTAGTGAAAACAAAATACATGACCTCGGGCTTATATCCTGCTGCACCACCAGCAAGAGGAGGTGGATTTGGGAACCAGCAGTTGCTTTGTTGGCCACAGTCTTATGAATCCATGTGAGACAGATGAGACAACATCAGTCAAAGTAATTTTATCTCCTGCCTCTATCCAAGCTGCTGCTCAGCTGGGCTCACAGGCATACCCCTCCCCAGCCCCGCATCCTGTCCCCCAAAGAAAATACAAAGATTGTTGATCCCTCTGGCCCTGGTCTATTGATGGGCACAAATGACCTCTTTCATTTCCACTCTGGGAACAGGAGGATTAAAATGCCACTATCTCCTGATCGTAATGCTTTTTACACAGGCCCTAGGTAAACACTACTCTAGTCAACAAACCACTGTTAATAAAAATTGCTAATTAAATGAGGGCCAGTGGTTTGCTTTATTGACGTAAGTATTTATAGGCTTTTTCTGCTTTCTTGTATTTTTCAAGGCTCTGTATGGTTTGCATTTGCTTTTGCTCTCTGCTCCTGCTTGTCCTTCTTATTATTGCTTTATGGTTTTTGTTGTTGTTGTTTTAACCACCCTGAGTCAGACTTAGGGATCTGCCTCATATTAAGCCCATTCTTTTCTCGAAAGAATTTCTCTAACACAACACAACACAACGCAATGCAATGCAACACAGTATTTTGGAGTTTATAAGGAATACCATACATTTCTTAAATCTAGCTTTTGCAGTGTTACTAGCCAAGATAGCTTATACTTTAGGATAAGCTGTCTTTGGGATAACTTTGGCTCTTTAGTACACATTTGTCTATCCCCTCAAGAAATGGGGCCTTAAACCCTGCGTGAAAGGACTTTTTATTCACTGAGCTTATCTGTGTTAATTCAGGATATGCAGTTGACTACCAGATAAAGAAAGGCACCCAAACTGCAGCTCAGCAAGGGACTCCAATGTGTTTAGTCATCCTTCTGCACAACACGCAGGCCATCATCATTTAATTAGATGTTTCCACAGAATTAATAGTACATGCTAAGTACTACTAATTCTGTGGAAACCCACATTGGACACGGCACACAGGAATGAAACAGCACACAAAAGCAGAAGGATGATGATGTCAGCTGGAGTGCCACACTGCTTTATCCCTCAGAAGACTCCTGTGTGATAGTGAAGTCTGAGCATCATGTCAGCACAAGAAGTTTCCTTGGCAGAGCATACCCCAAGGACGTGACACTGCTGCTGGTTGCCGTGGAAGCTAGACTTGTACTAAATCAACTTTTCCAGGTCTTCCATATGCTATGTGCTATCCAGACTGCCTTTCTGCTCAGATACACTGAGAGGTTGACACATACTGTGGCTTCTGCCAGTGCAAGTTTTTGTTCTAGAAGGCACTAAAGCTGGTTACCACCTTCACATCATGGCCTTTCATGGTCTACAAATGGAAAACCCAAGTTGTCACCCAGAAGATGTCGTTTGCAGACTGATCTGGAATAAGGACTGGCCAGGAATACAGAGATGTTGTTGAGCCAACATTGTTGAGTACGTAAACAAAATTGAATGGAAGTGAGTATGATGTAGAGCTTGTGTCCTTGGAAGCTAATTTAAGCTTTCTTGGCTCTGGTTAAGTTTTAAACATTTCTGGTGGCATAAGGGAGACAAGGAGCTGTAATACAAAAGATAAAGGCTGGAGCCTGATTAATATTGGTATTTTGAAGGAAGAGTTTTCATAGCCCATCTGGGAGTGATTTATCCCTTCTCAGAGAGACCACCAAACACAGAACCATTCAAGAAACGAGCAGTCTCCAAAATGATAGTCCTCAAACTGGAGTGAAGAGAGGGGCAAGCACTAAGGATATTCTGAAATAATCACTCCAGCCAGCTGGTGAGTAACAAGAAATGACAGTTAATAAAAAATAGCAGGAACTGCAATTCTGACTGCATTCTTAAAAATAAATACCAATAAATAGGCGTTAAAAAGAGGTAAACAGGATTTGAGGGCTAGACAGAAAGCCTGGCACACTCCAAAACATTGCAAAGCACCCTTCAGTCCCAAAGGAGATCGCGGGTTTAAACACTTGAAGAACTTCTGCTGGGTAACAAATTATCAGGTGTCTGGTGTTTCATGGCAACCGTCCCTGCCGATTCACACAGTGGCATATGTGGGATAATTGGAGGTATCTCCATCCTCTGTAGAATACGAGAAAGGTCCATGCTCATATGAACAACCTCACATTTGCTACAGCCTAAGAGCCATCATGTAGACAGTTGTCTAGCTGACTGGTGGCAACTGGTTCTCCTATGGTTTCTTGTTTCTGCCTGAGCCTGGATGAGTGTGTCACTGCCTGTATTTTGGCCATATAGGCTTTTTGTACTGCAAAGCAATCCTTTCCTCCCTCCTCAGGTAATCAAGTCAGTGAGCCCAGTATGCTTCCAGTAATGAGACTGTTCCTGTACAGACAGTAAAGGGATGAGCAGACTGTGCTGTGGTGAAAAGTGATTTGGGGACCTTCTGATAAATAATGCCCGTGGTTTTGACATTACCGTGGCATCCTTCCAAAACGTAGGACCAATGTGACCACTGATTTACCCTCTCTTTAAGGCTCTACTTGGTCTGCAGGGCCTGAGCACATC
Source organism: Jacana jacana (assembly GCA_013400555.1). Lineage (NCBI taxonomy): Eukaryota > Metazoa > Chordata > Aves > Charadriiformes > Jacanidae > Jacana > Jacana jacana. Next base: position 130,583 of record VZTM01023436.1, on the reverse strand, counting down.
TCTTTATCGAAAACAAGGTGGCAAAGAACATTTTTTATAAAACCAGGAACGGCACAAAACTAACAGGAATTTAGATTTCATTACAAACATGGAACCTGGCAAAGATTAATTGAAACATTTGCCAAGGGCCGATCTAAAGTTCGATGAAATCAAAGGGGGACTTTAAACTGACTTTAACGGTCTTGGGGTCAGGCTGTAAGGCAAATTGGACAAGTTTCAAGGTCCCTAGGTCAATGGATTTTTTTTTTTTTTAAATCAAAGCCATGCCATGCTATTAGTTTAAAAGACATTTCAGCTATCAGCCATAGAAATCACTTGGTACCAGTTCAACAGGAACTGGATCGGCTCCTGTAGACCATGTTATGAAATGCCTTGTTCCTTGGACTTGACATCGCCTTGGTTGAAAATGCCAAGGCATTACCTCTCTTGGTAAGGGGGTAAAGGAGAAGCCAGACACCAGGTACTGCTGGGTCTGAAAGCCCCAGGCTTCACCTGGGGTGACCGATGGCAGGGATCTTTCAAGAAACAGCCCTCACTGATGGAGCTTTCCACTGCAGAAAGCGACACCCTGAAGATCTACAGGGAACAACACGAAGCGGTTCATCTCTTCCTCTATGTATTTGCTTGAGGGAATGGGTGGGTGGGTTGTTTATCTTGTGGGGAGGATCCTTTTCCTTTTGACTCTTGGGAAAAAAGGAACCGCTTTGTGTATGTTTACTGAAAGTTTGATGTGTTCCCCGAGACATGAAGATAGGGCACATCCGTATAAACCAGGGTGGAGAAAAAATAAAAACAAAGAAATGGGCTGGGAAAGCTGCAGAGACAGAGTGTGTGCGTGTGTGCGCTCAGCCAGCAAGGAGGATGACACTGACACTGTTCCAAAGGAAGGTCATCATGTAGACCATAAATCTCGAACACTTAGAATTTGCTTCATTCATCTTCGTTAACTCTTTTTTACAAGAAGTTCAGCAACTATCGGAAAATTTTGAAATGCTTATTTATTTATGTGGCCCTGTAGCTGTTCATGGCTAGTGAGTTAAAGTCTGATGTGGCCAAACACAGCACGACTGTCCTGATCCTGCCTGTAAGGGACCCCTTAGCAGGGTTGCTGGTGCCTGGAGTGGTCATGCAGGAAGGACCAGGGTGCCAGGTGTACAGGCATGAACAACATGAATGGCCAGGGGCAGCACTGGTGTGCGCGTTCCCATTGCCTGGGCATAGCTAGGTGCCACCAGCAGGCAGAGAAGGAGGAGAGTCTTCTGGGAGAGAGCAGACCTTTGCCATGGACTTATACATACCCCCCAGACCTCCACTTTTGGGCATTCTGGAGGGAACGGGCTTCTGCTTTGAGGTGGTGGAGCCATTCTTACATCTGCTGCTGGTCCAGTTTTGATGCTTTGACTCTTCCAGTTGGCTTTGGGCCTATGAGCTTTTGCTGAGCACAAGATATGGTTCATGAGTCAAGTTCTCCAAGAACTCTTGCTCAGAGAACAGGAGGGAGGGGACAATTTTCTCTAACTGATCACAATTAATGTAATTAGTACTTTGCAGTTTTTCTTATCCAAGTCTCTTTACCTTTGAGACCTTAATTCATCTTCACACCTATTGCCATTCTTAATTACTTTCAGTGAGCCCACAGCAAAAAACAGATATGTCATTCTCTTCTGTGATTGACTACATGAATATTTTAGAAAGAGACAAACTGACCAGACTCAGCATTTAGCTGAATTCTGGCTCTGCCATTAACTTGCACAGTGGCCATGGGAAGTCATTTCACTTTGCTCTGGGCTGTTTTATTTGTATAGAAAATGGAAATACTAAACTAAAGGTCTACTCCAGCCCCAACTAAGATAATAGAAGCTCGGCTTATGAAAAATTTCTTTTAATCACACAGGGAAAAGCTATTGTGTTGTTTAAATAAGCAAACTAAACTGAGGAAAAGAACTGTAGCTGCTTCAACAATCAAGAAGTAAATTCTTTAGGCACATGTTTATAGCATGCAGAGCATCCTGATCTCAGTATGCTTTCCGCCACTGCCTGTTTCCACTGGAGCACTAGACTTCAGGTCCAGAGGTCAGAGAGTACCTTGATTTATAAGAAGTTTTAGTTTGCAGTCCAAGAGCTTCTTCCCAAGCAGCTGGACGCTATAGGAGCCCTTGCTTACTAACTAGGAGGATTAATGACCACTTTCCTATTCCATCTCCTGCTACCAACCACCGTCATGCTTGACTGCCTTCGTTTCCAAGACCAGGGGGCTAGAGACATCTAATGGCAACTACATGCATAGCAGAGCATCTTCTCCCACTGTAGCAGGCTGTCCTGTAAGACATGAGTTCCAATATTTAACTCTTTCAGTACCTCAGAGGCGTATGTGCTCAAGACCAGTGAAATGAATACGGCTGTGTGGGTGTGTGACATCATGGCATCCCACTAGAAGGAAAAATAAGTGATGCAGATGACCCCAGGGTAGAAAAGGGACAGTAGTCAGTGAACGCATTCAAAATTGGTTCAGGAGCCTGGATATTGCTTGGCTCCGTCTTGGCTCTTTTCTCCTCTTTCTTGAAGGGTGGAAGAAGGATTTAAGACAGGAGAGGTGCATGAATGAGGTACTATAATGTTCTTGATGATATCCTTGCACTGAAAAAACACACTGAACAAAACCTACAGTCTTCAGTGGAAGAGAAAGAAAAGAACAAAGCCCCGGAGATTAAGGAGTGGAAAAAAGACAAGGTTGAATGGACAAATGCCCTTTGTTCTACCTTCAGGGTGCTCTGTGCCCTCAGTGAAACGGGCACATGACACGAAAGCTGCAAATTCCTGAGCATACTATCAGGAAATGTAATGTTTCCTGTCTTTGCCGAAGGGAGAGAAATAGGTGCTGTTGAGCAATTTAGGTAAAATACACAATAACAAGTATGTCTTCAAGAAGATGCTCAGCAGCTGGGTGGTTTATGGCCCTGCCTGGGAGGGTCCCTCAGGAACGACACAGCTGATGACTCAGGCAGCATGAGGGATTCAGCACGGGATTTAAAGGAGAGCCTTTGCTTAGCAAAGACAGTGATTTATGTATGGGCATAATATATATGTCCAGAAGCCTTTTTTTTTTTGTGCAGAAAAAACCCCAAACACCTTCAAAACAGGGTAGATAAATAAATGGAGACTGAGAAAGGACATGATTCTGAAGTACTGAAGGCCTCTACCTTTTACAAAGAAACTCCCTTGTTTGTAAGTCATGATATACAGTGAGTGTGTGAAACTCCTGTGGATTTGCAGGCATGCTGCAAGTGCTCAGCTCTTCTGTGGACACGGCCCCTTGCTAGCAGAGGTGGGACAGGACCTGGAATGGGGCACTGCAGAGTCTGGGTCTGATCATGGCACTGCCCCCTTTCGCTGCAGCATTTCCTGCTCATAAGACCAGGATAGCAATATTCCCATGTAGTCCCCAAGGGTGTTGTGGGTCTCACCATGGCCATGGATGAGTGAGTCGTGTAGAATCTCATTCAGTGCTGGAAAATATTCCCATCTGCCCCTTCACCTCCCTGCGTTGCTCTCATCTCAGAGGCTTCAATGTGGACAGAAAAAATCCAGCTTCTTCCCATGAAAGAGCCAAAGACTTAAATTGCCTGCTGTAGTGGAAAGCTGTGGGCAGTTACTTTCTAAACCACTGCAGCAGGAGTCATTGAGGGCTCCCTGTCAGCCTCCCAAGTAATTAGTGTCCTAGGGTACTACATGATACACAACTGAAAGACAGAGGAGCAAAGTCCAGGAGCAGCTGTAGAGTACACTACAATTAAAAGCCCCCCAGTGTCCAAACTAGCCTAACCCCTGAAGCTTTTAAACCACAACGAGGGCCACTATAATCCCAGTCTAGCAGAAGCACCCAGCCACCCCTTCCACAAAGGGACACTAAGTGAGGTCCCCAGGGAACAGAGTGAGAGGACAACCTGCCTGTGTGGTGGAAAGTCACCCTCAGCCCTTCCTTACCATCTGTGCTCCTCTGACTGCTGTGAGGCACTCTCCCTGTGTATCTAGTAGCAGTGTCCTTGCTTGCTGAGTGCATGAGGACTGTATGCACAGTTTCCTCCAGAGAAGGTATTTCAAGAAGTTGTAACTGTTACAACTAGCTATGCCAGTTAAATAACTACTGCCCAAGACACCTGGATTAGCAGTGGAGTTACAGCCCAGCTCTTCCTGACACCTAACAGAGAGTCTTTCCCTCTAAGGCTGGTCGGAAGCGAAGTTGCAAAACAGTAGTGTGACAAAACACAAGAACGTATTTGGCTTTGATTATATAATTTGCAGTGACTTACCGTTGGTTAAATTTTATTTCTGATATCCAGTTATATGCTGTCTGCAGGGAGTTTCATGGCTTGTCCAAGACCCATTTAATTCAGTGGCTTTGTGTCAACTTCATTGAGTGCTGGATCCTACTTGGGCTGTGAATGGGTGCTTTAATAGGTACAGCTGTGAAAACATATTAGCTACTTCTCTGTAGGCCTGCTTTTTCTGTAAAAAAAATACAGTGTATTTGCAGAAGAATGGAGTTTCAGATCAAAGGAAGCCATTTTCCATTTCAAGTTGAATCTGAGAAATAGTTATGACCTAATTACCAAAAAAAAAAAAAAGGTGGGAATGTTGAAATTTTGGCATATCTAAGCCATCTTGTTATTTTTTGGGGAGTGGCATTCAGCCCACTGTAGCTCTAGGGATGAAGCACAATCCCAGAGCATGGGACACTTAGGTACACAAGTATACAATCCTTATCTGCTTATTTTGGAACAAAAATTATAACGAAGCTCTTCTCTCTGCCAAGCCGGCCCATCTCCTAGCCACCAAGTGGTCCAGAGGGATGTGCTCTCCATGTTCTGGCAGAGCTATTGCACTCAGCAGAAAGAAACACTTGAACATCCATTTTAACTGGAGAAAGAAAAGGACTTTATAAGTCAGTAATTAAGACACTCATTTGTTGGCCTAAGTGCTGGAGAGCTGAAACATCGACTCAGAACGCTGTAGGCTGCTGTGGATAGTGCTCATGGGGTTTGAATCAGGAGACAGACAGACAAATGGCTTTCTGCAGTGCAGATGATCAGACTAAGGTGAAGAGAGAAGGGCAGCTTTTCTTCTATATTTTTATCAGCGGTGTCTAAGCTAATGTCTAAGACTTGTGATCTAGTCTTTTGTTTCTAATCTCCTCCATTATTATTTAAATCATCCCCAAATAATCTTTTTGTTCTCTAAAAAAAGACTAGGTCAATCTTGAATATTTTTCCTTCAATTTTTGAACTCTAACACTGCACTGAAAAAGTGACTTTTATTGCAAGCCAAGTCCCACATTTTCTTGCTAAGAGATGTGCACGGTTCTTCAATACTTAGCTGTCAAATTCCGTGGGACCGTACCACCCTCTGCTTACCTCCTATTGATTTTGAAGCAGGGAACTGCTGTATGAAACTGATAGGCTGGCTGGGTGTTAGCCTGGGTCTTGAGGCAATTCAAGGGTAAAATGATCTAATGCGACAATATGTGAGAACTCAGGATTCAGGGTATTCCTGTTCTTGACTAATTGCCAGTGCCGTGAAACTGGCCTTCTGTCGATCACAGCCAAGGAGAAGGCTGACATGGTATCTCGATACACACACAACTACCTAATCTATAGCTTGAGGTAGACCTAATGGCAATAAAGAAGATTTCAGAAAGTAAAAACAAGGCAGCACCTAAGAAAAAGGATAGAAAATAGCTGATTCAACCAGGCTTCATTAGTAGAGAAAGATGGCTAGCGATGGGATGAAAAGGGAGTCCTTTTGATCTTAAGCGGATCTTGAGATTTTGGGTTGCTTTCTTAATCTTAGAATGATCTAATAAAATAAAATAAAAAAGAAATCCTTTTCAGAAACAGGCTGCCCCGGTCTGTGCCCTACTTCCTGCACCTGGACACTGGACAAAGATGTTACGGCTTTCAGGAAACAGCACATTTGTCAGCGTGCAGCCCCCTGCCGAACAAAGGGCTGGATTCATGAATGCGATATCAACCATAGAAATGTTCCACCCCTGCCCCTCCCCGGTTTCTGACTCAATCTGCTGAAACAAAAAATGAATTGTCATTGGATTTTGCAGCCCTTGAGGTTCCTCTGCAGATCAATACATCTCAGACATGCTGATGGCCCCTAATTTGAATGAAACTTCACAAGATTCACAAGAATCCGAACTTAGATTGCCATCCACTTTTTGGAGGTTTGTTTCTAATAATGAGAAGTCGTACAAAAGCACTACCAAAGAAGAGATGAGAGGCAATCTCTGCAGCAAGGAAAGGTAAGTGTGCAGTGAGTTACAGTCAGATCTGACTTTGCTCCCACACAGCAGCACCACTTCAAAATTTCCCTCACCCTGGTGAAGCAGGGTACCCTTTTGACAGGAACTTGGTGTTCGTTAATGGTGTTTGCTCTGCCTGACATGACATTTAAAAGCTCTAGACCTGTATCACATTTATTCAGCATTGTCATATTCAGCAAAACATTTAAGCAGTTATTCAGCTTGAAGTACCTAAGTAGTTCCACTGTCAACAACAGGACTTCACAAACGCTTAAATTTATGCATGTGTTGAAGTGCCTTGCTGAATCAGGACTTCAAACCCGATACCTTGCTGAACCAGAGTAATGAGTCCAGTCTTTACCCCCAGAGTCTTACAAACACCCCCAGCACGCAACGTACAAAACTGGTTTTAGTTAATTGGATAAAATTGCCTACGTACACTCAGTGACCTCTGAGAATTTTGAAAACTAATTATGCTGGTGTCACCCTGAACACCTATTTCTATGATTAGTCACATCCACCTATGGGAAGAGTGGCACTGTCATCTGGTATGCTCTGTGATCTGTCCTGAAGGCTGGCACATCTCCAGCTCCGGGTGGGTTTCCTCCACAGTTGTCACGCAGTGCGGTGTAGCTACCTGCGATGACTGATGAGCAGACAGACATCTTTTGCACTGCCATTTTTAATGTGTTTCACTACATACCCCTTTCAAAGACTAATAATTTCCGCCGGGCAAGAATACTGTCAGCCTGGCATCAGATAAGTTCTCAGGCAGAGAGCTGTACCCTGCATTGCCTATTTTATCTAATAAAGACTTTTCCATCTCTGGCCTACTGCTTATAATTTAGCCTTCATAAATTGACTTGCTAACACAGTCGGTTGGACAGAAACAAAAAAAAGTAAGATGCTGACGTATCTTCAGACTCCTTTCAACTGACATAAAATACCCATTGTCAAAACAGGGTATGTAGAGGGGAAAACATTTTGGCAATTAGAAGCGGAATTGCAATTTACCATCTTCCTGCCCTTCCAGTACTGTGACAAGAAGTAACGCTTTGGTCATTCACATGCTGAAACAAGATAACGTTTTGAGACTGGAACTGAAATGAAGTTTGAGAGTCCCCCTTTTTTTTTCCCTTTTTTTTTTTTTTTGTCTCCTCAGACCAGGAGTAGTTACCTAACCTACATAACCAAAAACTTTAAACCAAAGCAGGGCTGTGAACAGCACAGGTGGCATCAGAAAGAATGTCATCTATTTCCTCACGTGGAAGGAGAGCTTTACAAAGCTGCTTATTGCCATCCCCCCCTTGCTCCTTTCTTCAGCTTTGGTTAGGGACATATGGCTTGGTCCCTCCTTTCCACAGAGCCACCAGTGCCTTCCCAGGCAGGCTGCAGCAGTCATGGTCGTGCACGGAGTCTGCCCCATGCACAGCTGGCAAGGTAAAATGGTCCCCAGATGTTTGAAGAGTACACAGTGAACATCCAACACCCCTCCTGCAGACAATAACAGCAGCAGATATCGGGAGGTAGCTGGACCTGCCTGACCCTCCCCTGTGGCCTGCTGCATGGCTGGGCACAAGCAGGGCAGGCAGGAGGACACCTCTCATCTGCACGTTTGGCAGTTGGCATTTTCCACATTGCCTTAGTTCAAAGGAGCATAAGTACCTGTGTTGCTAATGAGATAAAGTGTCCAACTGCCTCCTTGAGCTGGCTCAGGGAATGAGCACCGCTCTTAACCACTCCAGCTCTCCCAGTGCTGAGCTAAGGGGACGTCTGCCTCAGCACACGCAGCCCTGTGGAGATGTTTGCTCCTCTTCTGCCCATTGTCCTCACCTGCCAGTACGCCTGAGGAAAGTGGTGCTTTCCCTCCTTTGGATCATTATGTGCCACAGCCCAAATCCTGCAGACATTTGAACATATGTGAGAGACCCCACAGAGGAAAGACAGCAGGGTCCTGGGAACGAAGGCTGTTCATGGGCACGTCTGCACAACTGAGACCTAGAGTTCTTGTAATTTGGGGAAAAATAAGCACCAGCTCCTGGCTGTACAATAAAAGTGCACTGCACCCTCGCCCTGCTACATGTGTTCATCGTGCTTTGATAATTGTCTCTAAAATTAAGTTTAATAACAGCTAAAATGTTTCAAGAGTTTCCTTGGCAGTAGTTTATAGAAGTTGTTACCTAGGCATGCTGGAAAAGAACATAAAATTATACCATCAAACCTCTGGGAGAAATAACATCTTGGATTTGTTAATTTTGGATAAAGTCTAAATTCTTCTGCTGGCACAGTTTTAAACTATAGTCCTATAATGCATCTCCTCATACTTTTATGGCAGCGATAAGAAAATTGGCTAAAAAACGGTAATGCCCCTTTTGGATCCCAATGAATCTTTTGAGTCTCATTTGTTTAGTTTAATGAAAAAATAAAGTTAGCATGGCCATATTCCAGCCCCAGTAACAATATTCTGTGTTGGGATAATGAATGATCATGGCAGGGGCAAGCCGGGTGCCCCCATGGCAGGGCAGAATCAGCAGCTGCTTAACAGCCCTCAGCAAAGCGTGACTCTTCCCAGCTTCTCCCCAGCTAGGATAAAACAAGCATCCCCATGAAGACGGGATGGCACTGGGTCCTGAAGGGCCTCCCCAGGTGGCCTGAGGGTGCGGTAGGACACTGACCATGCACAGATCACCAGGACAGGCGTGTGCAGGCTGGTACCTTGGAGGCCAGCACGCTCTCAGATGGCTGTTCCTACCTCCTTAACTCTTATCACACTGGAAAGGCAAAGACTGTTTTGCAGAGTTTTGTAGCCAATGGAAAACAGCTTTCAACCCTAATATTTGAAGGGTTAAGCAGATAGCTGAATTGGAATTTCTTCAGCATATGACACAGGCAGCAAAGAAAGCAGGGATGCTCAAATAAAAGTAAACAAATACTTTTGTTTCTTAATCGTAGCATGTTTGCCAGGTATTTGACAACTGGGTTGAGCCTTTAAAGTCATAACATGCTACCTGAAGATGTGGCTTGATTACAGCCTAGACAGGAATTAATAATACCAGTTTTCAAGGGGGCGATTAGATCCAGTATTTCATGTAACTCCTTCATGAAGAGTGAAATTATGCCAGTGATCATCGTATATTGATGATTTTGGTTTTTAGAAGGTATTTATTAGTCTGATGATAGTCACTTTCAGAGTTAAGGATGTTATCTGCAGAGACTGCCCTCCAACTTGGGGTATGGCTAAAATACTGTCAGCTGTACTGATTTAATTACCACTATTCAAAGAGAGTGATTTTATTCAGACTTTCCTGAGTTGGAAAAGAAGAGAGTAATAGAAATTCTTTTATCATCCCAACTGCAGGGGTTGTGACCAAGAGCACGCTCTCATTTACTGTCTATACAGCTGTAATTAAATCACTCCAGCTTTCAGAATTTTAGCCATACCCCGAGTTGGGATACAAATTCCCAGTGAAAGAGATGAGATAACACCACATGAAAGCAGTCAATACAAATAACTAGATGCAGTGGCAAGAGAGTTTACGTTCTTCCCAGGGATTCCAGAGCAAAGCAGGACACAAGGCATGCCGTGCTGCTCTGGAGCTGGCGGCACGGATCCAGCCGTGTCTTACACAGCCACCCACAGCAATGCTGTCTAGAGGATCACGACACTACTGCCATGTCCCACCGGCCACATCTGCTGGTTAATAAAACAGAAGCCCAATCCCATCTGTGACCAAAACTTGAGAAAAGAGTTTGGAAAAGTTCCATTTTCCCAGGGAATCTAGAAATCTTTCTTGCTGAGTGCCCTGAAGAACATAAGCTCATTTTAATTGAAAAAAAACACCCACCCTGCAATGGCAGGAAATCAGAAAACTATTTATGGAAATGAAAAAAAAAAGAAAAAAGAAAGAAAAAAGCAAAGCTAAACCTCAGAGCAGGGCTTTGCTATAAATGGATGCATTGATCAAGTCCTGGATGCATTTGCAGGCAGAGTCATTCCAGCCTTTACCTGCTGTGCTCCTGGCCAAGAATTCCTGCTGGGGAATTAGGTGTGGTTTTGGGCAGCATGGAAACGATAGTGGCAGTATGAGAGGTGGCTGTCTCTTAATTCAGCAGCACTTGGTCAAGTAGGCTCTGTGCACCCCAAAGAGTGGTGACCTACCCAAACTAGGATGTCAGAACAGGCAAAAGTAGGGGCCCGGACCCACTGCAATGAACCAGAGGCCAGCTCATGCCCCACCAGGTGGTCTCAGCTTTGGGTGTGAGTACAGCTTCTTCCCCAGCCTGTGAATCTTGGATACCCTCAGCTTCCCAGCCTCACACAATGGCAGAGTACAGCTCTGGTCCCTGGTGGATGTTCAAGGCTTGGGGGCAGAGAATGTTGCTGCCACCAACACCATAAAAGGCCTCAAACATGATGCCTCAGCACATGGGAGAACAGAGTGAAGATATGATGCGAGTGTTCGGAGAGGGGAGAGCATTTTTAGGGATACAGCATTTTAATAGCTCCATGGGCCAAGGACAAGGAGAAGACGAGGAGTTAGCCCAGGAAAGGATCTGATTCAGGATACTGACATATTTTGCCTTGCTTGAGGCTAGCCAGTGTTTGGTAAATGCGTTGAATGCTGTCCCCACCCTATCCTGTGCACCTCTGTGATGTCAGGTACCACACAATCCTGCATGCTATTGTGACTTTGCAACAAACCCATCAATATACTTAGGCACAGAGAAAAGCCCCTAAACAAAATCTGTGATAATAACAGAGAGACTAAATACTCCCAGCATTATCGTNTCGCTTGAACCCCTTGATATCTCTCTTGTATTGAGGTGCCCAGAACTGGACACAATACTCAAAGTGTGGCCTCATCTGTGCTGAATACAGGGGGACAATCACCTCCCTACTTCTGCTGGTCACACTATTTTTTATGCAAGCCAGGATGCCATTGGTCTTCTTGGCCACCTGGGCACACTGCTGGCTCATGTTCAGCCGCCTGTCAACCAGCACCCGAGGCCCTTTTCTGCCAGGCAGCTCTCCAGCCATACTTCCCCAAGTCTGAAGAGATGCATGGGGTTGTTGTGGCCCAAGTGCAGGACCTGGCACTTGGCCTTGTTGAAGCTCATGGCCTGTCTTCCCCTCATCCAACAATCGGATCATCTTGTCATAGAAAGAGATCAGGTTTTTCAGGCAGGACCTGTCTTTCATAAGCCCATGCTGGCTAGGCCTGATCCCCTGTTTGTCAGTTACATGGTTAGTGATGGCACTCAAAATGATCTGCTTAATGACCTTCCCTGGTATTGAGGTCAGACTGACAGACTGACTCCCCCCTTACTTGGAGAGTCACTTCTTGGGCATTCATGTTTACTGTCAATTGCCAGGGGCTGACTTTTTCAACATAAGGAGAAACACCATACAGACAAGGTACTGCATAATGTATAATGTATAGGATATGGGTTAGGAAGCATAGGTATATGAGAATAAAGGTAATATTCACAGCATGTGGCCTCCAGGGTAAAGGTGGCCATCCCTATCTCTATTTACAGGGCAGCATCTTGACTGTAAAGCCTGCCCCCTGTTAGAGCTGGACATACCTCTGAGTACCAGGTAGCACTGGCCTGTGTAATTTCAGTTGCTCAATCCTGCCGTTCTTGAGCAAAACTCCTGTTGAATTGCATGGCCATTCTGCCTGATTCACAGCAGGATTCACGGTTGGACGTTTTGGAGGCCAGGTTGAGAAACAGTGGGGAAGAAAGCATGTGTAGCACTCTGAATCTGCTAATGCAGTTCTACAGTTCTAATCAGTTCTACAGCCTGGTAGAGCCTAGTATTTCATCCAAAGTGACAGTGAAATCCCCACTATAGATCATATAATTATTAATTCTGTTCCCAGGTGACATGCCCAGCTTGGAAGTTTTCTGAATGCAAGGTAGGAAGACAACACTTCAGGGGAAAAAGTAACCATGGCCTGTTGTAGAGAGACCAAATGCAAACTGAGCCAGACTAATTAAGAAGTGTTGTGTCTGTTTGTATCCTCTGTAACTAGTTTTGCTTATAATTGTTGGAATTTAAACTCCAACTAGTTTAATTTCTCTCTTTGCATGAAAAGTTCCCCACTTTTCAGAGGTTCAGCTTTCTGGCTGGCATTATGGCATGCTCAGAAGGGAAGTGATTTTGGTCCAGAGCAATGTCACTCACATGACTTTCTACTGGTTAACTGTTCTCCAGCTAAACAGAAAAGCACAACACTTTTCTCACCATTACAAAAGCGGTCTAATGACCTGTTTCCAACCTGGTTTCTGAAAGCTGGGTGAACTTTAGCAGAAACCTGGCAAGACAGCATAGGACTAGTCATACGCTGCAGTTTGGGAGGTGGTGAGAATTCAGAGTTACGTGACAGGAAGAAATCCCCTGCTGAGCATGTTCACCGGGCATCACTTTCTACCCTTGCTACGGCAAAACCAGCCAAAGAGACTGAGGGCAGGAAAAAAAAGCCTCCTCTGCAAACGTGCAAACACTTTCACCTGAACTCTTGCAAGGCTTGTGTTTCCCACCAACTTTCTGGCAAATGCAGTGGTATCACTCGTGCAAATACTGGTGAAAAACAGCTATAGGCAAATCTTGGGGTTTGCTCCAAGTGAACGTCCACTAATAATGTTTTGGAGAACTTTTGGCTGGAACAAAATCTATTTAGTCAGAATTTCCAGCACAGCTAGGGACATGAGACTAAAACAGCAGATGACTCGGAAAAAACACTCCTTACATACAGAAATGTCATGGGGACCTTCAACAACCCTCCTAGTGATAACGTAGCAGAAATAACTAAGGACATAAACCTGTGAACTTCCATGCAGGGAATTCTCTTTCCTTGAGCTCTTCCTTGAAACCGAGTGCATAGGATATTGCTGTAAACCAGGCGGTGCTAAAGCATTCCTTGATCAGCCAGGATGTATCCACTTAATGCTGCAGTGTGGGCCGTTCCATTTGTTTACCCTTTCCGACGTTTCAGTGGTATTTTCATTTTAAGCAAATTTCAGCATAATCACCGTATTCGCTCAAACCCGTGCATGTGCTACAAAGCCATTCTTAGCCATCTGCTCTAGCAGCCTGTAAAATGGACACCTGTCCATCTGTCCGAGGTGTTGGAAGCAGAAGGAGGGATCCCCCATCACCCGAACAAGCGAGGACAGAGGGACAGAGGCACTGGGGGATTGTTATCACCAGACACTAAGAGCCACGTGCTTCAGAGCCAAGGATTTACACCCCTCATACATGCATATGTATTTTTCCTCATTATTGGCTTCAGCTGTACTTATGGTTACCAATTTGTGTCCTGATGCTATTTTTCTCGGCAGCCTTGGTGGGAGAGACCCGTGTGCGGAGCACTATTTGCATTTCTGCAAGCCTTTACGGGTATACATATTGTTAATACGCACATAAACAGGATGCCATTCATATTTAAACAGTGCTTTTGGAGTCGGATGGCATCACAGCTGAGGGAATGGAAACATTCTGATTTGTATCACTTATCTCAGTGGAGGTTGCTTCCTTCACATATTCTGACTTCTGCAGAGCCGCTGTAATAAGGCAGTTATATTCACATAGGATGAGACACTAGGCATTTAATAACCCCCACTTCCTCCCCCAAAAGCCTAATAAGCTTGCTTTGCCAGTTGATCTTTACAGTCGCTCACCCCTCCGTTTTTTCCAGACTACTGTGCTTCCTTTATACTTCAGCTCTTTTTTTCATTTGCATTTGCATATATTCAAGGCCCTAAAGAAAAACAGCTCTGCATTAAAAGGCTATTACAGAAATATATGCTATTTAAGTAACAATAGAACATGTTTTTCATTGGGAAGAAAAGAAAAAAAAGCGGATATTTTAGTTCCAAAAAAGATTTAAAAGGATGTCACGTGATGTTCAGGGTACTTTGGCTCACAGAATTTTGTCCTGCAGTTTCTTGTGGCTTCTGCTTTAGTCAGTTCATCTCTTTCACAGAAATAAGACTGTAACCAGACCATCTGTGTTCAGATGGGCCACTTCCTTCTTCATCCAAGGCTTTCCCCAAGCGCAGAGGACCCAATGTTTCATTGCACTGCACCCTCTGCTGCTATTTACTCTTGTGCTCATGGGTTTAAAGCAGCATTTCACGCTGTCTTCATCAGGCTGCAGTGAACCTGGCTCACAGGCCTCATCCAGGCATCAGTTCCAGAAGCTTTTCGTTCCTACAAGTCATGACTGTGTCAGGCAGGATGCTTCTCTGCTGCCTTTACAAGATAAAGTGCCGAAAGGGTATGTCAAAAAATTTTGGTTACGCAAACACCCCTCTCTCCAAACCTTGTTAGTTTCTACATGCATGCCGGGAGGTGGAGGTCTCTGTCTCATCACCCCCAATGGGTTTAATGGCCAGGACTGAGGCAGTTCTTGTCCCAGCTCACCACTGTGGCCTTCTGCTGGCAGTCAGTCACTGTCACTCAGGGGAACCTGATGTGTGTGATGGGTGTCCTCTCCACAACTTTTTCAAGGCACAGCTCTGCAATTGGTCCAAAGATGACTTCCCCACCCAAAAAGATGATACTGCCTTCCTCCAGCCCCGCCGTGTGTTCCCAGCACCCCCCTCTCCTCCCCACCCCCTGCCACCGCTGTGGCTGACCCTGTAGCCACAGGGGCAGTGGGAGCTGGGCGCTGATGGAGCTGAAAGCTCACCAGGCAAAAGGAGAAAAAGATGCTTTTTCACCAATCAGCAAAGTGATCTGTCCTACCCTGCGATGAGATTGCAGGAGCACATGGCTGGGAGAAGCGAGCACTCTCCCTTTCGTTAGTCCATTTAGTCATTAGTTCAACTAAGCTGACAGCAAAATCACGTTTTGAGTTTACAGCTCCAGCGGTAATTTCAGCTGCTGTCAATTTTTGTTTGACTTAGGCAGCTGGGGCTGGCAGTGCTGCAGCTGCAGAGACTGGTCAGGGACTCTACTAGGGGACAAGGTATCTCCACCTGCTGCAAATCCATCTTTTCACTTCCTGCTTTGGGAGGGCTATTTTTAATTGGATCACCTCAGTGCCCCAAGATGCTGAAATGCAGCTCCACAAACAGTTGCATCGGTGCAAACAAGGGGGAAGCAAGCTGTGAGGAAGTGGGAACAGGGAAGCCCCCATAGGACAGGTTCACCACAGGAACAACTGCACTGTGAGGGCCACCACCAACAACACGGGGGCTCTGGAGAAGTTCAGGAGGGAAGAGGTTTCCCTCCCATATTTAGGGGTACAAATGACTTCAAGACTCAAGCTGGCTTTCAGGTAGGAACTTTGCTTTTTCTGAGGCTCTGTGAGGGATTGAGCAGGATACATGAAAAATGTTAACCTTTACCCCAGTGACAGAAGAACCAGTGCTCTAAAAGGAAAAACTGTTTGGCTGTATTTTCAGTGTATATATTATTTTTCCAGTGAGTGAAAAGGTAGCTTCTTCATAGGAGTGGAAACAAGAGGCAAAAGACAAGAAGCTCTTGCTTCCATCCCTGTATTTTAGAAAGCGGTAGACAAATCAGGTGTTTTTTCAATACAGGACAAAAGGTCCTTCACACAGAAATGCTCAGGATGATGACTTTTCAGTGATATTCCAACAAGGGAACGGAGAGGATTAAAAAAAGAGAAACCTTAAAACCCCAATAACATCTTGACTGAGCTTGTGTGTGAAATAGTGGGAGCAACTTGTTTCTCCACCATTATGCAAGGATTTCCATTGACTATTTTTACTGGGTGTCCAGGGCAGACTCACAGATAACTGTACTTCATCATTCCAGCAGGAAGCTCATTCAGACTGAAAGTTGGACTATTGGTTTTTAATTTTAATGCAGTTTTTCATTTTGATAGCTCTTCTGCTTGACACGGAATTTCCACGGTGCAAATTGAATACAATAAAATTGCTAATCAGCCCATTAGAATATGTTGATGGTATAACATCTATTAGTTGTTGAATAATGTCTTCCTCCAATGTATTTTGAATTAAGTCTGCATGATAACAAAATTAATCCAGATATGTGTACCTGCCCATAAATACAGCGTGCATCAGTACACGGAGCCTTCTCTTGGAAATCCATACACTTTTTTAACATGCTGACAATCCCATACGAACACCAGTGAAAGAAAATGTGTCTTCAGGTAGGGAAATAAACAATTAAAAATGAAGAAATTATCCGTGAAGTAAGACAGGTTACAGTTGTTTCCTCTGAGCATCTCTTTCATGGGAACACAAAAACTAGTACAGGCTCCAACCTCACATCATAGTGAATTCCTCTGACTTCAAGTGCTTCTTATCCCAGGAATACCTCCCACACATTCCCTTCCCAACAATTAAAACAAACCACTCTCCTGTATCAACATCTTCCTACCGCATTTTCTCCTGCTTTTTTCCAAGCTCTTGCTTGACAAATTCTTAGGTCCTTAATTTCCAGAGGCCACATTTTTTTCTCAGCACCCCAAGAAGAAAGGGTTTCTTCTGTTTCTTTTCTTCTAAAAGAACCCCCCGTTTCTTAAAGGTCTCATTTAATTTCTCCACCCCAGTGCAAGTCTTCCCTTGGTCTACTATTGCAAAGACCCACAAGATGAACTTCTTTTCTTGGCTGCCTCTTCTTGGGGAAAGACAATTTCCTGCACTGGCAATTTCCCGTCAACATCCTCTGGCTTTACAACCCTTGTGGCTGAAAGCTGTCACGCCAAGAATGCCTTTGTCTGAAGCTGAAAATAGATGGAAAGTAGCAGTGAATCCAAAATTTCTTTTACTTGTTGAATATGTTCTGTCAAAACCTCCTAATCATTATAAAATCACAATTGTAAAAGTTGCTAAGAGGAAACTTATCCCTGTCCACACAGAGGTTCTTTATATCCAGCAGACTCAGCCTTTTTGGTAATTTTCTAAAAGAAACATGGTGGTCCTCTTGTAAATTCCCTATAATTTTGGGGAGCTTATTTTCCAATAGAAATCTTGGGATTTTAAGCAGATCGAAATCCAGACTTGGCCCATAATACCTAGTAAAAATGCAACATTATAGAAACTTCCTCGTAAAACGATACAGTCCACTGTTAGAGCAACTGTGGTCAAAATCTTACTGACAGTTTGATTTTTGTACACTGGAAATGATAGTCCAGGAGGATTTGTAACTTTGGGCATTTGAGAAAAACATCCCTAGGCCTCTCTGCATCTTTATGCATCTCAATACCCGCAAGAATCAGGTTCTCAGTGTACCTAGAGCTCGTACAAACCGGCATCTGTGTCACTTACCGCATGGGTTTGAGAGTAATGTACTTGCAAGAAATGTTAGGACTCTACCCTAGGCAGATAAGAAAAGGAACAATGCAGTTGAAATGGGCAAAGATGATTCAGTGCAATCTGAGGAGAGTTGCTTTGTATTCCCAGTCAGTTTAATAATCCTTTCATCTTTCAAGGAAATTATAACTGTGATTCATTGGGACAAAGTTAGCAACTTCTCCTTTTATCTAAGTCCTATTATTGGTGCTTGTCACAGCCTTTCAAGGACCTCCTAGGAATCAAAATGGACAATTGCATCCTCCTCTCTCTGCCAGCAAGAGGCTGGGGATCATTAACAATGCTTAAATTAATAGCGAATTTTGGAGGGAGTAAATGTACCCCTGCAGGAAACCACGGATGAAGAGACAGGATATACATTTCAGTTCAAAGTCCTGCCTGTGAGTGGAGGTCTGTGACATTTTCCCGTTCAAAATTAGACATTCATAAGTTCGCTGTAGCAGGGTGCACATTATTGTTTTGGTCTGTGGAATCAATAGCTGTGAGGAAGGGGGTGGAAGGTGGCTTTTTGAAAAAGGGAGTGTTTTTCACAATGGAAAGAAATCCATAATGTGTAATAAGGGGCTGTAGGTGGTTCCCTGCCCTTGCTCTTTTTTGTGCAATATAGGTCTCATGGCTCTGAAAGGAACTGGAACGCAGGATGAGGTCTTTTATCAAACTTTGTATTGCCGTGGTTAACGTAACATCCAAATTTTGCCCGATTATGTGAGCAAAGGAGACATGTAGAAGCAAAACGGCTTGATCTTAGTCTAGGTAAGGTCAAAGTGGGACTGATAAATAGAGGGGAAACTTGTGTTGTGGCCAGCTGCAGCCCACCAAACCTTTGTGTGCAGCCAGGCAGAGGGATTTCGTATCTGTGGCCAAGAGCCAGCTGATCTTGGAGGCAGCAGTGATGCTGCCTGG
Organism: Jacana jacana; assembly: GCA_013400555.1. Lineage (NCBI taxonomy): Eukaryota > Metazoa > Chordata > Aves > Charadriiformes > Jacanidae > Jacana > Jacana jacana. Next base: position 112,057 of record VZTM01023436.1, on the reverse strand, counting down.
CAGCAGATGATGGGCTACACTGGGATGAGTGTCCTGGTACCCCAGGGTTGGAGCAACAAGCTGGTTCGAGCTGAACGCAGCCTCACCTTTGGAGTTACCAGAGCTCAGAGTATCCTGCAGCAGTATGTTCTTGCTCCTCACTGCTCTCCATCATCCTGGATAGATTTTACCTGTCATTAAGAAACCATTACAAGGCCCGCTTCATGGGTGCCACAGCACTGAGTCTTAGAGGACACTGTGCTTTCACAGGGGACAGCAGGAGCAGGAGATGTACAGCCTGACAGGCTCTTCTCAGGGTCCCAGGGGGCTGAATTGTCCCAGGGGCTGGGGCATCTGGTGGTCAGGGGTTTTCCTGCAAGTTTCAGCATATATCAGACTGAGGTAGTGCTCACCCCCAGGCTGAGCCCTGATCCAGAACAAACACAGAAACTTTCTGAGTTTATGCTGCTGCCACTGCGTCAGATAGACACCGACGTACTTTCTGCACCACAAATTACTTTTGTTACAGGATCCCCCCCTGCTGTGCCACATCTACTAAACAACCAAAATTCTGGGAACAATTGGTCTTGGGGCAAATACCAGGGATAGCCCTGCACCTCAGAGTTGATGTGCACCCACTCTGGGGGTATAATGATGGCCTCAAATAGAACCCACAACTGCTATGAGACTGAAGGCAGAAGTAGCAATATTTAATGCCTTTTCTCACTTAAGACTGGTCAAAGTTGCTATATCAATTCCTTTCTAAAGTGGACCAGACTGGTATAATGTACATCTTTGTAATTTGTAAGCTCTGTAACTGTAGCACAGTCTGTCTAGTTTCAAGATCATAAACTGAGATAAAAGAGAACATTAGATAATCTATCTTCTGTCCCTTGCAGCATCTTTTCCTCTTAAGTTCTACTAATGCTTTGTTGTATGTGTTTTAAGTGTCCAAAATGACAGAACTCCTACTCTTCAGAGACTGTCTTGAAACTTAGTAGGACTCTCCAGAGGGACTTTTTTGTTGTTGTTGCTAGTTAGTCTTACATTTTGTCTTCTTAGAATTAACTCCAAGTTCCTATTTCACCCTTTCAACTGTTTGACTTTGGTTCCTTTCACAAGAACCAATGAATTCTTATTAGCAACTTCAGAAGAAGCTGAGAGTGACTTCAGCCAGGATGAGTCTAAGAAGGACTAAGCATAGGAATGTACATTGCTCTAAGTATCTCCCCCTTTCCTTCTTGCTGGTCAGGAAACATCTAGCACAGCCTGCTACTGCTGCCAGCAGGTAAGCTGGCCAAAAGTTTCAATATAGGTGAAATGGTGGTGTGTTATGTCAGGTCCTTTTTTAAGGAAATTCACAATGAATTTTCTGAGCACATACCTGAATAAAACTTATAGCCAGGACTCAGAATCTGGAATGGTGGAGTTTGTGACTACCTGAGCAGTGGCAAATCCCTTCCCGCCCAGCCCCACTCATCGACCATCTCAGCAGCACCAGCAGGAAGTACCTGCTAGTAAACTGGTGCTTTTCTAGTTCCTCCTTCACTAGAGCATCTTGCACCATGATGGATTAATCTCTTTTCAGTGGTATTTACATATTTCAGAAGCATGTTGTTGGTTATTTTGTCACCCTCCTAGCTGTCACTTTGCTGAAATTTACATTTTTCTGTTGTCTCCTGCAGTCCCAGCTGAACCAAGCTCAATTTGAGTGACCTTCAGCAGATATCATTGTAATTATAGCCTTCTCCTCCTGACCCTCTTTTCACACATTTTATAACAGGCTAACAACATGTACTCTTTCTTTAGCAGCTGAACAAGCTGATGGGCTCAAAGTGTAAAAACAGAGGGTCTTCCCAGTGTACCTCAGCGAGAGGTGGGTCTTGGAGGTAATAAGAAGGATGTAATGTATGGCTTTGCCCCCTTTCTGAAGAAAAAGCTAATTGAAAAACAGTTGTTTTCATGCTGCCAAAGAAACTCAATCAGTAACAGGCAAGAAATAATCCTCTTATCTAACAGGTCAAATAATAATATGTCTTCAAGGTGCTTTTAACTTCATTAAAATTTGTCCCTTGATAAGTGACATTTTAATTATGTGATCAGGTAATAAAATAATACATGCCTGAAAACTTATGCCCAATCCACACATCATTAATGGTCCTAAATTAACCCTGGATGATAGGGTAGAAGTTAATCTTAGGTAGCAAATACTCTACTGGACATTTTTCAACTGCCTGTTTTGGAGTTTTGAACTGATGGTTCAATTTGGCAAAATCACTGACATAGTGGCATTATTCTAGCTCATAAAATAAACAATAAAGGTAACAAATGCTTTTTAATCTACACCATAACGGTACTGTAATCCAACAAAATGTCAGGAATTTGAGGACTGAATTTGAGAATTATACTTTTATATTGCTTTAGCACAAATGTTTCCCTACTAGGGTCCCAAAATGGTGTACGTCTCCCATGAACCGAGTCAGCCACTCTCCTGAACTGAAGCACCCTTTTTTCAAGATTGCATGAATTTATCTATGTGATTCTGGTTTCTGGTCCAAGATTAGCCTGGCAGCTTTTTCTCTTGTTTTGTTATTGAAGAAAAACAAACTTTGCTACTATTTCTGAACCACAGTGTTGCACTGTGGTTTCTCCCTTACCGCAGCCTGCAGGGTGTGTGGTGCCTCGGAAACTGCCGTGCCGCTCACGTCGCGCACCCTGCAGCCTTTGGCAGAGTGCTCTGCTCTGCCCTGCCGTGAACCTGGAGCATGGCAGCCCCCAGCACCGCACTGCATGTAGAAAGCTGCAGTACCCATCCCATAAATCTTTGCTGTTGGAGAAGACGCCACCCAGAAAACCCAGGGAAGCTGACTTCCTAGGGGAGTCTAATGCAAAAGGAAGACACTCACTTCCCAGTAAAAGTGAAGCTATGGTTGGAGTGGGGGTTGACCCAGAAATGAGGCCTTGAAATCCAGAGCCAAGACCTATTAGCAGAGGTAATTAGCTCTATGAGAAAGCAAAGCCAGCCTGGGGTGCGTGAATGCTTTGCTGGGGGGAAACTACAGCGGCAGTAGTTTCTCTTCTTGGAAGACCAGAGCTCACCTGACCCTCCTTCCTTCTGGTAGCCTGGCACAGGGAGATCTCAGATAGGAGAACTTTTAGAAAACAGTGAAGCCTGGATGTTGGTTGAAGAGGGATTTGTTTTACCTCCAGGAAGCCTGTCGCATCGCTGACTGGATGGATATTCAGCCCTGTGGGAGGAAAAACACAAGATGTCCTCAGGGAGGTAGCAAACACCATTTTAAATTTGGGTACAGTTGGATGAAAGTTGGCCTGAAGAGCATGTTTCAAAGGTCTGGACTTCAGTTATAAACTTGCTGCTAATTTGTGATAAAACAAACCAGGAGCATTTTTTTCAAGCATTGCTATGAAACAGAGATGTAGGTTATATAGGTTTAGACGTAAAGAGATCGATCAGTAGGCAGTGCTTGTGTACTTTAACTTGTGTATCAAATATTTGAATATGCCTATCTGATAAGAAGGTGATCTTAGATGATCTGAATTTTTATTTAGTGACCTTTAGAAATAATAATAAAAAAAAGGATTTAAGAAATAAAACCAATCTGTGCAACAAAACCTTAATCCCTGAACTTTTAAGACTGCTTGCTTTTAGAGTTATTTGTTGGAGCAAAATCCCTGGAGAAAAAAAACCCAACAGAAAGAACCGTGCTGGTCAGAAAACTCAGTGCAAATCGTTATCTTCAAAGGCATAGCTCCAGAATTCAACCACTGCATCCTAAATAACACAAGTCTCATCTAATGCATAAACGTCTCCAAAGCATTTATCACTCTAGTATCTGGGCTGCGCACATAGATTTTTGGATATAGTGGGATCTGTCCAGAACTGATGATCAATTTCCCATTCATCTACTGTGCTGCCATTTGCCTTCACCATTACATTTAAAATAATGGAAGCTACTCTGTGATCACAAGCATGTAATTCACGAACGTGGTGTCCTGATGTGATTTTGATGCCAGCATTCAGGTAAGATTTACTGGGGCTTAGATTTGCTTTTCTGAAAATCCCCAAACATTTCCCAAGAGTAGAACCTCTGGCTACATTGCTCCACTCAGGTCCTGCTGGTCCCAAAGGTCAAATTTGGGTATCAGCATTCCCCACAAGTAATACCAAACTGGGACGACATCGGTATACTATTTTAAGAAAAATGTCCACGTGTATTTGTCACCTATTTTTTCTTGGAGAACAGGAAGTTAATGATAAGCTTTGATGTTCTTTGGGAAGACAGGGATGGTACTGGTCTGACCTGACCTGGGGGTTGTTCTCTTTTATGACTAAATGGAGTATAAAAAACTCAGTAACACCTGGAACCAACAGAATCTGCTTTCTTTCGGCTTCCCCAACCCCTAGTATTTCCTCTAATGGCATGACTCTGATATTGGGTGAAAGAAAATGCAATGTCCAAATGCTGAAAGATATGGAAGCTACCCCTAAAATGTACTGTCACCCTCAAAAGGCAACTTGCAGGTGCAAGAAGACTAGGGTAAATTTATGCATTAGAAAGATGGGTGCCCAAGTCCCCAGGTGCCACTCTTGTGGCAGTGCTCCTGCAAAAATAAAGCAAGAAAACAGTGAGAACCAGAATGGTTCTGAAGTACAAAGCATATAAGATAAAGTGTAATTTATTAATAGCACTGCTGGAAACTCCCTGGGAACTGTATCTGCCAGCAGTGATATCTGCATGTCAGTCTAACTCCCTCTTTTTATTCTGTAGCAAAAAAGCTGCATTGTTGCTCTTGCCGCTGTGATTCCCTCTCAGGCTGCTCTTATACATCCCTCCTTTTGGGATAAATCCCCTCCCATGCCATCTCTCTTACTCTGCAGTTCCTCCTCAGCATCCCCCTCTGTTTTCCACAGCCTGAACTGGAAGCTCACTGGCACCCTGCCCGAGCCTGCAGTGGTAAGCCTTGTGCTGAGGATGGTTTTGGAGGTCACCGACACTTCTGTTGGCCCAGAAGACATAAGTGATGTAGCTGAGATAGCAAGGGACACTGATGGAGTCTGTCCATGTCATCCCTGAGGGTTCAGGCTTTGCCAAACATAAGACTACATCCCAGGTTTCCTCTCCTCCATGCACAGCTTGCCTGCCCAGGACAGTGTGCTCATGAACACTGGTGTGGAATGCATAAGAAAAGTGTCATGTCATGACAGGACCTGGTTTTCATTTCATGCCATACCCCATGTTTGCCCCCTGCTGTTTTTGAGGACACTGCTCATCGGTAACCCAGCAGGACCACTCTGACCTCAGAGGACTGGAAGAAAAAGGTTTTAATACAGAGAGTGGTGGCACATTTAGCAGGATGAAGGAACATAGTACTGTCCCCAAAACCTAAAGCAACAAAGGTTATGGGGTAACTTTTACAGGAGGAGTAAGTCTTGCAGGAATACTCTAGTAGGAGTTGCCGTATCTCCAGTCAGCATCATCTAGCTGGTGGTAGGCCAACTTGTTGTCCAGCTTATTTCCTTGTGCTGGAATTTTTTTACTAGACAGCACCTTCCAGGTGCTCTCATCCAAACACCACTTTTGGATGCATTTCCCCAAATCAGGTTTCATACTCAGCTCACCCCAAATATTAACGAGCAATCTGGTGTGCTCCTGCAGCCAAGGGGCAGCGCAGGGGAAAAGGAATTTCCATCAGAAACTGTATGATGAGAGCTGGATGCTGTGGAAAAGGAGCAGATCCCATGGAAAGCAGGCTCGGGGCAACTCCAGCATGCAAAAGCCAGCAGGTAGCTCCCAGCACAATGGATGCAAGTAAGAAATGGAAAGGAGTAGGAAGTATGAACCTGGGTCAGTGAGATACAACACCGGAGAACAGTGGTGACTGCAAACGCTGCCCAGGTTTGGGTAGCAGGATCTTGTGGGTGAGGGGCACAGAGCAAATGAAAGCGTGTTTGATCTGGTTTCCTTTCAGACTGCAGCTCTTTGTAAAAGCCTGCCTACACTCGGGCTGTGTTTGGCAGGGTGTCCAGCGGGGAGCCAGCGCCTCGTCACACACTCTGCCTTGGCAGGAGGTAGCCAGGCAGACGGCACAGTCACCAATTAATAGCAGACAGCAATATTTAAACTAATCATTACGGGGATCGGCATAAAACAAAACTCTTATTAAAATTAACAACATAGCCGCTAAACCCGCTGCTGTTTCAAGCTATTCATTATAGCTAACAACCAAATCCAGCCAACGGCACTTGACTCGGGGTTGGTGTGGGTTTTAGTTTGGTGTCTTCGGGAGAAAAGGCTTACCCCATCTCAAATGCTCTGCGGGCTCATTGACATAACCAACCGGCATCACGCTAAGCAGGAAGGACTAGTTCATTTTGCTGCCTCCCATTATGGTTCCAAACACACACGTTCACATCACATCTTTACCAGCCATGAAATCTGTGCCAGTGTAGTCTGTGGTGCAAAGCACCACACGAATTCAGAGCGCTAACAGCCGGCAGACCTCCTGTCTGCTCTGCGAGTGCAGCACCCTGGGTGCACATCAGTGCATGACTCCAGCCTTGTGTCCAGCAGGTGGGAGATGGTCCTGAGCTGGTTACTGCTGTGATCAGATGTGAGTGCAACTGCAAGGCTCAAAGTAAGGACACAAATTTATACCAAGAACTCCTTCTTCACACTAAATTGCTAAGGTAGACACCTGTTAAAGCACTTGGACCGGGCACGAAAGTCTTTCAGGTTAATCAGATTCCAAAATCTGCATGAAAAGGAGCAGATAGACAGAGCCTCATTAATGTCCCCTCTGAAGTACTGGCTGCAGTATGAACTTGCACTTCCTTTGGGAGGAGAGATTGCACACATTGAGAGCAACCTCAAAACAAAGCTTCCGGGAGCGATCAAATTAGCACTGCCCCATCCCTGGAAACATTCAAAGTCAGGTTGTTTGGTGCCCTGAGCAATGTGACCTAGTTAAAGATGTCTCTGGCTATTGCAGGAGGGTTGGACTAAATGACCTTTGAAGGTCCCTTTCAACCAACCCAAACTATTCTATGATTCTGTGGTTCTATAAGAAGTGTGGCCACTAGAAGAGTGGGTTCCTGCCTCTCAGCTGATGTGATACGAACCTCTCATGCATCCTCTCCTGGTCCACTAAAAATAAGCAGTGAAACATTTGCTTGAAATGCTTTTATAATTTACCTTGCATTGGCAATGGTCTAGAAGTACACGAACCATCGTTTACCATGTCTCTTAAGGGGGAAAACCTGCTCAAATGTGATTTCCAAGAGACTGAGTTGGTACAACAGCAGATGTTAAACTGGCAAAGAAAACTGCCATCAGACCTTTTTTTTTTTACCTTTGTATCTGTCTATCTATACCCTTCATTTGACTTCCCGCTCTCCCTCCTGTACCCCCTTAGATATTCCACTTTTTAACCCTAACAAGGTTGCACTTTTGCTTGGTGGCGTCAGATCTGGCACTCTCCCTGCTGACCTCCAGCCAGCTAATTGTTCCACTCCTTCGTGTTCCCAAGGTCGCAGGATGCGTCACCTCCCCCCTGATCTGCAGGGCACTTTCCATCTCTTATGAGTTGAAGCTAGCAGCCATCTCCATCTAAAACCTCCTCCTCATCTGTACTGCAGTAGCATCAGGAGGACCCAGCAAGGATCAAGGCCCCATTGTGCTCAGATCTGCATAAACACCCAGTGAGAGACAGCTCCTGCCCTCCTGAGGTTATGGGCTGAAAGGGAAAGGAGGCAGACTGAAGACGAGTTGGAGACATGTAAGCGGAGTATTCGTGGTGATGCCAGTCACATCGCTTGTTAGTCTCTTTTTTTTTCCTTTCCTTCCTCCCTGAAATGAAAATAAAATAAGTTGCTGGCGTGTTTTTTAGGAGTGTTGTAAATTACTGTTTGCAAAAGCAATCATCTGTTTCTGTCCACCTTGGTTCTGTGCCAACGCTGCTCCGGGCTGTGCTTCCTGAGGAGGTCCTGCAGCGCTGCAGAAATAGCACAGCACGGAAGCACCAGAAGCATGGAATTGTCAGAGGTGGAAGGGACCTCTAGAGATCATCCAGTCCAACTCCCCTGCTAAAGCAGGATTGCCCAGAGCACATGACTCAGGACTGCATCCAGATGGATCTTGTAGGTCTCCAGAGAAGGGGACTCCACAACCTCCCTGGGCAGCCAGTTCCAGTGCTCTGTCACCCTCACCAGAAAGAAGATTTTCCCATATTTGAGTGGAACTTCCTGTGTTCCAGCTTGTGCCCATTGCCCCTCATCCTGTCACTGGAAACCACTGAAGAGAGTCTGGCTCCATCGCCTTTCAGCCCACCCTTCAGACACTTATAAGCATTAATAAGGTCTCCCCTCAGCTAAAGAGTCCCAGCTCTCTCAGTCTTTCCTCATAAAGGAGACACTCCAATCCGTTAATCATCTTTGTTGCCCTCTGTTGGACTCTCTCCAGTAGTTCCCTGTCTCTCTTGAACTGGGGAACCCAGAACTAGATGCAGTATTCCAGTCATGGCCTCACCAGTGCAGAGTAGAGGGGGAAGATGGCCACACTCTTCCCTATGCTGCCCAAGGCTCCATGTGCCCTCTTGGCGACAAGGGCACATTGCTGGCTCGTGGATAGTTTACTATCTACCAGGAGCCCCAGATACTTTTCCTCAGAAGTGCTTTCCAGCAGGTCCACCCCTAACCTATATTGGTGCCCAGAATTCTTCCTCCCCAGGTGCAGGACCCTACACTTCTTCTTGTTGAACCTCATTAGGTTCTTCTCTGCCCAGCTCTCCAGCCTGTGCAGGTCATGCTGGATGGCAGCACAGCCCTCTGGAGTGTCAGCCAACACTCCTAGTTTGGCACCAGTGAACTTGCTGATGCTGAGGATGCACTCAGTTCCCTCATCCAGGTCATCGATGAGTATATTGAACAAGACCAAACTGAGTATTGACCCTTGGGGGACACCACTGGTTACAGGCCTCCAACTTGACCCTGCTCCATTAATTAAAACCCTCTGAGTTCTGTCACGCAGCCAGCTCTCAATCCATTTCACTGCCCGCTCATCTAGCCCACACTTCCTCAGTTTCCGAATGAGGATGATATTGGTGACAATGTCAAAAGCATTGCTGAAATCAAGGTAGGTGACATCTGCCGCTCTGCCCTCATCCAGCCATCCAGTTATAATATCACAGAAGGCTATCAGACTGGTCAAGCATGATTTGCTCTTGGTAAATCTGTGTTGACCACTTCCAATAACTTTGTGTTCTTCAATGTGCTTGGAGATGACATCCAGAACAAGTTGTTCCATTACTTTACCAGGGACAGAGGTGGGACTAACCAGCCTGTAGCTCCCTGGAAAGGAAGATGAAGGAAAAATATTTGGTCACCCACTCACCCCATCAGAGATGGTTGCAGTCTAGCAATAAACCTACCAATGGCAAGCCAAAGGCAGTGTAGCTCAACGTGTCCTGTCAGCCACCAGCCTAGGGCTGAATTAGAGAGTGGGAAGGCAATCCCTTCACTTACCCCTCACTAGGACACAAAAGGGAGGGAGCATCCCAACCAGTTCACAGAACATACGCCTACCAGGGGGAGAAGGCAAGTTTTGAGAACTGGAAAAATTGCTCTGAAGTAGGGTACAATATCACTTCAGTCTAAACCTAAGGGGAGTAAATTATTCTCCTCTTTCTTGTGCAGCAGAAGTGTATCAGCCTCATAGAACTGCAAGGACAAAGGACAGCCTGTCCTGTCCTGATGCAAAAAAGTCCTACCCTTAAAGTCAGGCTTCAGAATGGTGTGTGTGAGTTTGATTTGCATCCAGAGTGGAAACATGCTTCCCAGCCATCAGGCTGATGTGATTTGAAGCAGCTGAGATATTAAATGCACTAAACCAGAATGTATAATAGCCATGCTGGCAGACCTTTAATTATTGTCGTGCTTGTGGGCACTGATATCATTCAAATTAAAAGCTTTCCCCACTACTTGCATTTTTTTTTAATACATTGATGTACTCTGTGCTGATGGATTGTCCTCTCTTGTCCTTCTCTCACAAAATGCTTGGCACAATTTGCTTCAGTACAAAAATAAAAAATATTGGCACTCACTTGCCGCATTTTTGGTGCTCTTTTTGTTTTGTTTTAAAGCACGGGCCCCCTCATTAGAAGAAAGGTTTATTGAGTTTGGAGGGGCTATGTTAATTGCTCCATCACCAACCCTCCTTGTCTGGAAAAGCACATTATTAAAAGCACAACTGAAGTGCCATCCCAAGCTTCCCTAGAGCAGTGCCTTCGATAGTGCCGGCTGATGACATAGCAAAGTTTCCTTGCTGGGTGCTGCACAGATGATCTAATTTTCTTCTCTCAGCTGGTCCAGAGACAGATATGTTGGGCCAGCCCAGTGCTCAGATACAGCAGTGGAAAGCTCGAGAAGATCCTCTGAAACAGCTTCTCAGTTTGCACTGTCACTGATACCAGAATCGGGCTCCTTGTCCAGTACCATGACAAGGCTGCTCGCTTGCTTGGTGTAATTTTGGAGCAAGTGGAACTGTTCTAAGCAGAATAAGCAAAGTAGCAGCTCGAAATATTTATCAGAAAAGTTGTTCACACCCTCTTCTGAGATGGAAAAACCTTAAGATAGGCAGAGAAATATCCTTATTTGTTCCCCTGGATGACAGGATAGTACATCGTATCTCCATTGCATGGAGACTCATTTGCAGGAGATGCAGCACTCAGATCTTCCACGCTGCTTCCAAACTACAGGCCCTGAGTTGCCACAGCTGCCATAAAATTCCTTTCAACTCTTGCTGCTTTCTGCATCTCCCTTTGCTGCACACGTTATGCAGCTGGTTTTAGCTTTGGGGCAGTGACGGAGCACAGTTAGAAAAGTGACTGGAACACAAACCAGGAATGAAAGAGGGTCTGCCTGGCAGTGTTTGCCCCTAATTCACCTCTTCCTAGCTCTGAGCCTCAGCCTTGCTGCAGACCCTGGAGCAACGTTATTGCTTCCAGGGGAAGATCACACCTGTAGCCTTTTTTATCCACTGGAGACTTGGTCTAGTTGCCTGCACACAGAACCAGGAACTAGAAAACTTCTGCTTATATATATTCCATACCTGACTGCAGCACTCAATCTTTCACTGGCTTTGAGCAATTCACTTCACCTGTCTGCCTTAGTTTCCCCACGTGTAAAAGTGAGATAATGCTTACTTTCCTCCCAGGGATTTTGCAAGGATTAATTAGTTAATTGAAAGGTGAAAAGCATTTTACACATGTTAAGCATTGTTGTTTCTTTGGGACAAAAACCCCCCACCCTCCCTCCACTCTAAAAAGTGGATTTTAAAAATTCAAAGCTAAAGAAAAGAAAAGCTGAGGATACTGACTCAGTCAAAACTGGGAGGATGTGGGAATGCTGAGGAAGGGAGATCATTGTAACATGGAAAGGTTTGCAAACGTGAAACCTTTCGGCCCTTTGGAGGCCAGATAAGGAGAAAATGAGCAGCGTGTAGTGGACAAGTGGTATTTCTTCCTTGGTTCCTGGCTTGAGCCCAATGGAGTCAGCAGCCAGCTATCCTGACTGTCTGGTGGCCACGGAATCCAGCCAGTCTGGCAGCAGGCATGGCATAGATCTTACTGGAAAACATAGTATCCCACCTGGGCTTCCAGAAGAACCAAGAAGTTCAGCACTGCCTCAGGTGTGCTTCTGAGAGAGACCAAGGAAAGACGCACTTTCCTTGCCCAGGCTAGATCTAGCCTTTGGGATTAAGGGTAGGATCACAAAGCTATTCCTCCTGCTTCTCACCAGCATTAAATTAATTTAAAAGAATTCAAAAGTAACTGCTCACAAGACAAAAGGAGCTGCTGTCACAAAGACAATGAGAATCTGCTCAGGTGATTAGGATGAGTGGCAGCACTAGTCCCTAACAGAAAAAAAAAGGAGGAAGGAAGTAAACTAAAAGTATCCACTCTCTCAACGTGCCATTTAAAGAGGTAAAATTAGCAGGACAAAACCAATTACATTCTATATGTATGATGCTATAGCTGTTTGGGCATAAAGGCAGCATTAACAGGGCATCTACAGCGACAAAAAGTCAGTCTCTTCTGCACGTCTCTGGGAGGCACCCTTACCCTCAGGTGTGTCTCCCCACCAGAGTGTGGTCTTTCCAGATGTGTTGAAGGAGTAGCCCACGTGTATTCCAGAGCAGGAAAGGTCAGGCATAAACAGGCTGAGCTGCCTACTTACTTTGCCTAAAGTACAATGGGGGTAGTTTATGCAAGCTGTTTTCCTGCCAGACCTGTCAAGAAGGGATTTAAAGCCTATCAGCTAGGTGCTAAAGAGTACTTGCTGACACAACTGCATCCAAAAGATGGTGTCTGCTTATAGACTGAGTGATGTGAGAGCTAGCAAAGGTGAGGCTATGTCATCAACAACCAGCAAAAGAGGAGATGCAGGTGTTGCAGTGCTTCTGCTGTTTTCTACCTGGCGTCACCCCTGGCGTAGCTGCCACTCAGCTTCCTCGTGTCTGCCCCATCCTCCTTGTGTCCCCCTTCCTGCATTTGTAGCATGAGCTGTATTTGCACCCAAATTGCGACACACAAATCTTGGCTCTAAATGCACTTAGTGGCCCTGTGTCTTCTTGTTTTTATATCAATGTAAGTCAGGAGCAATCCTAAAGGAGATTCACAAGGGCAAAACCAGTGAAAAATGAGTGGAATCAAAAGGAGGTCCAATTTTCAGAGGCTGGAAGCTGATTTTCCTTAGAATGGAGGCTAAGCCAATCAAATGTAAGAAGCTTCCAGATTTCAAAACTTCTAAGAAAGAAAGTCTTTAGATGTAAAGAACCGATCATTCCTGACTGTCACAGACAGTGGAGATGATGAAAGCCATGGATGTATTGACTGGCTCCAGCTGAGGATCTGGCCAGGTGGAATTAATGCTGTTCTAAAGAACAACCCTGCATGAGTTTAGAGGCAGAGAAAAGTCCACGTGACAGGCACAGGTGTAACCTTCCAGGGGAAGCGTGAGCCCGAGATGTGCTCCATGTTCACAGACAGGAAGGGCAGATGGGAACTGACTGTGAGGCATCTGCATGAGGTTCTCCCCATTCTGGTTTAGCTTAACAAACATAAATGTTTGTGGACTCCTGTCTCACTGATATTAGCAAACAGTTCTTACTATTGCTCAGCATGAGAGAAGAGGGAGAAGTTAAGGAGGAAAAAAACCAGAAAATACATAGTATTAAGACACTGCTGGAGCCTGAAGTCAATATTGCCTGCTGTTCACAGAGTTGCTGCTTCTGTTTGAAGGACCCTGCACCTCCCTTCCTTTGTCACACTTGCAATTAGCTTTCCATACACATCTGCTCCAGACCTTAAAATAATTTCCCCTCCACCTCCAAAGGAAAATGATTTTGTAAAGAAATTGCTTCCAGAATCACGGTTCTTTTTTTCCCCATCCTTTGGTGGCTTTGGCAGGCAGTCTCATACATCCCAGCCTACTCCAGAAAGAATCCGTGCCTTGCTGAGCATCACAAACTGTGGCCAAGGTTTGGAAGAAAGCGAATGGGACCAAAACTTCAAGCACCAAGCCCATATTTAGGCACTTGTGTAAATTAAATTCCCTTTTTCAGCAGTGTGTAGTGCGTAGTAGCTCCAGCTGACTTCTTGTCATTCTGCTCCTCTTTTTCACACCAAGTCCCAACATAACCACAGTGGTTTTATACAATGACAGGAGTATATTGCTGCCTGACAGACAGTCTTGGGTATTTCTGTATCCTGTGATGATACTTCTCTGGAAAGGCTGAAGGGCAGAAAAGTGAATATCCCTGGATCTTATGGCCATTTAACCAAACAGAAAGCCAGAGCCAAACCAGAATATTTCCATGGCATTGAATAATTTGCTTTGCTCTCTCCAGAGATGCTTTCATTCACTCCTGGTTTTGGCCTGTGTGCTAATTACATTCTACTGAAATTCTCAAAAATGGGCTGTGAAGGGGACTCAATGTAATGCAAAGGACTCTTGCTGATGTAGACAAGTATTTTGCCAAGTAAAACTGGATCTTGATTTGTCCTAGTATAGGTAGTTGAGCTTTTAGTCGTTTACTGGATTTTTTTTCACTCTGTTTTGTTCAGCACCTGACCTAGTGTCCAAGTGCCCTTGGTGGCTGCAGGGGAACCCCTGCTACTACCCCAGTGCCCCGTGGAGAAAGCCAGAGCTGCTGGAGGCAGCGAGGAACATGCAGCCAGGAGGGAGCCCCTCATTATGGGCATGGAGGGAGAGGACTCAGTAAATAAAAGGCTGGGAATATATAAAATATGGATTTAGGTTACTTAAAGGAAAGAGAAACTACGAAACGCTGATAGCAGAAGACACACTGGACCACAGAAACTCTTCCCCTATGTAACTTTAATTTCAGTTGGTTACCTAAGAGCTGGAGTTGGCCTGCCTGGCAGAAATTGTTTGGTTTAGTCAGTAACGTTAATTGGAAAAAGTGAGCAGTATTACTTTAATTGCACAAAAGAGAGGGAGGACAGATCCCATTTCAGATTTCAGAGTAAGTCCTTTTTTAAGGGGGGGATAAATACCAATACTGAGGTTGTGTTGATGAGCTTTAGGGGGGTTGCTAAGCAACACAGCCCTTTGTCTATAGCCCAGACGATGCTTGGGAGGGGGTCGTGTAGGAATAAAATTTATATGGCTTCTATAGAAAAATATTTTTGTAGCTTTTTTTAAATAAACAGAAACCCAAATCTGTCTCTTTGGCTTTCTTTCTTTCCCTCCTCCCAAGAAAGACTATCTGCTGAAAATGTAGTTATGGCTGCAATTTGAGAGCACTTATTTGGAGGATGTTGTGAGCCTGACAGTAAAGTCGGGGCAATGTGCACATGTTTTTAGCACAACATCAATATTCACTAAATGTATCTCTAAATAGCATGTATTTTTATAAACTCACAGTTCAGCTCTGTGTACTAATTTGCTGCTTGTGGCACCAGCCATTGCATTTTAGTCTGTTCTATTTCTTTTTTTTCAGGTTACCTTAAGGAATTTCATAACTTTATCCCAGTCTAGCATGGAAATGGAATAGCTAATAACATATTATTACGTAACTGATAAAATAAAATTACATATTTCCAGATATTAAAATCATGTATGTGTTGGTCTAAGCCTTGTAGTAAAATTCAGCTCCACAATCCTTCAAATTCAATACGTTCATTTTTATTTAAAACTTAGAGCTCAGGATTACAGGGCAAAGGAACAGCTTTTGATTTGAGACTCACAGAGAGAAAATTATATTTTATTAAGTTAGTGAAAATGCTGACTGTAGAGAAATATTAAATAATTTATTTTTAAAAAATGAAAGTACTCTTATGTTCTGATATGAAAGAAAAGCTAAAGCCTTGCTGTTTATATAAGGGAGCAGAGGTGAAAGTAGTAAACCCAGTGAACTGCTAACAGTCAGTGCCTTTCTTCTATGATTTGTCCTGGAATTGCCTCCTCAAAACTTATATACCACACAGTTTTAACTACTGAAGCCATATTATTGCACAAAAATATAAGGAGGACTGGAAGAGCCCACTGTGCTGGCAGAGAGACTGTGGATTTGATATTCACTCCAAACAGCACGTACCATCATGAGACACCCTACACGTGGACAGAGGGCCTGGAGCAAGAAGATGTCCCTACCCAGAGCAATAGCCTTGGGAAAAAAACCCCACTGCTCTGCTTTTACCTGAATGTCATGAAAAAATGACGGTTTTGAAAGAAAGGGAGCATTCACCATTGCTTACTATTTCCTGTCCCAAGGAGCCAGCGGGGGACCTTGCCAAAGGCCCAACGGGAGCCAGCTACGGATTCCAGCTTCTTTCCTCACATCCTGGATCCCCAAAATCACAGGCATCTGTGCTGCCTTGAAAGAAACAGGGGCCAAGGGAAAACCTTGGAGCTGTTACTGTGCTGGCCACTGAGTGCTCCAGCTCCTTCCCTATTTACAGGTCAAGATCTGGCCTGTATCACAGCCCCACATTTTCCCCTAAGGATTCTCCTGTGATGTAGGCAGAGCGACCATCTCACCTAGGCATATTATTCATGCAAAGAATATTCTTCCTTTCCAAAACCACACAGATTTGTGAGAGCCTGCTGCATACAAGTGGAAGATGACAGCAACAGAATAAGAGGTGCAAACCTTAAGAGTTATTGCTTCATAGACAGTTACTAAAACACATAGTAAAATACAGAAAAAGGAAATATTTCTCCACTGATGTGGGTTTTGCCATTGAATCTACATGGGATTCAAAGGCAACCATAAGGAAGTCCTTCAGAGAATCGGTTCCCAATCACATGCCCGTTGTCCAGCACAACAGCTAATTTCATAAAACACAAGATGAGTCCACCAGTGAGCTTGGAGATATTAGTGATATTAGACATTAGTGCCTGTCATTTTGGGGTTTGTTTTTAAAATGAAAAGTTTTCCTTTACAACAAGATGATCTCCTCTGTGTATGGGCCCACTGTGAAAGCGTGATGTCAAAAAATTAAACAAGGTACCACTGGACTACAAACAGGGTAATGAATTCCTGTGCTTGCAGAAAATTTTGACTACATTCTAGTACCAAACTTCCGATTTTTTCAGAGACCACCAGACATTTTTTTATGAACACTTAATATAAAAACATAGTAACAGGGATGTATACGGTCGTGCATGGCCTCATAAACAGCAGTAGTCTCAGTTTAGGGGACCATATCAAAGCTCCTGGTATCTGAGACAAATTCTCCTAAGATGTATGTCCAATATCTCCTTCATGAGAATTCAGCTTCCTTCCTGCAGATGTAACTTCCCTGGCTTCACTTTCTTCCTTTCCCAGCTCCCTCTTCTGCTGTAGGCTGTAGCGGTATCAGAGAACTCATATGAGGCTTTTGAAACCCGTAAGTGTTTTTAAATGCATTGGGCTGGTGGAGGTGGGATACTTGATCATGAAGCAGGTAATAATGTGCAGCCAGATCCTGTAGCTCCTCCACAGAAGCAGCACGAGGCAGTGGACAGGGAACATTTTGTCTTGGGATCTATCTCCAATACACAGCACCCATCAGCGAGCCAGACCCAGGCTGTCAGAGCCTAGCTTGGAACCCCTGCAAAAACAGACAGTGAGCCATGCTGTTCTCCTAGATCAGCCTACAAATTGGTAAAAAAAAAGGGGGATTTGATCTGAGGATTGTCTGCTCAGACAGGCAAGCAATTGGCCTGGAGAGAGCAACACCGGGTAACTATTCCCAGTGTGCTGGGAACAAGAAAGAATAGATTTTCCATACTTTTCAAAAGGAGGTAGACCTGGCATCTGCTTTTTGCTCTTACCTAGCAGGTATCCATATCACTCAGGCTTCTGCCCCAGCATGGGACTTTGGAGGTGGTTAGGAGCATGTCTGTGAACACTTTTTCCAGTACCCTTCTGTGCATAACTAGCCTCCTCTGAATTCTTTTTGACATGCATTCAGATCAAGCCAGTCAGTCTGCTCTGGTTGTGAATCAGATCTGCTTTCTTTGAGGTGTACTGTTCTTCAGCTCAGGGACAAGGCCTGCAGATGCCACACCTAAGATGAAATAAGCAGTCTCTGTGCAACCCACAGAATATCCTGTATGCATATATTAATTCTATTTATCTTGTCTTACCTTGATGACTGCATTCATATAGACAACGTTATTGCATCATCAGAAATGGTTTAACAGACTGAGCTGTGTTCTGCTGGTTGGTGAGGAAGAGGAGGGTACCAGCACCTTCTATGGTAGCTGCTGAGGCCATATTGTCATTTGGATTACATATGAATGGGGTTAGTTGTCAAGATTCATTATGATTGGTCCTGAGTCTAGAGGCAGCTGGTTGCTGAGCATATTTTGGTTGCCCAGTGGTCCCAGTTGCAAAGTTTGCCAGAAGAGTGTGACTTTCAGGGGGATGGAGGACACACTGACTGCTAACACCAAATAGCCAAGCACTGGTGCAAGTGCAGTGGTCAGATCCCCCTTTTAAGGATCATGGTGGGCCTGGGGCAAGCCTTGTCTCCACAGGAGGCCAGTTGCATTTTCCCACCAGTGAGAAACTGTGAGATTCCTCTCTTGTTCTACATCTTAACAGCTGGTGGCTGTCCTGGTTTCAACTGAGATAGTGTTAACTTTCTTACAAGCAGCTGGTATAGTGCTAATTTTGGATTTAAGATGAGAATAACGTTGAAAACACACTAATATTTAGTTGGCGTTAAGTCAAAAGCTTTTCTGCTCCTTATACCATTCTGTCAGCAAGCAGTCTGGGAGTGCACAAAAAGCTGGGAGGAGAAAGAGCTGGGACAGCTGACTCCAACTGACCAAAGGAATATTCCATACCATATAACATCGTGCTCAGCATATATAGCATATATATGGCATTTTGTCTTCCCAATTCACCATTACACATGATGGAGCCCTGCTTTCCTGGAGATGACTGAACACCTGCCTACAATGGGAAGCAGTGAATGAATTCCTTGGTTTGCTTTGCTTGTGTGTGCAGCTTTTGCTTTACCTATTAAACTGTCTTTATCTCAACCCATGAGTTTTCTCACTGTTATTCTTCCAATTCTCTCCCCTATCCCAACCAAGGAGAGCGAGTGAGCGGTTGCGTGGTATTTAGCTGCCAGATGGGGTTAAACCATGACAGTGGGACAATAGGGTCTGCTCATGGCATAGGGGAGCTGGAGGTCCTGTGTGTGCTGCAGAGCTCTTGAAAAGGTGCACTGCAGATTGGGGATGGATAGCATGGTCCACATGGTAGCCTATGTTGGTCTCACAGGTCCTGTAGATGAGCATCAGGGGTATCCTACAAGATCTAGGTAGCCCAAACATTTTGCTCTTGGTGATATGTTGTTGCTGAAAGCACCTAAGGTATCACTCATGGCCAGAAACTGGGAAGATACTGAGAGCATCATCAAAGTGGTTTTAACCTCACAGAGTATGTCCAGACAGCAAGTATGAGACAGACAAAATATCTCAGAAAGCCACATGTGTTTTCATGTTGCTGTATTGTCTTCCTTTTTATCACCTGGTTTAGCGGGAGGTGTCCCTGCCCATGTCAGGGGGTTGGAACTTGATAATCTTTAAGGTCCCTTCCAACCCAAACCATTCTGTGATTTTATGATTTATCCTTTTCGTGCACTGGTACTCTTATTTTACCATAACCAAATGGTAACGTAATATAAACTAACATGGACTACTGCTAGCAACAGCCCTTTGCTTCGACATAATTCTCACTTAAAGTTGTTTAAACCAGCCCTGAACTTACTAGGACCTGGCCACACAAGGATGGGTATAGATACAGCCAGAACCTGTCTCATAAATAAGAGTAATGGGGAAGAAAAAAATTCATTTTTGCACCGTGTGGCTAGTATAAAATCAGAGCTCTTCCATAGCAACACTATGGAATTTTACATCACGGTAAGTTATATGCAGAATCTGTGCACCCCAAAATTAGGATTTGTACGTACAAGGTTTTGAATTCAACTTACCGCAGGCAGAAGGGACTGCACTTTACAGTGGAGCTCAGGGTGTGTTGTGTATATCAGCTGCAATGCACAACTCAAAACTGTGATAGATAAATGACAGGTGAAGAGCCAAATATAAAGTGTTTTTCCCAACGAAGATGTGTCATGTCCTTTTCTTCCACCGATATATTATCTGTTCTACAAATAACTCAAGAGTCTTGATTATACCAGTTCAGATCATTTCCTTTCTTGCAGCAAAGACAATCGTTCAGAGAGGCACATCACTCCTCATCTTCCTTTTGACTTGCCTCAAAAGAGTTTTCTGCTAATGCTGTAATACTTCTGGGCCTGTCCAACAGCGAAGTGGACGGATGGTGTAAGTGGGAATCTTACTCAGCAACCCTTGTCTAGAATACCAGCAGCTACCTGCTAAGTGGCTTCCTACTAGTCAATGTGAAGAACTGTCCATGCTCTCAAACCCACTCAGGAGGAGGTATAAAACAGCCTACAAATGGGCTGCGAGGGGTGGAAAAGCTAAAGCAAAAAGACCTTGGAGTGAAGAGGTGAGCCATTTTGTCTGTATCCTGCCAGCCTCTGACATCACTTTACTGATGAGAAATCCTTTTTCAGTACATTTGATCAATGTTAAGAGGGAGAACTAAAGGTTTCTAAATGCAAATACAGGAAATTTTCATAATAAAAGCACATTTATTACCTTCCATTCTTCTCCTAAATACCTAGAGCAGATGCAGAATATTGTTGATTCATACTACCCACTTAAGCAATAACAACTGAGTCACAAGGCATTTCCTAGGGATTAATGAGTAGCTGGGAAAGTTGATGGCCCAAAGCAAACTGGAGGGCCATTAACCCCAGCCAGCCATTAATTCCCTGGGAAATGCCCTATGCCTCAACTGTTATTTGCTGCTATGACCTCCATCCCCTTCTTTATACTGTTATACAGAGGAAAAATAGATCTTTAGCAGCGGCAATGCTAGATGCTGCTCCTGCCAGAGGAAAATATTTCTCAGCCCCGGGAATTCCTGGCCGGGCCAGGGGACACTAGTGGCATGTTGTGCTCCGTTGTGTTCATGTGCTGCTGCTGCCAATCAAGAAGTGTTTTGCTAGCTCTTTGCTGAAAAGATGCTTGTCTGTCCAAAATACAGAGATAGCAATGGAGCAAATTCTTCTGGAGAACGAGGTTTCCAGGTCATTTTAATGCAGTTTGCTGTATTTCAGAGCACAAACATTGTGCCAATTTGCAACAAGCATAACTTGAATTAAATTAGTGGGGCTATCCAGAACAGAAGGCACTGCCTTTTCCGTCCTCCCTGGTAGTTGACATAGCAGATAAAACCCCCATTCACTTAAAACCTAAGCAATATTACATGCTTAAAAATACACTTATTTAAATTAAATGTGAAATTAAAACAATTCATATGAAGGCCGACATTTGTATAATTTATTAAAATAATATTCAGCAACACACTGCTACTGCTGAAGTTCTGGTCAGATGAGCTACGTAGGTTCCCTGGGGCAAACATTTATGGAAGTGGAAAACCAGATCGGGAAGCAGTAGCCTCTTTGCACAGACGGAATATTGTTAGTTCCTTTCAGTAAGTCCACTTCAAGTTGAGAAAACATGGATAAATTAAAAAAAAATGAACAACAACAAAAGGAGGACTTGTTTTTCATTCTCCAACCTATGAATAAAAACATGTATGCTCTTCTGGGCTATGACTTACTTCAGTGACAGATAAGCTACTTTTAATTATTAATGGTAACAAAGCAGTTAGTTACTTTTAAACTTAGAAAATAATGTCTGGGTTTTTTTTTAAATTTTCTTATGAGATACTACGTAAGGCAGTTTATTTGAGTAACAATAGAGTATTAGGCTATTTTGAGTAATTGTAATTGAATGCTAGTTTTCAGTCAAACATAGATTCATAAAACCAAGAAAAAACGTAAATAAATGAACCATCCTTCATTTTCCAATTAAAAATATGGCAAAATTAAGAATCTGCTAAAGTGATTCGTAATTTATCATCGTAATAAACTTCTGGTTATTCTGCGTAAATACTTCTGGTTAACAAGTAGAAAGACCTCACTGAGTAGTGTCTCTTGTTACAAATCAAGTTGTTCTAATGCTTACCAACCACGAAAGCTAACTTTTCTTTCAAGAAATAACTAGCAAAACTTACAACTGCAAAAAGAGATAAAATCTATTATTTAAACCAAGATTTCTTGTGTGGTGATATAACTCTTGATTTAAATCAATTCACTGTGGGTGTTGGAGTTGGCTTGCAGCCTTCAAATAATTGTAGGGAAGAAAGGAAACTCTGCAGAAACACATGCTATAAATGTAATATTTGCTGGTGTCTGAGACCAGTGACATCTTTACATTCAGAACCTCTGGGTTATCAGTGTTAGCAGCCTGGGTAATCCCTTTGAATTGCACCAGAATAAGTGACTGAGGCTATGGAAAGCAATTGCTACTTGATTATTTTCACATTGACCTAAAATGGTGAGGATAGCTTTTGAACACTGTTTAACAACCAATCTGTTGGTCAGTTACCTTCCAAATTCATCTTGCAGTATAGGACAGACCCTATAAAGCCAAAGTTTCATGGGCAACAGATGTGACCTTCAAATCATGGGACCAGCACCCATAAGAATTGCTGTGGGATAGTAAGAAGAAAAGAGAAGCAGAACCATACAATAAAAGTATGGCTGCAGGTGCAGACAACTGGAGAAACCTGCAAAATGACAGTTCATAAAGCATATATATATATATAAAGACTGAACACTGGCACTGATAAGGGGCTGTAATCCGTGCCTTACCATTTTCTTCAGTTCCTGGTGAGCTGACTCCAAAGAACAGCATTTTCTTCTCTCTTGGCTGTGTCAGCAGTCTCCACATCCGCACAGACAGCAACAGGCCTACAGCTGCTGTACGTGCTCAGAAATAACTTCTCAGTTTACGCAGTTGCTTGAGTGCTTAGCCCTAATGTTGGATGGCTTGTGCTACATCCTACATCTGTATTGCTCTGTTTTTTAAAACCATCAAGTCTTACTGTGGTTCCCAAACAAATCTTTGTCAGTGGTGTAAAAAAGTTAAATGTTGGCTTTTCTATCCAGTAAAAGCGCTTTCAAATCCAATTCAAGAATGGCTGGTATCTATTTAATTTAAGCCAGCAATCACGGAGATAAAAAAAATTACAGCTATGAATTGCTTTAAAACCAGTTTAAAGGTCCACCTGCACATATATTCAAGTGGTATAAGACCAGTTGCAATTTACCAGTTGCATGGCTTTAAAAGGGATGCAACATCAATATTACCTGGTGCAGTGCTTAATCTCAGTCTTGTGATGGCGAAAGGCTTCACCACTGCCTAATGCTTCCCGTTTCCACCAGTTAGTGTAAGAGACCTGCAAAACTGTATATCTCCTTACTGGGGATAGAGTTGTGTGCTTGAAATGCAGTTTGTGATCGAGCAGTCCATAACAGCTAGGGAATATGGTATCTGCCAGAGAGCACTCCTTCTCACAAAACTAAATCTGCTTTTCTCAAAATCAGATGGTGCTCTGACTGTGGCTGCACCAAATGCCAGGCATATATAGCAACATTCACATTACTCCATTCACCATGGAAGGAGAGATAAAACTCTTTCAGCCTTGCCTTTATATTGAAGCTTTGACAGTGGCAGAGAAGTGATAGGGGGGTTTTGTGTGTAAAGAAGTGGAATATTTGTTGATACACAGCTTAATCAAGAAAAGAGCATACTTCCTTTTTAAAGACTCGGCACTGCTTGCAGACATTTTATCAGTTGCACAAAACCATTCTCTGATGTAACTACATATTATCTGTTTTACAAACAGGCGTGCTGTGATACAGGAGGAGACTCAGTCACGCAGCTGCTGATGCTAGATGACCTATGAAACACTTTGGTTTTGACACATGGGTATTATTATAACCATTCGACAAGGCTGCCATTTTAGGAGTGCAGAGGTACATTTGCAAAGGGTTTTGAAAATATGGCACTCACTTGACAGCACAGATTAAGTCAATGGGATTTCTTTAAGGTCATTAAACCCCAGAGCATCTCACGGCCTGCAGCCCACAGCTCATATTTGTTGCTCCAGAGCTCCTCAGAACGGCAGGCGGACTGTGCATGAGAAAAGGAACTTCTCACTTTTCAGGTTTGCAGGAGGACTCAGTGGAATGTCCAAACACATCACTATTTGATGGGATCCATTTGGCAGGAAAAGACTTCCTTTTCCCAAAGGCTTCTCTTCATAGCAATCTGCCTTGGCTGTGAAGGTCTGGAGGAGGCTCCCTATGGAACTTATCTATGCTGCTTCTTGACTGCTGCACAGTGAAGTTGGCTTTCCAAGCCTTAGAAAAACACGCTGGGAAAAAGTCCTTTTCCAGACACTCAGAGCCCAGGTGACAGTGCTAACCCTTCTGGGCCAGCTCTACAGCTTATCCATTATTAAATTTCAATCCTTCATCGCTTGTGATAAAATAAAAGCCAGAGGGTGGATACACAATGAGCATTTTCGAGAGCCCTACTTGTGTGATAGTTTACTCTGTGGTGGCTTAAATACAGACAAGAATGAATGCTTAAATCAAAGCACAAACTTCTTTGGCCTCAGGGCAAGAAAAGAATTTTAAACATTGCTGGCCTCAAGGTAGAAAAACAAATATTTGCCAAACTTCCAGACTTCAGAGAGTTGGCTTTTCTAAGGCAAAGAACTTGTTGCTTCTTCTCTGGCAGACTTTTCCCTTTCTCTGCTTCCCACCCTTTTGGAAGAACTTAGGCAAGAACTAGGAGCACAACTCCAGTTCCCTCTGCTCCTCTGTGGATCGTTTAGAGATAGCTTTCGTTGTTCTCATGTACTTAGTTCACTACACAGACCTCAAGAAAACACTGATCTCATCACATCTAACACAAGATCAGGAAGTTTGCTGGTACTATATGTACGTTTTTCTGTGCTTAACACTGCACACCCTCTCACTTGGCGAGAGGGGATGTGTCTTGCAAGGTACCAATAATGTAAAAATGTGACTAAATAAAGGCCATCACCCAGCACCCCTTTCATCTCCTAGGTCCAGTCAAGACACAGGATTAGGCATGACACAGAAGTTGTCATTTATGTATTTGTTGTCATCTTTTAGAGCCTTTCCAAAGTGCGAGCTTGATCATCAGTTCCAGTTAACCTTCTTCCATCTCCCTAAATATTATACAAACAACCTGCTGGGAATTTAACCTGCCGGGAATTTAACCTGCCAGTGCTCCTTGGCAGCTAGGCATGGTTTTAGGCATAAATTTAGCAAACTGCCAATTATCTCACCATTTGATCCAATTCCCTCTTGGCTGGAGGCAGTCAGGGAGAAAAGGAAACCCTTATGTCCTGGTTTTGTCTGGGATAGAATTAATTTTCATACTAGCAGCTGGTATAGTGGTGTGTTTTGGATTTAGGATGAGAATAATGTTGATAACACACTGACAGTTTAGTTGTTGCTAAGCGGTCACCTTCTCACACTGGCCTGCCAACAAGAAGAAGGGGGGCACCCAAGAAGCTGGAAGGGGACACAGCTGGGACAGCTGACCCCAACCGACTAGAAGGATATCCCATACCATACGATGTCATGCTCGGTATGTAAAGCTGGTGAAGATGAAGAAAAGGGGGGATGTACAAAGTTACGACATTTGTCTTCCCAAATGTCTTCCCACTACACATGATGGAGCCCTGCTTTCCTGGAGATGGCTGAACACCTGCCTTCCGATGGGAAGCAGTGAATGAATCCCTTATTTTGCTTTGCCTGCGTGCGTGACTTTTGCTCCGTCTATTAAACTGTCTTTACCTCAACCTATGAGTTTTCTCACTTTTACCCTTCTGATTCTCCCCCCCATCCACCTGTGGAGGGAGTGAGTGAGTGGCTGTGTGGTATTTAGTTGGTGGCTGGGGTTAAACCATGACACCCTGAAGTAGTCTGATGACCATCTCCTTCAGCCTCAGTGCCAACAAGGGCAGCCCCCCCGCACCTTGCTGCCGGTTCCAACACTGTGCTACTCCTTGATTGCGCTAGAACATGGGGCCATACTGTGAACCAGATAGAAGAACCAGTATGAGTTGAAAACAACCAATGCAACAACGATAAAAAAAAGGTAATTTTTAATCTAGAATGGTTCCCTGACCCAGCTGGGCCACCACACATCCACAAGGTAATGTGAAATGTGACTTAGATTTTGCACTGCATCAGCCACCAACAGCACTGCTCGGAGGTACAAATTGTCCCACAAAGAGGTTAACAGAGAATTTGAGCATCTGATACTTGATACGTGTCCCATGGGGTGCCACAGCTTGCCAGGCGGACTGGGATTACTATCACAGTCAATTTAGTGGCAATGGGTTCCTCTTCCTTCACCGAGTGCAAACCAAGCATTTCAGACCAGGAATATCCCAACTTTTTCAGAGGAGTTTTTGAGATTCAACACTTCAAATTTAAGTATTTTGGGCATCCCATCTCACGGAGAAATTAATTTCAGCTCAGTTTTCACCCTCAGTCCAAGTGAAAGCAGGTTTTAAATGCCTGAATAAAATTGAGCAAAAATTCTTATTTTCAGTGAAGTAAGGATTATATTTATACCAAGTATAAATGACAATAGGGACAAGTAGGGTTTGCACAATATATGATGCATAAAGAGGATGAAAATCCAAGGATGAAATAGGTATTATCTTTACACAAATCTGAAAATGTAATAAAATAACATTGCAAAATATAAAACATTTAACAATTGCTATACTACACATCATCATGCCATATTGTCATACAATAGTCATAAAATGTACAGATAACAATTTAAAAATTTCACATATAGAATCACAGAATGGTTAGAGTTGGAAGGGACCTTAAAGATCATCAAGTTCCAACCCCCCTGCATGGGCAGGGACACCTCCCACTAGAGCAGGTTGCTCAAAGCCCCATCCAGCCTGGCCTTGAACGCTTCCAGGGATGGGGCATCCACAACTGGGCAGCCTGTTCCTGCATATAAAATAGTCACTACTTGCTCCTCTGATTCTTCAGTATAATCTTAGTATTATTTTTATCACAAACACACTGTAGTAGCTTTAGGGGAAGACTCCAGAATATGAGAAATGTTGAAGTAAACTTATTTTCAAGAAAAGTGTATATAAAGGGATCTGTTCTGTCATTGGAACGTAAAAAAGGATTTTGTTAATTTGGTCTTTTTTAAATGCTTTTTTAACAGACAAGTAGATTAGAATTTTATTGTCAATGACAAAAAGTCTCAAATATTTTATGAAAAACTCCAGAAATAACCACCAAAAGAAAGACTTTCTTCTTTTTGTATCAGACCTTGTCATTGTCTTGATCACAAGATTTACTATCCACAGATATAAATGCTTTGTATAGGAAGTATTAGTGCTGTACAAGGATTCCCAATAAATCCATGTGACCATATAGATACAGTCATTATACCACAAACATGTACTGAACAGTCAAGGAGGTATTGGGGAAAAGCTAGGAAAAAAGAAGTAACACCAGATGAGAAGAAGCTGAGAAGAATTTCTGAATGAATTATGGATTTATAGCAACTAGGGTTGAGGAAAAGACCACAAGAGGCTGGGACTAGGAAGCAAAATTACAAACAATTCTGAAATATCTGTTTATTCTCATTTTAAGACATACCTCCTTAAGTAATTTCCTATAAAGCTTGCTATTCTGCCCTGCTACCATGAGGCTGGGGGCAACTCCCTGCCGCTACAAGGTAAAACCCTTGCATCCTACCCATCGCAGTTCTGGTTGGGTGAACAAACTATCCCATGTTCTCTTTGCAACAGAATTTTCCACAGGATTCAGGGAGCCATTAAAAGTTGGAAAGAAGGAAGCTATCACAGAGAGAAAAAAGTTTAAACAGGACAGACCTTTGGGGGCAGAACAGCTGAACGTTATTTACCCAAAATAAACAAAATTACCTTTAAGGAAAAGCATGGTGAGTTACTGGAGAAATGAGTTGGGGGTATAGCACAGAATCAGAGGAAATAAGGTCTGAGATATCATGGAACTGATTATGTGAGGGCAGGTGAAGCAAGTACTTCCTGGGCAAGAACAGGGGCACGATGGCATGCTGAAGCCTTTGCTGAAAGTGAGTAATTAATTGGGGGGGGGGGGCTTGATTTTTTTTCCTTTTATTTTTTTCTATTAAAAAAAAAATTGATTTTTTCTTTGGCATGCCTAGAATAGAAACTCCTCAGATACATGTACAGCAGCTGCTTCACCCCATTGTGCACAGATGCAAAGAGAGAGTAAACATTAACCAAACTTCAGAGGCAAACATTCACCTCAAAATACCTCTGTCTGTGGGCCTGGATTTGGAAATCTCTGCTCTTACTACATCTGCAGGAATGACTCATTTTTTGGTAACTACTCAGTGCTGTTCACTGGACAATTTCTTGTCTAACACACATGCCTAGAAAAGTGCTTTTTAATCAGAAAACCTGCTTTAGCAGAGCCTGCAGTAGGTAGGACTGCAATAAACTAAGTTAATGACATACAGCCCCAGTAATAAATACTGGCTTATGAAGAAGATGCCATACATCTTATCTCTCAAACTCTCTGCATTGTGGATTTGTCTGTACTGTTCCTGGAACTCCTGGAAACCAATCTATGCATGGAAAAGACAATGTGAGGAACTCACACAGTACAGCTTTTTCACTCAGGATCTTTTGCACTGGGAGGATAATCCTTGCAAACTCTGAAACTCAGAGCCTATAATCAATGAATTGCCATTGTTATTACCACTTTTTTTGTGATCTGTTCTGGGAAAACACTGGTTCCTGCAGCACAGCTCCAGTGGTGCCCAAGTTGACCTGTATATAGGACCGTGGAGTCAAATGCAGAGACCAAACCCTGTCCAGGTCTCAGGTCTCAGGACTGGTATTTTGAGATGCCTGTTCTTCTCTTCACAGCAGTGTTTAATTCCCACAGAAGCTACAAAAATTGAACTTGAGGGAACTACACCTCTACATTTGCCTGGATTTCCTCCTCTCTTTCTCCCTGTGGGTGTCACAAAAGGCTTAAAATAGCTTGTGACTTGCAGAACTTTTGCTGTACTATCTATTGCAGGTATTTGAAAAGAGTGGTGGGAGGGAGGCTAAGATCTGGGGTAGTATTTATAAGCCTAGGGAAATCATTATACTGGTGCTAACCTAGCTTAGGACCAGTTGTCTCTTGGACTGAGAGGTCAGAGTTTTAATTCCACAGCATCTCCTGATTTTGTTGTTTCAGAAATCCTCATTGTGTTAAGAAATTAGGAAGCTGTGTCTCCTTTTGTCTAAAAGGATTTGGCTTTGTTCACTATTCTGGCAGTCCTCTGTGTCCTTCACAGAAAAAAACCCTCTTGTACCTGCCACTATTTTTAGTGTGTGTTTTTGAAGAAATAATTCTGTCTACATCGAACAGATCCCTGAAGACAATTTCCAGCCCAGACTCACAGTGACACAGTAAAATTAATGTAATGCTCTGAACGTTGTGTCTCTGCTTCTTAGGCCAGTTCTGCAAATCTACCACAATTCGTGATTCACCTAAGTTTACTTTGTCCTTCGACACAGAATACTAATTTCCCTCATTCCTGCGTCAAACCACTGTAACACCAATTCTTAAGGAACGTAACATTGTCCATTTCCTGATGTAAAATGCTCCTGGTATGAAAAAAGCATTTCCTCTAGTGCCCTACAGTGGGAAGCAGACTTTGCACAGCAAGGTGATGTATTATTATAACCATCAAAGCCCACAATATTCCTTCATGAGATTGAAATAAATTCTGTTTTGTTTGTAACTGTGTTTGCTATTTTTGTTAAACTGCCCCCTCTCAGGTCCTATCCCAAGAAGAAATCCTGTCAAGAAGGATTATTTTTGGCCAATTCTCCTTCAAAGAGTCACAATCAATAATCTCTCTTATAGAAGGCAACCTTCGGGAACACAGTAAAGGATGTTAATGGTAGTTCCTATGGACATCTCACTTTCTCTAAAGGCAACAAATGAAATATTAAAAACTAAGTAGCATTTAAACGAGTCACTCACCACGAAGACTGTCTCAAAGCACAAAGAGTAATCAAAACCAGAGCAACACAAGGGACCCTGACTTTATAAAAATAATCTTTCCTCCTATATCATCAATTTCATAAAAGGCCTTCAAAATCCACAAGAGTAAAACTGTTTCTCACTTAGAGAGAAAAAAAAAAATGTGTGAGCTTTTCAGGATTTTAAAAGGAAGTAATGTGGCAAATTGTAGCCTTGTGTAATTCCATTTAAGTAAGCCAAGTTAAATACATATGGCCTGCAAGGTTGTGGGGTGGGAATATGGTAGGCTCTAGAAATTCAGAAACATTACAATCTTCTTACTGTCACGTGTAAGTGGAATATCACTCCATATTTTTTCAGTGCTAAGTGGCTTATTGATACAGACTCTCAAACAGGAGCTTCAGATTTTATTGCATGCCCTGAAAACCTTCACTTTGAAACAATGCACGCTGTTTATCAGTCAGTTTCATAACTATATATACAAATATATACATATGCTTTTGTCAAGAAAGCATAAACTGAAACATCCCATAATACCTTTCCTGCCAATATCTGCCTATAAAATTATTATAAACCCCTTGCAAATATGTGTCGGCTTGTGATCTATCAGATATTAGAAGTAATAGTTGGGGTCATTTGCTTCTGTAGCTGTAGGCAGTTGCAGAAGGAGGTGATGGTGATGCTAGCTCTCAATAGCTAGGCCACGGATGAGACATGCTGCAGCAAACTGCCTTTTTCTCTCCTCATTCCCTTTCTCACCCCAGAGACAAAATATAGAGCTTCACTGAATCAGGAACAGGCCTGCCTCTTCACTGCAGGAGCCAAGGCGAGATCTTTCCTGTTACAGTGGGTGCAACACTGGCAGCCATACAACGAAGATCAACCAGAGCCAAATCTTCCCTCTTACTAGACAGTGAGGTACCACAGATCCACCCCTCTTTTACCTCAAAGAGGTGGCAATGACTTTTCTTTCGCCCTGTTCCCCTTTGCTCCTGGTTGCCTGGCGTGAGTTTCCCTGCATATGACATCTGCCAGTCCACGCTGTGCTGAGCTCACTAAAACTGCAGGCAGAAAAGCAAAGAACTACCCAAACAAGCAGAAGGGATGGCAGCCTCCAGCCAGAGTCCCTCCTGTGTGGGGCATCAAGTGCTGGAGAGTCAGTGTTGTACTGCATTCATCAGCCAGTTAATATGGACTTTAATACTCCAGACAGCTTAACTCAGACTACAGCTAGCTACAATTTCACTATGAGTGTTTATATACATATATATACACACACATATATATATCCTGCAGTCCCTTAGTTGTGCAAATCGTTCCTATGCAACTGTGTTCTGGCATTTCCATCTAGCTTTTAATTGTGCTTCTAGCCTTTTCATTGTGAGGACAACCTAAAACCCATAGGCTGAATGCAAACTGAGATAGCATCACTGCCAGAACCTGCAAGAAACCATAGCCATCAGTCTGCAAGGCTTGACCTGTCCAGTTCCTCTTCTTGTGGACCATAGTCCTTGGTGGCTGCCCCTGAGTGCAACCAAGAGCGCTGTGTGCTCTCCCAGACTCTGGCTCTCACTGTGTGCAGCTGCTTCACAGGCAAACAGGAAAAGATGGGGAGATCTCTGTAGGCAGCCTAAAGGCAGCCTGTTTGGGTGTGTGCGCTGGGGTACCAGGCCTCCAGTGCCTGGAGATAAGGTACTGTGGGCCACCCTCCCACTCCACTGGAGGCTATGCTTCCAGCTTCACCCTCAGTGATAACAGGTAAATCTGGCCGTGTGAGTCTGCACGGAGTCCCTTTCAAGAGCCAGCAAAGACGTACCCAGTGAGTCCAGAGTCTGTGTGGTGGGCACTTTCCCTAGTTTGGCACAGAGCTCATCACCCTGCCAGGGCTTACTGCTGAGAAGTGCTGGGATTCTCTCCTTCCCTGCTCTGCCAGGTCCTTCCCACAGTTCCATCTCTATTTGCGGCATCTGCATTGCAAGACTGCGGCCTCAAGCAAGAGTGCACTTTGACACAAAGGTCAAGAGCAGCCAAAAGCATGGGATGGGAAATTTTCTTGCCTTGAGGTTCCTGCAGCAGTTCTCTGCCACCTGGAGGGCAAGGTAGATGATTTCCTGAAGATGGCTACGAGCTTTCCAGTTTCCCAGCACGTGGGAGGAAGGAACACATGGAGAAGACTGAGCAGCCCAAACCTGAAAGATGCATTGTTGAGAACAGGTACACATTCTCCCTTTTCAAGGCATGGGGGTCTTCAGATGGGTGTGGAGAATGAGCCCTCATCATCTCTCCTGTTCCTGAGGGAGGGAAAAGGCAGCTTCCACCCACTCCAGCAAACAAATTAGTTTACTGGACTCCTATGTCACCTGTTGGAATTAGTAAAGAATTATTTGCCTAGGGCACTTGACAGCAGAATTTACAGCCCTTTTAATCATAAGCATTGAAAATGTGTTAATGTTTAAAGCAAAACTTACCACCAGCAAATTCTTTGACGTCAGCTCTTCACTGACAAACTCTGAATTTAGTCACGGGAATCCTTCTGTTGGGACATTTTCAATAGAAACACTTTGGTTTTGACTATTTGACTTGAGCAGAAGCAGACCTCACCCTTTCCCTCCAGCTAATTAAACAGCTCAAGAATCTAACAATCATATCAAGAACATGGGCACAAGGCTGATTTGTTTTAAATTATTTTAAATAAACTCATCACTACTAAGGGTGCGGAAAAAAAATGTTCTGTTATGACAAACATCAGAACATCAGAAGGAGATGCAAAATTAACATACAGCAAATATTCTGGGATAGCTTTCCAGGCCCAATTTGAACGAGGCTGGAGACAATACCAAGTGGGCCGTGCCCACCAAGTATTTGCACATGTGTTCAAATGGTAAAGCAAGCAAGCAATTCAGCTACCCAATCTTTGCTGATACTAGACAAACTGATCAATCATGATTAAAACTCATTCATAATCAGACATTTGAGTTGGTTACAAGTCACCGCATGCTGCAGAGATGTGCATGGCTCTTGAAGCATGTGCTAACCTTACCACATACCTAACATTATTCACATTCTTAACTTTAAGCATGGGAATAATTCCTTTAATATGAAGCATTTCTGGGAGTATTTGCAGGACTGGGTTCCTAGCTCTGAGTTGGTCTTCACAAAGATATTCCGGAAAATTAATCCAAATTAACTAAAGGCTTAATTTAAAGCAGATTAGTTTAAATGCATTTAACCCTGTAAAGACTTTTCAAAATTAAAGTAGTTTTAATTCAGCTTTGTATTAAGCTTAATCCATTTTAAATTTATATTTTAAGTGAATTTGGACTAATTAAGTTGAATGCCCTATGTAAATGAGCCCAAGGCCCTAATTCAGAACTGTGTCAAAGCACAGGTACAAATCCGTCCCCATTCAGAAAAGCATATCCCTGAAATCACCTGTTTTCAATAAGATGCATACAGGTACTTAAATATTTGTTTCTGAATCACACTCTGAACTATTTTATATTCTTAAACCATTTGAGAATTATAGTTTGATGGTAAGGAAAAATCATAGCCCTAAGGGCTGAAAGGCAGATAAATATGTTTCATTTACTGTCCTCCAGATGATACCAGTTCCTCTAGTGTATATACAAGAAATCTTCAATCATTGTTTTCTGTAGGAAATCTCTGATTGACACAGAATTAAAAACTGGTTCTTCAGGCTGGAATTATTTTTTCATTAGAAGGGGAAAAGAAGATTAACCCTTCATTTTCTGGGAAGATTTCATAAAAGAGTGCTGTTTTCTCAACTCAAACTGGTAAAGCACCCTATCCATTCCCACTGGAAAAGATGAACTCCAGTAGCTGTTTTTATCTAGGATTTTATACTTCAGATTTGTCAACTCTTCTTTCAAAGCTTCATTCCACGCAAGTGTACTCAAAGTGTTTGGGTCTAGACTATTTTCTTGCTGGGTATGCAGAAAGAAACTGAGAAAAACCCCCAACCTATTCAGACAACAAGGTCCGAATAAGCGCCCCACTTCATATCTAAGTTTAAATATTCAATGTTAGTTATGTATGTGCTTAACTACTTCACTGAAGAGATGTAAAACTGTACATTTGTTATTATTGCTAGCGATGTAGTATCAAAAGCATATTAAATGGCAAGTTGTCTGCTGGCTACCTAAAGTGAACTAAGAAAAAAACCCATTGCTTCCAGAATAAAAGTTGCCAACTAAATTAGGCATGGAGCCTGAAAGGCTATTTACGGAGGCATGGAGCCTAGGCAGACATCCCACGTCAGCTTACTCAGACTGGGTTGGAGAAGTCAGCTCACGTGTGATACAGCTCGGCTCCTGATCCATCCAATTTACTGTCCAAATACAAATTCCTTCAGCTCCCCCTGCTACTCAAATAGTCATATTCACACTGCGCAACAGAGCCTCCATAGGACAGCAAACGCCAGGATGTTAAAGACCTGAGATGTTATGATGTATATATGATGTGCTGTATCCTAACTTAGAGAACCAGTACAGTTATGTTTTCATGGCACTGTGCCCAGCAAATACCCTTCACCTCTCAGCAAGACAGTACAGCTTCTGGACACAAGCTGGCACAGATACAGCTGACTCACTCATCTTCACCTCATCTTCCTCTACTAGAATGGGTATGGGTGGAAGTAGATTGAGTATGTCTGCCCTACCACATACTCACAGTCCACCCAATGCAATGATGCGATTATGAGTGCTGTTCATCTGATGGCCACGACAAATCTGAGATTTGAGTTGTTTATATTGAATTACCAAGTGTCTGTATTTTGGTTAGTCTTCCCCAAACAGAAGAGTCCAAAGCGATGATTTCTTCATCTTTTTCTAGCTCATGCAGTGAAAGAAAGAGAATTTTATCCTAAGTAAGTTCTTCAGACATGCTTATCACTATGTTAGCTGAGCGCTGGCCAGGAAGAGGAAGAGGAGGTATTGCAAAGAGACCAAGGGCAATTACTACCATCCTGCTCTAATGACTACCTAATTCCTGCTGCCAGGAACAGCAGCTTATTTGGCCCTCCTTTCTTTTACTGCCTTTCCTTACATTATTTTTCTACTGACTGATGAAGTTACTGCTACCATCTTTCCCACTTTGATTGAAAAGGTGAAGAGAAAAAATATTCACAAGAATACAGACACGGTCACCGTCAATAGAGCTTTGCGGAATGGCTGTGTTGTGAACATGGCAGTCAGTAGCATGATGTGGATGGGGCACTGCTTGTAAATGGGGCTTCTTTACAATACCACTGTCGTCACTTTCAGAATTTCCATGGCTCACTTTTAGCTGAAGAGATATTTCTGCCACACTGAACTAAAAGAGCTTTTTAGGTGGCTTTGACTGCTGTTAGCCACCATCACATGCCAGCCATTCTCTCCTGTGTTCTGCAGCTGCTTTACATCAAGCTCCCACTGGTCTCTGTACTTGCTGCTATCTCTTGAACAGAAAGCTTTTACTATTCTTCAATTTACAGATGATGTACAGATGAGGACCAGTGCCTTGCTGATGTGTGTGCAGTAAAATAATCACTCCAGACACAGAAAAGCAACTTCTCCCATGCATGCATTAAACTGGCAGCATTTAACTAGCACCTAGATAATAAGGACATCTACTTAATTTCAAAACATGATCAGGACTCACAGCCATGAAGCGGACTTGATAGCCTTTAAATTCTGTTTTACTGTGCTGGCTTACAGAGATGGCTTGGAGCCGACATGGCAGCTCATTAACACTCAGTTAACACTTCTCTATATAGCACAGCACCGACTTTCAAATTTTCTTATTTTCAGGGGAGCAATGCATGTGGAATTAAAGGGAGGGGTAATAGCTTAAGACACACAAAACATTATGAAGAAATCCGTTTTTAAAACATTGAAATCAAAAAGCTACAATGTACTGAAAATATCGCTTGTGAACATACTCCAGGAGAAGCACCACTTTAACCTCACCAAGCTTCCAATGCACGTGATTTCTGAGTCCCAGCTTTGGGTACCAGAGACAAGGAGCAGTTCTTTATCTGAGGGCGCACACATCTAAATCGGCTTGTTTTCAACCTTATTGCGGCATCTGTTTTATTTTTTTTAAAAAAATACAACCCACTTTTCACCATTAGGCTACAAAAATGGGGAAAGTGCAACTTGTTTTCTCTGACGCTGTAGCCTTCAGCTCTGAAAGCCAGAATGTTTGCTTCTTGCAAGTAAAGAAGTAAATGGGGAAGTGAAAATGTCAGGCTGCGTTTGCCAGAAAACTGTTTCCCATAATAAAAGCGAGTAATCCCCATGTGAAATGGGGATCTTGTCTGCTAGTTGTCTCAAACCTCAGACAGCACAGTGAGAACATGCAGGAGATTAACAGGCAGATTATCTTCCAGCCCTCCTCACTGCAACATCTGTCTGGTTAACATCTGTTAACCAGTGCCTTTGCACAGAATGTGCTGAAGTCCCACTTAGGTTGCTCTTCATCAGCATGAATCCTGGTCTAGCAGCCACCCAGAGTCTAACAAAGGATTGGCAAGCACCAACCTGAAAAACAACTAATACTAGCCAAGGAGAAGGAGGGCATGCCAAGGCTGGCCAGTAGACACACTGACAGCCTAAACAACTCCCCAGGGAAACCTCCCCACCTCAATGATTTTGATCAGACAGCCTCTCCTGGAGTGCTCAGCAAAAACAAAAGCTACTTCTCTCTGCACAGGAGTTAGCAAGCAGCATTTCCACTCTTCCCCCCTAGGTTGAGCCTGACAGGAGAGAACCGAACTTTTCTGACAGAAGGAGGTACCCTTCACACTCCCTACCACCTCCGGGAGGTCATGAATCTCTCAAAGGTCCCTTTCCTGTTAATCCAGGCATTCTGTGGACACAGGGGGACCAGAGTGTGCTGTGCAACACCATGCCCCAAACTGGTTTTAAGAGACTTAGCATGGTAGTAGGGGCAGTATAGCTGCATCATGGCAAAGTTCCACCTGGTCCAATTACCCCTACTGGAAACCCATTTGGGTGTCTCCTTGTAGCTTTGTTCTGTGCCAAGCAAACAAATACATACAGCACATTTGCAATGACAGCCTTTACACCGACGCCAGAAATGTTACATGCCCAGATTGAGTCATTAAGCAGATTTCAGCTGGATGGCCGTGCATGAACCCTGGCGTTTTGCACATGGAAGACAGCAGGCAACAACTGAAGAAGCAGTTGCTGGCCTCTGCAGGGGCTCATCTTGCAATGAAGAATCAGTCCTACCTGTGGAAGCTAAAAGGCACTGGGTTTTCTTTTGGAAACGTGATTGCCAACAGAGATGGGAAGCAGTAGAAGCAGTGAGAGATGATATGTTCAGAGAGCGATTTCTACGATGCCCAAGAGGAGTGCCTCCATGTAATGCAACACATTCCTCTTTGGTGAGGGGATAGATGGGACAAAAGCAAGACTGATGCAACCTAGGGTTTTGCTCATGTTTGCAAATGAAGCAACTAGAGTGAAAAGAGGACTTTTATTGACCCCTTCCCTTTACCTTTGTCCCCAGATAGCCCCACAAATAATCAGCTGCAGATGAGTTTCTAGTTGACCAGTGAATGCTTTGTCTCCTGAACATTTTCTTTCCAGGTATTTGATAAACTGTAATTCGTCTTTGATTTTATTTTTTCAGATCTATCACTAATTCAGTGGTGTATATTCCATCCTTGAAAAGCAGTAAAATCCTTCATATTTTTAATCAATAAACACTAAATGACAGCTTATTTTCAAATATTACATCACTAACATATTCAAAAGCTGATTCCAAGTATTGATCCTGATGTAAATTAAAAATTTGACATCTCCATATTCGACATTTTCCTCTAATTTGCACCTGCCTTATGTTCTGGATATCAGAGATGCAGGAAGAAAAAACATCTTACTTCTCTCAACTATAGAAAAAGCAAAGTAATTTCATAGAACTTTTTACATTAAAAATTCAGCTTTGCATCTCCTTTCACACTCCAGAACACCCCAGATTGAAATACAAGACATTTAGGGACTCCTGATTTGGCCAAATATGACTCTTTGTTACAGCAAAACAAAAAAGTGCACCCTGCCACAGGAAGGACCTCCCTTATTTAATACTGTGCCCCTATTATGAATGCAGAGATGCACTGGGTTTCTTATATAAACTGAACATAAGCTGTTTGACATGGGAAAAAAAAAGTTTTTTAGCCAGCTTCATTTTAAAAGTTGCTAAGTATCTGGTATGGAACCAGATCATCCCTGTCTCCCTCCAACAAAAAATTGTAATCAACTTGGGGTATGGGTATGGAAAACTGCAACCCCAACAGTAAAAGTCCGGTAAAAAGTCTGAAAAAAAGGGTTACAGTGGGAAGTGTCAGGTGAGCTTAAGCCATAGAGTTACTACCTACTTCACCTGTAATGTCTTCATTACTGGGGCCTTGGATATTATGGTGATAGCTGCTATTAAAACACCTCATCCTAATATCCCTACATTAATCTCTTCTGGTGATATTGGAAAAATGCCTGTAAGCTAATAAGTGCTCAGCACATGGGAGGATCAGATTTGATATAAGTGAACTATTTTTTCTGGGTCTTTGGCACTTAGCTAGATACATAAGAAGCAGAAAATAGGACAAAACCAGCAAAGTAATATGAAACCACGTGATGGTGGTTTATTAAAAGACTTACAGCTGAAGAATATGAATGCCCCCTTTTTGGTTCTACATGTGATGTACCAGCCCCTCTCCCATAGCTCTTTCAAGGCAGAGAATCCAGAAGTAACAGCTGAATTCTCAAATCAAAAAGCCAATGAGCTGGAATATTCCCCTTGAAAGAGAGGATGGTGGCTTTATTGAAATGGCTCTTCAAGAAGTGGCTGGTTCCCAGGGTGTGGTGGGGGAGCCAGCCATCTCTTGGAATGGATTTGGCATAAATGAAGAATAATCCAAGGCAGTAACCATACCAGGCATCTTGTCATCAGCCCCGGGCACTGCTGGGATGTTTAGTCTCCGGACCCCTGACTCCAAGAACACAAGTTCCCCCTCAGCCAGCGGCTTCACTGGTCTCATTCAGAATAAGGAATCAGCAGCAGCACAAGCAGGAGTTTCAAGAAGGTACTGGGTGGTGCATAATCAAAGGGAGTCTGAGCCTCAGGGAAGAGACTACAAGGCAGCATTGCCAACTAATGCTGCTAGAAACGAAGCTCTTGCGATAGTATCTCCTCTGCCCGGAATGAGCATGAATACCAGCCAAGCTTACATTTCAGCAGGCTGCAGGGGTATTTGAGTAAAAAAGCCATCAGATACCCTGGAGGGAAGATCTTCTCGCTCGTGCCAATCTGCCCAAATGTAGGTGAGCTGCTATATTTACAGACACCTCGGTCTACAGAACAATGAAATAACTACACGTATCTGCAAAAGCAGCACCACATTTACCCAGTATAAAAGAGCCTTGTAACAAACACATCTTGCACACAAACAGTTGGGGTTCTTTAGCATGCAGTAACTGTGGCTCAAGACCTTGTAGAACATAAGAAAACAGAGGACTTGAAGGATAGCATGTTTGTTTTATTACACAGTATATATAACACAAACTTTGCATCCAAAATTAGCAATGAGTCTTTATTGCTTTCCATTGTGCACATTGTCAAGCTGCACATCAACAATTGCTTTAGTTTCAGAGAAACTTGCACATTAGAGGTGGAATTATTTGCAAAATAAGATGAAGTGTTGATGATTGTGTCTTGACCATATGATAAAACGATATTTCACTGAGCTACAGGATGCAGAGTAACAGCATGGTCCCTCCTGTGATCTCGCTCAGGGAAAGGTCAGTTAGCTAGAGAAATTATATTTACTTTTGGAGGATTCAGCTACAGAAGCTACCAGCTGGGAAAAAAGTGTCGAGTGACTCAGAGGGAGATGCTTCTACACCCCCAATGTGAAGTTATGAAGGGTTAACAATGAGAAATGGTGGAAGATGGTTCAATCAACTGATCTGTGCCCACTGTTCCAAAAAGAAAGCCCAAATGTTCCTAAAGTAGGGAGGATTCTCCAAAGCATTTAAAGCCATTCTCTATTTCACAGATGAAAAGGTGCATACACATCCATGTTACCATGGAGAAAACTACATCTTTGCTCCCCCCTACTTGCAGATTTCAAGCTTTGAACTTTAGATTAATACAGGTCATTTTTTACCTTCCCCTACCCTTCACCACAACAGATGGTCCTGAAACTGAAAAGTACAACCATTTACTAATGGACCCACAGGGTTAGATTCAAACCCCAAACATTACACTAAAACTCTAAAATCTTTGGCATATTTAAACTTAGCACTGCATTTTGCATGCTACCTATTTTTCTAACACCTTGAATCAAATTCTGAAGCTTGACCACTTGGGACAGATTCTGATACATTTCACAATAAGTAGCATTTTTTCCCCTGAAGGCCCCAAACTAATAGAATTTCTATGGAGACAGACAGGACCGTGACACTTTCTAGCATTCAAAATCTGGATACAAATTAATATTTTTCAGATTGGGTCTAGCCCACAATCCAATTAATTTGGCAACACTTTTTCTTCTAATTGAGATATATAGTTCAGCACGAATGAAATACTTCCACAGTTAAAGACGACACTAAAAAGCCTTTTTCCAACAGTTAATTGAAATTAATTTTAAAGTAGTAAAAGCCTGATTATAGAATGATGTAATTTGCATGGACTAACTTCATTCTAACATTAGGCTAAGTCAAATGAACAAAGCTAATGAAGGTAAGAAGAGTAGTAGGGTTTTTAACTGAAATTAATACTTTCAGCACTGTATGTTAAAACAGGTAATATTCTCCTAATCTTTACTTTGATATGTGCTTTATTTCCATGTCCACATTAGTGTCAGGACATCAGTTAATTAGTAAAATGAAAAGAAAGATCTCTTAGGCAATATTAATATTTAAAAATTCAAACACCATTGTTCCTTACGCTGTTCTCTTTAATCTTAAGCTTTGCTCTTGGAA
Organism: Jacana jacana; assembly: GCA_013400555.1. Lineage (NCBI taxonomy): Eukaryota > Metazoa > Chordata > Aves > Charadriiformes > Jacanidae > Jacana > Jacana jacana. Next base: position 71,453 of record VZTM01023436.1, on the reverse strand, counting down.
ACTGAACTTAACTTCTCCAGTGCATATATTGCTCAGGGTCCCCTGATGCTAATTTGACTCCTGTTCTATATGGGTTTCAAAAAAGTGAGAACACTTCAAGTATAAAAGCAGTGCAGAAAAGAGACTATGCAAAAATGGTACTTTCTCATTTCTCTTGCACCAAAACAGCAGGGCAAGGGAGCTTCATGGCTGAAGCACACACTGTGATTCATTCCCCAGCTGCCCCCAAGGGTCCTCTTGGAAAGCACCACGAATTCATCCCTCCTCCGTTGCCCATGGAAGCTAGGGCTCATGCAGGGCTCAGAGAGGGAGGTGAGTTTCCGTATCTCCCCTCCACACCTAGTCAAGCCATTGCCAGGGTGCTTTATTCAGAGCCAGAATTTAGGACTTGCCCTTGGATCCTATGGTAGACAGCCTGTATCTATCCACTTTACAGAGAAGAGCAGGTGCTCATCACCGCACCTCAACCCACTTAAGAAAACTCTGATCTGAGAAAATGAGCTAACTTCTATCCTGAGTATTTCTTTATCAATAACATTTTCTGCTAATAACAGCAGAGGAGAAAAGATCTCATGGGTCATTGAATTTGAAGGCCTTTATCATAGGAACTACATCACAAAATCTCTTTCACAAAATTACCAAGCATAGCCTAATAATAATCTAAATGTTTTCCACCACCACTCTTCCTGGGACCCTTTTCCAGAACTTCACTATTTGGATGACTAGGAACCTACTTTTATTTTCTAGCTTTAATTTATACACCCCTGGGGATTTTTACTATGAGTAATGATAAGAAGCCAAAAAAGAGCTTAGTTTAATTCTCACAAACAGCATGAGCAAGAAAGAAAAGTCATTAGAAGAAAGTACCTCTTGGGAAGTAAGCAAGTTAAAATGTGAAGGTATAATAGAAAATAAGCATCCGCTGTTCTCATATTCACCACTGACAGGCCTTAGATGAATTTTCTGGACCTACATAAACCTTTATCTCGTTTGGTTTTATTAGCAGGAACACGGTCCTATTATTTAGAACCAGAGGAAGCCGTACCTCCAACCCTCCTCTCAGCACCTTAGGCAAGAACTTGAGATTTATGGATACCAAAGAATTGAAGGATGTTTCTGAGGACCATTATAGAAAATTGTAGCTATGATCCCGACTAGAAAATGTTCCGATTAAAAATGATTATTATTTATTTACAATAGAAAGATGAAAACCTCCATTTTCTAGCCAATCTTAGTTGCAAACGGGAAAGGATAGAAAATCTTGAATTTAAGTTTAATTTCTGAGTTTACAAGCGACTCAGCCTGTGCTCTCACACCAGTCCCTTATCCTCTTTCTGTCTCCATTTCCTCATCTTTAAAATATGGGTAATAATACTTCTGTATCCCTTGAGTGTTTCTTAAGCTTAATTAATTCAATGCTTTACAAAGTGCTTTCTGATCCAGAGATGGGAGTGCTACACATATCCAAATGATTCTATTTTAGACCAATTGTAAATAAATAAATCTGTACTTTCTAGATCTTATTTTTAATACAGAATTGGAATGACCTGGCCTCAAGTGATCTTCTCTCATGGAAAAGGCATTGGAAGCCAGGTCTGCAGCCAGCACTTTCTCCCAGGTCAGTAGTCCTCCCTTGCCTGGGGAATGTGAGAACGTGGCTGTGGGCCAGGCCTCTCATGCACGGAGGGAGGGAATTGGAGCACCAGGCCTCTGGCCAGCACTTGCCAACCAAAGCTGCGCTTTTCTCATAGAAAGCTAGTGGGAAAATGCATGTGTGCGCCAACGGGTCTCGCTGGGCTGAGAGCTCTGCAGCTGTCCTGCGAGGGAAGGGACGTGACACAGGGGCAGCGAGTTGTACAAGAGAGGGGCCCCTTGTACCTTGAAGGAAGGGGAAGCAGAGGTCAAAAAGCTCTGGCTGGTCTCGTACTTTGTTAGGACTACAGCTTTGCAAATCAGATTGCTCAAGGTAGAACACAATTTTTGGAGCTGATGCTCCCCTGCAAGGCCGAAGATGGGAAGCCCAAGGTGAGACTGAGGTTTTTCAACTAGGGTTAAAATGTTTATATATATTCAGCGGCAAATGTGTAGGGGGTAGGGAAGGAACAAAAATTATTGGCCCATTATTTCTTAGTCAGGAAGGGTCTATTACTCTCTAAACTGAAAGTAACCAGGGCAACTAGGATGCTTTTCCTGTAATACATCTGTTAAAGTTGGGTTTGCTCCTACACATTATGGTGAAAATTAATCAGAAGGCGGCTTCTGGCTAGCTGTGATGTTTCTTTTAAATGAAAGACTGGTTTGTCATGGAAAAAGCATGGTAAAGCGGTTAAGGAGTGAGTTCAGCCTCAGGAAGCCCAGGGTCTGTTCCTTATCCTATCAGAGACATGAGAGTGGTACTTGTATTTTCTGCAGAACTCCTCATTGGGAATGCAAAGTGCCTCACACTATTTATGTCACCCCATCTCTGTGTCCCAGTGCCCCATGTGTAAAATGGGAAACAATAGCAAAGCAGTCTCACAGGGACGTGAGATGCTCAGATGCTAAAGAAAGAGAGCCCATATGTGTTCCTAAAATAAGTAACAGCATGGATAGGGCTATTTTGGGACAATAGAGCTGTGCTAGCTTTGCATGCAACTGCCTCTACTACAGCAGAAACTAAATCTATAGGAGCTTAAAAAAACGTATATACACACTCCCTGTATGTTATGTTTCTGAGATAAATGATTTTGGGTTTTAGTAAGCTCAGGTGATAGAACTCAGAAATTCTGGGACCTACTGAACTCCACTCTTAAGAGGCATAGATAATGCTGTGAGCTAGTGTCAGGTAGCATAAGAGTTAGGGCATTACTGGTCGGTAGCTTTAAGGGTGATGTTGAGGGAAGAGGACAGTGGTTTGGTGACTGTCTGGGTTACCTAGTGTAACCTGGCTGCCCACACAAGCAGGGAGAGTGAGGTGAACACCAGCACCATGTGCAGGACCAGAGCGGTGCGGTGAAGAAGCAGTGATGGTGTTAATTCTGTCTCATTTCAAGAAGTTTCTGGCTCTAAATATCAGGATGAATCACCTAATGTGCCTAGTGGTGGCTTATGACCTTCTGCTAGTCTAACTTTTTATACCTCTGAACAATAAAAGATAAAAGCTTAGAAATATATAGCTCTAAAACAAAGAGCATGTGGGGCACATATATAGTTTATGGCTGCTTGCCATAATTAAGGCTGGCACAAATTTGCTCTTCCTTGTCAGGTACAGCCATGCCCCAGACTGTGCCATAATCCAAGCAGCAGGGAGAAGAGAGGAGATCACATAGGATCGCTTGAACTCGTAATCACAACTTTCAGCAACTGGAGACGAGCGCAGATCATAAGGCTTGTGCAATCTACATTTGGCACCCAGGTACCCCATCACCCAGAAAAGGTTTAGGTATTTACTTAGATATGGGCCTAGCAATTTGGCTTATGTTCAATGTAGAGATTCAAGTCTGATTTCATCAAATACACCAGAGTTTCACCTTATAAACCGGTCCTTTATATGTTTACATTACACATATGCCCATATGATACATTTCTCGTTGTCTAAATTAGAAATGTCTCACTCATGTTCACTGCCTTTTAAATCCATGAACAGATGCAAAAACTAGGGAATTGTAAAAAATTAGTGTTGAAAATTGGCCATGTTTTCCCAAATCTCAAAATTACTCACATTCGTGTTAAACTGTTTTACACATTCTAATTTATTTGCTCTTATTTATGGGTAGTTCCCAAGCCTCTTTGCCAGCAAATAAAACATATAGGTGTGTGTATATGCAAGATAAATTATTAGTCTGAATTGCTACAATAATTGTAATTTTCACTCAGGGCTCAGCTCCAAAATGTGCTGAGCAGCATAGCCAGATGCACTTGAAGTCAAGAAAATGAATGAGCTCACAGACATCAGTGTAATATATACGAAAGATAGAGATAATTGGAATGACTGGCTATATTGGGCATAATCACAAGGTTTTGGTAGGAGAGGGGGCTGCAGAGGTGGATTGTGTAGAAGGAGATGAGGGGCTGCCCTGTGCTGGTCACAGCCACTTCCAGCTGGCTCTGCAATGGACAAGACTAACCAACTTAGTTTTGGTTGCACCAAGACCAAAACAGTGTGAGGAGAATTTAAGAAAGGAAGTAAGCACTAAAGAAGAGACACCAGAGAAGGAGGGTTGCCAGGGTACGCACACAACCAGAAGAGGTGCCCAAAAGAGGCAAGAGAAAAAGGGGGGACAAATGAAGCCTGATCCAGGGCAAAGCAGGAGCAGAGCAAGAAGAGAGGCTCAAGCAGTGTGAAGAGTCCCTGCAGCAGGTACGCCTTTGAGGGGACTAAAAAAAATGGAAGAACCTCATGGTTACCTCATGGTATTTGAGTGAGGAACAGAGAGCAGTGGAAGAAGAGGTAAAACCACTTACTGACCACGTTCTCTTGTGATGCCCATTGGCTCATCAAAGGGATGAAGCATGATGTGCAGTGGGGCGACTAGAGATGAAGAAGGGGAGGGGGAGGTCTCACAAACAGAAGTGGTATTTTCCCTAAGTGTTCTTCTTTATTTCTCAATACTGGAATAAAGAATTAAAAGTTTACATTGATTGCAATAAACTAAAATCTGTGAAATTCCCCAACTCTGCCTGCTCTTTTGTCTGTGACACTTGAACAACAAAAGAACCAACCAAAAACTTTAAGCTGAACCTGGAATAACCACCTCAGTTTCGCAAAACCAAGAACCTTTCCTCTCTGCTCTCCTTCTTCATGCTTTCACCATATTTACCCCAGATCCAAACAGGCTTGCGTTTTATGAAATTGGACAATACCCAGTAACTATAGGAATTAAAAGATAATAATGTGCTAAAACACTGACTGCCAGAGCTAGACAGACACAAGGGACAAGAAGAAATGTTTTTTCCTGAATATCCAGCTGCTTTGAATTCAGCTGAAACACAGTCTTTCTCTGAGAAACCCAGCGAAAATGGCTCACACTGTGCGCAGCCGACCCGCCTGCTCACTCGGGAGGGACTCAGCCAACCCAGGACATGGAAGAAGTGACATGAGCTTTCTGAGGAGGGGGCCAGATCTCTCCCCGTGCCAAGATATGCTGAGCCCAGGAGAAGAGACGGGATGCTAGGGAGCCCATGCTGATTCTTGGACGATGCTGGCCCTCGCCCAGTCTCTCTCATCACGAGGCCCTTGAACTTGCGAGAACTGGACAGGATTCCCTGCAGGGCTGCAGCCAAAGAAGCACCAAGAGAGTGGAGTTTCTTCCCCTCTTCAGCTTCATTTCCCTTGGTGTGTTGAGCATTCCCCATAGCCAGACTGACCAGCCCAAAAGCGAGCAGCCATTTGAAAACAAGCCCTGGTTGTTGTTTAGCTCTCACAACAGCTAGAGAAACCTTGGACTTTCCCACTTATTCCCTCCTAAACATAGGAGTATTGCAAGTGTAGAAGTTAAGGTAAAGTTGTATTTTAACCACAGCCCCTGCAATTCTTCCCCACATGCCCCACTTCTACCAAACACGTTCAAACTGAAGTATTTTGTGGACAGAAGCTGGAAAGGGCCACGAACTTTGTAGAAAGCTCCTATGGATGATTTATGGACAAACCATTGCTAATTCATAAAGGATGTCCAATTTTTAAGTATGATTGACTTTTCAGTCATTCCACACAGCTCCAGACAGAACAAAGGCTGGGATTAGCACTTTAGGGAATGTATAATCAACAATCAGTGAGGCTGAGGTATGCAGACACTATTTATCTCAATGAAACTCTTTTTACATTATGATGACCTGAATTTAATTACATCAACTTCATCCATCAGCTGACATGCAGTGTCTCCAGTTAGATTGCCTCTTAGAGCATTGAACTTGCAGCATAACCAAGAAGACATCAGGCTTTAAATCATCTTCTCTAAAGCGAGGAAACACATGAGTTCTTTTAGGTAACAAAATACATTTTTTTTTTTCCTGTAGCAGGGCCTCTGTGTCAGGCATGTTGAGTCTAGTATACCCATGTCCCGTAAAACTTTACTGGCTTATTTGTTTTGTGCAAAGTAGCACAACACAGCTGCTCTTCATGGACTGAAACTTTTACCTGGCACAGAAACAATCCTTGGCTTCATTTTATAAAGCTGTGGAAAACCTCAACCTGTGATTATTTTGTTAGCTTTAAAAATGACTTTTGTTTTCACATGCCTTTAGTACTCTCTAATTGTGCTAGGGAGTTAGCTACATAATTTCCCTGTGTTGATTTGGAAACTATTCTTTCTGCCATAAGATCCATGTGTGTGTTTGTAGCATGGAAAGTTCCAGCTTGTGATTCAAAAGCTGCCATTCAATTAGATATGGACATTTCAACTTCAGTCTGGCAAAAACACTACAGTGATTTCCCAACATCACAGATGCTTTATCTGCACACAAACCCTCCAGATGCTCATGCTGTCACATACATACCATTGAAGGCTCTCCAGCAATGCTCCAAGACCCTAAAAGCATTTACAAAATCAAGCTCAACTGCACTCACCAATGGAGAAATCACACTGAAGTGTGATGAGAGTGAGGACCTTGCAATGAAAGCAATGACCACAGTGGGCAGGCATCAGCAGGAGCTAAGCACCTCTGGACAATTAGCTCAGGGTGGGAAGGGACCTCCAAAAGTCCCAGTTGTTTTATTCTTAATTTTGACAGCCAATCCTTTATTTGATTTTAAAGACAGAAAGGAACAGGTTCAAAGCATTTAGAGCCTGATTCAAAGCCCCCTGTAATCAGAAAGAAAATGCCATTGCTGTAGGAATTGATGGTGTGGGTCTGTGACATGTCTTTGAGAAAACATCAATTAAAAGATTATAAAACACAACAATTTGCCCAATTGCATGTGAAAACTTGTTTTCTAAAGCTTTATTTTTTTTATATGAGTTTAAATTTTGCTTGTTGTCCTTTCTATTTGTTTGAAATTTTGCTGCTTTTATCCATGACCTAGACCCTAGAGAATGGACCACCATTACCCTCAGCTGCAAGGAAGATCCATCACAGACAAGCCCTTGCCCAAATCCCACTCTGTGTTTCTTAGGCCCCTCAGAGAAAGACGACAGCCTCTGCCTCATACATAAAGAGGAATAAAAACACTTGCCATCATGATGACAGTTCAGAGAAAGGTGCAAGGAAGAAGAAAAAAAGAATTGTTGCCTGAACCCATCCATGAGGAACAGGCAGTTCCTGCTGGGGCTTCTCTGCAAGGAAGGTCATCACCACCACGGGAATATCCCCTGCGGCAAAAGAAATAACCTCTGGTTCTCCCCATTGAGACTGCACTTCTGTTAAAGGCATCTCCCAGTGGAGGAATGGAGCAGCTCATTGCCCCAACTCAATACCAGCTAGAGGGAGAGAAGACTTGTCACTCGTTATTTTCCAGTTTCTGTTTCTATCAGGGAAAAGGGCTCTGGAGCATTCTCCAGGCCATCAATAAAGGAGGGTGGGGTTTGCTGTGAGAAGGAAGTGATGAGCAATCAAAATCAGTCAAATTGTGTAAGAACAGTGTTCGGAGGGGTTTGGGGAATTATAAGGGGTTTGTCTCAAAATTCCTTTCACAGCAGTGTGTTGAAAGGGAAATAATATCTGATGGAAATACAAATTCAGCAAAACATTAAGAAGGTACTTAATATAAGTTAAATATAAAATAAAAAATTATTTGACAGGCAAGTATAATCCACAAACTTCCCACGAGTCCTTTCAGCTACTTTGTTGCATGGATTCATTGCTTACTTGACCAAAGAAACCACCATAACCAATCTATGCCCATTTTTCTCTCCTAAAAATGGGCCAAAATTCCTTTTTTCCCTTCCCCAGAAAATTACTTTAGTAAAAAAATAAATATTCCCCATCCTCCTGTTTCTGGAGAAGATGTTGTGGGGTTATACCATGGACTTCAACAGATGCTCATGATCATACAAGTGTTTTCCTGAATCAGAGTTCAGAAGAGAAAACGGTATGTAGCAATAGAATGCTAATTATAATCTACTGAAGTCACTGGAGAACGCCTGGCACTCCCATGGCTGAATTGGTTGGGTATGCACATATGTCAAGAGTTTGTTTTAAAAGCACAAGATTACAGAATGTCAAAAGGACAAAATTAGTATACTCTAGGCATATTCTCATCTCAGAACACTGTACACAGGTTCTGCACTAATGAGTTTGATAAAATCTCTCAGGTTCATCTGTGCCATGCTGTACTCTTTGGAGGCACAGGGAACAATATTTTCCAAAGCAAGAGTAATGAATTTCAGATCACAAAAATATTTAGCTCCCAGGACAGTAGCTATGCATGCAGATATGAAGTAGAACTGAGAAGCACGTTAAGCTGAAGTTGGTCAGCTTCATGTTAGCCCAAGGGTGGGAAAGCTTTTCCTTGCTGAGGGTCAGAGACCCATCTAGTCCTCTTACCACTCACCTAATCTAAAAATGAAAAGAATCCCACAACATGAAATTAAGTCACAGGTCACAGCCAGCCAGGAGCCAATATTTCCCATCCTTGCCCTGGATGAAGCTTTGTGGAGCATGAACCTTATCTTCTTGTCTGTGGCTGTAAAGCCTAAATCACATATATATTACACCGTAAGAACTGCAATTTCCATAGTGCAAAACAAAAGGCTCTGAAACAACCCACATTTTTATAAGTACTCTTCTATTCACAGCCTTGTTTACAGAATGTAATGTCTAAAGATTTTCTGCAGACTTAGGAAAAAAAAAAAAGAAAAAGCATGACTTAAAGATTTAACTAGCATACAGATTTCAGAATGAGGCAAGAATCCTTCCAATCTCCCTGATGGAATTCCTTTATTTGCCTGATCTACAAAATAAGAAAATTAATGCTCACTCTTCCTTTTATACTTCACTAGGCTGCTATGAAGCCCACACGTACAGTACACTGAATATGCAAAGTAGTATTTAACTGGGATACTTGATCTTGCCTTCAGTAATCAGAAAAACATGTTCCTTTAAAATCTATCTAGTTTTATTGGAAAATTATTTGCTTCCGAAAATTTGTTTCTGGCACTTTCAAAAACTGTATTGTGTGATAACTTTGTTTTATTCTCATCATTTATTGGCTTGTTAAGCCATTTCATTTAGTGTTAATGATGCAAACCATCTTGTTTAATGCTTTGATGCTGCCCAACATATTATTGCTTTGGTCTGCAGAATAGGGCACTTTTAATACCTCTCTTTTAAAAAACATTATCATTATTTAATTTTTATTACGTAAGGTTTGCAAAAATGCCGTCTCAGAACAAGTAATTTATAGATTAACTAATACCACAACAGCTTTTAAAAATCACTGCAGTGTTCCAGAGCACTGGACTAAGACCTCGTAGTAAGAATTTTATGAGCTCTTGTGTTTGGGACAAGTACTGTGATTTATCCACACTACAATGTCCCTTTTTAACAGCCAAATGCAGTATACAGTGCAATGCAGTGTCCCTGCAGCATCACTTCGCTGGAATGCCATGTTTATTGACACAAGAATGTTCTAGGCAGAAGTTTTCCAGTGAAAGAGATGGCATAGGTTTGGGGGCAGCCTTTACCTGAACTATGTTCCTTGTTCTGTGTCAAGAGAACGTGACTTTTCTGATTCTTAAGAGACAGTTGACAGTAAAAACACAGGCTGGAGCAAGCAGCAGTAGCAAGCTGAGCTGCTTCAGGGAAATACTGCAAAGGTATTTTTTGACTATTACCAACCTGCTGGTGGGGCATCAGTAGGACTACGCTGAGAGTCAGCAACAGAGCCACCAAAGAATACAGTCCTCTATTTGTTACTACAAGTAAGACCAAGACCTTGCAACCCTATATGGGAGAAAGAAATGGGAACAGGTTGAAATCCCAGAAATCTTGCATGGAGGCATAGAAACATAGCAGAGGTACTTTGTGTACTCAGGTTGCAGTCCCCCAGCCACCCCTCACAATATCACCACTAGCTAGAAATGTCCTGTTACTTGAGTAGTTCTTCAACTTCAGCAGGTAGGTTATAAAGAGATTATAAAGCTGCTTTGGCACCAGAATTGCTGTGATGTGCTTCAGACTCGTTGCTCTGACCTCATTTATTCCTTTCAGGCAAGTGTCTGACATCACAGACTGTCAGCCTTGGCTTAACATTGCTGTTGACATTTCTACCCTGTTCCTAACAGATTTAGCAGTTCTTTGGGCTTCATTTACGTTTTGAATGGTTTATATGGAGGTAAATGTTTTTAATGTGCTCCAAGAACAGACAACATAGAGATTCAAGAAAAAACAAGACCCCAAATTCTGCAAATGTACAACAGACATTCTTGGCTACATGATTAGTGTACATGAAAGTAATATACAGTGTCTGTGTAGTAGGGTCCCCGATAAATTAACTAATAGCAAGGTCCTTGTTTTTATAGTTCTTACTGTGTTATTTTTTTTTAAGAAATAGAATAAGCAAAATTTAATCAGAGGAGTCAGTCTAAAGCATCTTTTACCCACCCTCAAAGTAGTTTGTATGGTTTCTTGGTGGTTGTGGCTTGTTTTTTGTTTTTTAAATCCCTTTGTCCACTATTCCAGGTAACAACTTTTTATTTTCCATTCCAATTGTTCCAGTAACTGAATTATTTACTCCAAGGCTCTATTTTTTCCTGCATGATTCTCAGCTTCTGTTGCGCCATTATATGAAAGACATTTCTGTTTGACATTTCATAGAGGCTTATGAGAATAACACACTTCATGCATCACCTTTGTATTTCACTTCAAGCCACTAAAAGGTAAACTTCATTCAACCCTGTTGAGGTTATCTGTCTTATCCCAGGTCCACGCTGGCTAGCAGAGCTCTTTTGCACAACTGCTCAGGCAAAGCCCTGCATGTTCCACTGCTGGGGCTGCTTCCTCACCCACAGCTCATGGCCCTTTTGACCAGTGTCTCTCTTTCACTATATGAACAGATAGTTTTTTCTTTTTTTTAAACCCCCAAATGGTTATTTCAAATCTGACAACAGCTCTGCAATAACCCAATGACAGACAGAAAACAGACGGAAATCGGCTGAACAAGTCTACAATCAGTTTGGGAGACCACCAGGGAAAGTACTGGAAGCAAGCACCAAAACGTACTTATAGAAATTGATAAATGAGACAAAGACACTGCAAGCTTGAAAAGCTTTTCCGTGGCTCACGGTTGAAATGTTGAATCCTTCTTTACCCTCCCAAATGTGTAAGTACTGTGGTTTCAAATTCCATGAGGTAAGATGCAACGGGGAAAAGGTCACTTTTTCATATGGTACATTACCAAAAGCGTTCTCACTATGTCCCCTAAATTCACCGTTTGGCCTTACAGATGTTAACTATTATACTGCCATCCCTTCAGCTCCGAAGCATGCTATCACCTCCCATAACAAGTATCAGTATCAAACAAGATCCAGGACACAGAGCAACTGTGTGCACACAGAACTGGCCTGGTTTTCCCAAACATTAAGTCACTACTAAAAAGAGTATGATTAATAGGAGAATAGTCAGTGTGTTTGTATTTAGGTGTCTCATCTGGAAGCCTGATTTGATGGGCTCAGAAAAGAAAAATGTTGTAAAGCTATGCACACATAATCACTTAATTCAGATATGAATGTACAATTCATATTGTAGATATGTGGCTCCTGCCTCACTACTTGCAGCAATGCTGACATTTGCACGGCCATACCATGGATCACAGAGCTGATCTCACCACCCCAGAGGAAGACCGAGTGACCCACCCCAGAGGACGAAAAGCTGTCTTGGCATGATAGAGACAGAACAGTCAAGGGGAAGGAACTGGGAATTTTTCTGGCAACAGCAGCAACTGCATTAAAGTGACTGTTTAATCATAGCCCCTGAGCTTAAATGTAAGGCCAAGAGGCACAATACAGTCTGCTCTGATAAATTGCTATCAGGGCACCGAACAGAGAGGACCTTACTTTCCTCGCTCCTAATCACACACTCCCGCCTCTTCCATGCCCTAACTTCGATACTCATCTTCCCTCTCAACAGATCAATTCAGCTTCCTCAAGTTTAAGAAAACCAACTCCACAAAAGAGCTGGGTCAGAATAACCACACAGTCAACTGAGAGGAGACCCAGAGCCAATATGACACAGAGCAGGGGATAACCAGACTTGAGGGAGAATAGAAACATTATCACCCCTTTCAAAAGCAAGAAGCTATAAGCTTAGATCAGCAATTTTCACACTAATTATTGCAATGATTAACTTCAAAATATAGGACATATCTAAAGCACCTGAAGTCTTCAACAGGAGCTTCTATTGAGTTCAGAATGGAGATAACATAAAAGCTTAATGACAACAAATTATATTTTAAGTCTTAACTACTCCATTGTTAACCATTTTAGTAGAAACAGCAAGCTAAGGTGTTTATCTGCTGGTAGTGACTTCTCCCCTGGGTGAACTTCAATTAAATCTCTTCAAGCATAGGGGGAAGAATGTCAAATTTAACTCTCTCTCTCTTACCACATCCTAAATCTTCTCAAACTGGAAGAAGATGTACACTTCCAGAACGGCTGAGTAGTCACAACAGGATATTAGGTTTGTGAGGCTGCAAAACACAAGAGGTGAGAGCAGAAAGGCCTCATTAACCAAAAGTAGAAAAGACTACATTTGTCCTTCTCAGTTGGAGAAGAGATAAAGGTAGATTTCTAAGCCAATTCTTAAACCTGCTAGCTATGGAGAAAGCACAAAATAGCTTTACCTTTTGCTGAAAGGGAGCCAAAGCACCCTGCCCTGCTGTCACAGCTGTAGGTACTGCTGAACTGCTGGAGAGTCATTCCCAACTTATCGTGTGACAAGCAGCTGACATGCCTACACCTAGAAGCTCAGGTTGGTGATTGATGTTAATATCAGGCAGTTGTGCCAGAGGAGGGATAATGCTCTTGGTACATTGTGGATATTCTGCATTTAGGACAGGATGGAGGAATGCCACTTCACAGTGCCTAAACCAGTAACTCAATGCCCCAATGTCTCCTCTCTATCTGGTTAGCTTCTAGGGTTTCTTGGGAATTTTGGGAAAATTTTAGAAACAAAATCAAATATCAAAGATGCAGGTGGAAGACCAGGTAGAAAAAGAACTGGAGTAGGACAGAGACTTTTGAGAAGAGCAGGATTAGCAATGTTTGCCTATTCCATATGACCAAGGCCTCTCTCCTGCCTTATGGGTTTTCCTCTCCAGAGCTCAGAGCCATGACTGAAAGGATGTAGGAAGAATTTAAGAGTCTTTCTAGAAGGTGCTCAGGACCTGTATGAATGGCTGCATGTCAAATAAATACACGGTCTAATTTATTCTTTTAGCTTTTGGATAACTAACCTACCAGCTTCAGTCTTTAATGAGAATTAGGAACAGAGAAGCTTTAAGCATTGTCAGCTAAAATGTGTGAAGCTCCCCGCGGTGCAGCTTATGAGATTTTGCAGATTGTCAGTAAAATTTAGCCTGGCACTACTGAAGGCAAGGTCCCCCTAATAAGCTAATAAATTGTTGTGAATGACCTTCTTACCTCTTATTAAGCCATGTAAGCTCACACAAATGGGATGGAGTAACTTAGATTCTCCACTGACCCGGAAGGAAACAGTGAATGCCAATTTCACCCCAGTTCCCACCAAATGTTTGCGTTTCCTTGTTCTGACTCACTTTCTGTCATCCACTCCAGTGATGCTCTTAGCCACGGTTTACTACAAAGGCTGGGCAGTGGGACAGAACAGCAACCTATAGAGGGGAGAGCAAACAAACGACCCCCGAGAGGCTGAGGTTCAGTTAACTCTTGGTTGGAGCATTAGACCCCAAAGCCAGCGAGGCTGCAGACATATTTTCGACCACCAGATGGTGCCAACAGAGCTCACGATCTAGAGACGCTGGTTCTAATTACCTACCAAGGGCCACTGGCAAAGATTTGCTTTGCTTAAATCCTTACTGCCGAAATTTTTAAGAAAAGTTCAGTGCAAATAAAATGAACAAATCAACTATAAGTCATAAGCATCACAGACACTCACAGCTCAATTTCTCTCCACAATTTCAAGAGAAGACTGGGTTTCTCTTTCCTGAGTTCCCTTCCTCTTCAGTGCTACAACCTCAACATGCAAAAGCTCCGAACCTCTAATTATATCAAATATCCTCAAATCCATACTCTCCCCCTACAATCAAAGAAATTAAAATAGCAGTTTAAAAATATTTTTTGATTAGGCTGACTTAATTAAGAGATAGTGATTAATGTGATTTTGAAACTCCTAAAACTGCATAATCTCTTCTGTGTGGATCACAGATGACCATCTTCCTCAAAACTGTTAAATCAAAATTATAATCTTAGCAACTGTACTGTTGGGTACCGGAGGAAAATGTCTGTAAAAACAGGCAATGATCACTGGAGGCTGAGAGGGCAGTATAGGCTGGAGTACAGGCAAGAGAGGCAAGGTACCCCTCATCCTTCCGCTGATCTGCTGTAGGAGTTCAGGTGAGTCAGTTGCCTCATCATAGAATCATTTGGTTGGAAGAGACCCTTGGGATCATCAAGTCCAACCATCAGCCCTACTCTACAA
>VZTM01023436.1:31171-49894 GCA_013400555.1 Jacana jacana | reverse complement strand
GGGCAGGGGGGCGGGCAGGAGCCTGGCGGGGCCGGTGTGTGTGTGTGTGTAGATACACATAATTTGTTACCTTGTACGAATTTTGCCACGGTTGGAGGGTTCCTGTCAGTCCGTTATCAGCCAGGCTCGGGCTGTGTGCACGCCAGGCGGCCAGGCCCCGTAGGTAGTTTTCAGTCAGCCTGCCTCAGCTCCTCAGGCGAGGCCCGCGAAAGCCTCTGAGTGCTGAAGCTCTCCCGAGACACAGCTTGGGTAAGGTAGAAGCACGGTGAAGTATTTCTGTAGGTGGGTGGGCAGCGGGGTGAATTGCATCTTGGAGTTTAGTCTCTGGACTTCACTGAATCTGTGGGTGTCGTGGTCAAGCAGTTACCGGGTGTCTGAGGAAGAGGCTTGCGTTCCCAAGTTCAAAGTCAGTTTTGCTTATTGAGAACTTGCAGGGCAAATTTAGTAGAAGAAGGCCAAGGCTCAAGCGTTACCCACCTAAGCAACCTTGTCCCGAGTAAGCCAACTCGTCGTAAATAATGTGTGTGACTGCTTTATAGCTTTATGGAAAATTAAAGGAACGTGTGAAATCCTATAGAGTGAACAAAAATGTTTGCAGCAATTTTATAAATTCCTTCCTAAGCTGATTGGTCTGGAAACATTTCAGTTCTTCTGAGTGTGGGCTGATATGCTTAAAATTGATAACAGGCTGTCCAATGAACACATACCAATTTAAAACAAAAACTTCTTGAATATCCAGATATATCTGTTGATTTGGCCTGTTTCCTTCCTTTTGCCATCCTTCCCTGACCTGCACCTCAGGACTTTGTTCTTTTAGTATGTTTATCATAATGTAGCTCATGTTTACTGTCAACATCTGTATGCATGACCACGATCCAGGCTTTAAAACAGCATCTTCAAGGTCAGATCGGTTAAATTGTTAGGGAAGATTAAAACTGCACAACACATCAGTTTACTATTGCATTGTTTTTGTAAATAGCCTTTAGACCTGCAGATGCCCTGGAAAATTCCTTTATGTAGCTGCTTAAATTGGTAACTAATTTTCAGTGATCATATGAGTAAACACTTTGTTGTTGTTATTGTTTGTTTTTTTTTTAATTATTTTATTCATGTAATTTTGGAGTATGTGGTCAGACTGATTATACAATTAGATGTACCATACAAGATATGCAATTAGATTATACAAGTAACTTGGATGGCCTGTAAATATTTATTGTGTTCCTACTTAATTTTCTCCAGTCTTGTATCAGGTAAGTTTTCAACAGATTGCACATTGGGATGGGTTTGTCTGAAGTTTTGCATTGTGCATGTTACTACTTATATACAGCAAATGCATTTTAAAATTTATTGAGGTAATTGTGCACACAGTATTGCAGTCATGTGTAGGTCACTAAAGAGATGGACTTATTTCAATCTAGCTCCCTATTTTTATTTCATGGAGGGCTCTGACTTTATTACGCAATGTATTGCTTTCATCATAATACAGTTTAGAAATAATGCTCTTGGTCAACTTTGCTATTCAAGGTAATGAGGAAGAGAGGGAAGAGGGGAATGGCAAATAAGTGATAATTCAGCATGGGAAGTATTACAGACTGTGGCTTCACACTGTCAGCTTAGGTCCCCTACAGCATCTGAAGAAGAACATCTCACAAAGTCATGTGGTTGGGAAGGCAGAGCAGAGACACTGGAGCTGTTCTGCAGAAGCCAGGTTGTTCCTGGCAGTACTCTGTTTAAGCCAGCACTGACTCTACTGATCCTCCTGGCTCCGGGTTCAGTGGCTCAGGCTGTTGTCTGCATGAAAAGAGGTATAATGCCAAGCAGTCTTGGAATTAAACAGAACCACGTTGGTGCAGAGCTGCTTGTGAACTTACATGATTTTGGAGTCTGCCGGGCTCTGCTGGGAGTTAGCTTTCCCAGGTCTGAACTGGAACATTGCTCACAACCTGCTAGTGAGTATGCAGCAGTGTGCTGTGCTATTGCTTGAATAATTGTCCTGCTTTTGTTAATTTGGATTTGTCATTGCTGTATAGAAACCTTATGTTGTGTTCCAGAGCATTAAAAAGATTGGTTCTTGTTGCCTGTGTTACATAAATTGATAGGTGTGAGAGGGAGAAATAAGGAAACTTATTAAGTGCTAATACACTCTTTTTCTGTGATGTAAGAGAAAGATAGAGAAACTCTGACAGCTTTTTTTTGGTTTCTTTTTAGGTGTATGCGGTGATGAATTTAGCGTCTTACGGTCACCCCAATCTGTTGTTTTTCGAGACGGAAGCTGGCCCATTCCTGGCGAGCGGATCCCAGATGTAGCTGCATTATCCATGGGCTTTTCTGTTGAAGATGTATGTTTTGTGTCCTGATTTTAAACTGCCTCTAAAACTGCAGACCTGCTCGCTTAACATGCAAATCTTCCTGTCATGTGCTGGAATATATAAAATATCATCCTGTTTGTCTTGAGGAATGCATGACTTGTCAGAATGTGGTTTCCAAGGATAGAGCTATGTCA
The DNA here is from genome assembly GCA_013400555.1 of Jacana jacana. Lineage (NCBI taxonomy): Eukaryota > Metazoa > Chordata > Aves > Charadriiformes > Jacanidae > Jacana > Jacana jacana. The sequence continues at coordinate 47,391 of VZTM01023436.1, read as the reverse complement.
GTCATATGAGCAGCAAAAGCCTGTGCTGGCTGGCTAATTTGAGTCATCAGCTACAGAAGGAAGCAAGCCTGTGGAGTCTTTACTGTGATGGTCTTCAGTTCCTGAGACCCAACTACATGCTGTATCCTCCCCATCTGTTGTCACATACTGAGGATCTTTAGAAACCACTGTCATTTCTTGCCTATGAGCTCTACCTATAGGGCTCTGCTCTTGGTTACTCTGAAGATTGTGAGAAACGGCTTGGCTAGGCAGGCAGCAAGCACGTCCACTGAGCATAGTTAATACAAACAAATAAACAGAATAGTTAGAAAGTAATCCAAGGACTTGAAAACCTTATTTGTGGTAGTGTTTCTCAAAATGCGTTTTTGAACATGGCTTTAGTGATATTTAAAAGCAGGGCATATGAGTAGGAGCCCTTGGATTAATTCAGTCCTGTGTACTGACTTTTTTGCTGGGCTTTAGCAGGGATGAGTGGCTGCTGAAGCAGTTCATGAAAACTTAATAGCTAGGCATCTCTGTGTCAGATACTTAAAGGTATAAGCTGGCATATTTTCACACTGCTGGTGAGGGATACCAGTTCCCATTTCTTCCATACTGCAGCTAAGCAAGAGGTCTGATAAATCTTGTTTGAGTGCAGGTCCATTTAGCTTGTGTTTTGGAATTTGTCTAAAACATCTTGCTGTCAATTAATTATATTGGTCTGGCATTAAACTAGTAACAGAAATTCTAATGAGTAGTACTCCTAAGAAGTATATTTTGATTATTTTATTGAGGAGAAAGCAGTCATCCGATGATATTGTATACATTGCATGTAAAGGCACCCAGCAAAGCAGGGATTTGGGGCTCATTTTGAATGCTAGACTTCTGGCATACTGGAAAAAAGTGTTTCAGTGTTCACTCTGTGCCTTTTCCAAAGTTTGGGATTCATTTGTTGTGGTGGGTCCCTAGCATCCTTTAAAAATAGGTACCTGTAAGTGCTATTTCAAATCCTAGAAGCGGGCAGGGAAGGAAGTATTTAACATACTCTATTCAGTTAAGCCCTGAAATGGAAATTTCAGCGTTGTCATTGTCAGTAAGGCAGAGATCACTGTGTAGGCAGCTTCCAACCCCGGTGTGGTGAATACTGCAGAGCCCAAACACTCATTTTGCAGCTTACGTCCAGGCTGTAGCTCAAGAACCCACACTGAGAGTGCAGTAGGTGCACAGCACACAATTTAAAATTCTTACTGCACTACACTGGGGATTCCCAGGAACGATCATTCAGTATTCCTCCCTTGTTAAGGCAAGATAAAATGGAACCATCTTTAAAGCATCCATGATGATGCTTTAAAAGGTTTTTCTTTTGTCTCTTCGAGGTGATACGGATCATAACGTCAATGGCATTTAGTTCTGAAATCCAAATAAAATGGTTTCATAAAGCCTAAGTAAGCTGTTATGTCTTACACAAATTGAGAAATCTGTTTGAATTCATTCCAGATAGCTGAATTTGTATTTTGTGCCTGAATAAACCAGCTAGGTGGCTTTTGTAGAGCTCTTACTGATATATAACCCTAGTAAGTTGCTAAGGAACTTTTTGTGTTTCTATGCAAAATCCTAAGTTTTAGACTAGTAGGCTGTTGATATGATTGACACTCCCCCCTATCCTTCCCATTTCTTTCTGGTACTGAAAATATTAAAAATGTTAAATGTTTTAATATGCCTAAATCAGCTTCTCTGATGGTTTGTGGAAGGGTGGGGGGGTTGTTTGGGGTTGGGGTTTTAATTTTAGTTTTAGATTCAGCTTTCACTTATTAAATACAGACTATGCTACTTCTTATTTAATTGTGGGAAATAACTCTTGATATATCCGGTACATATAATGCTTTCTCAGTGTAGACTTTGCTCTGAAGTTACTTGCAGTTTTTAAACTAAGTTTCTTCGTGATGAACTTGAGACAGCATTATTCAACATGAAATAAGTATTAACTTACTTTGCCATGAAATTTCCAATAGGCTGTCCTGCACAGAGATATTAACAAGGCAGTTACTTTGCTGTAATGGTAGGGGAGGGCTCTTCTCTTTTCCCCTGTGAAATACAAGCTTTTTTTTACTGTTTTGTAATAGGATCTTTCCTGGCCTGGGCTTGCAGTGGGTGATCTGTTTCACAGACCACGAGCTACTGTGCTGGTAACAGTGAAGGGAGTAGACAAACTGGCGTTGCCTGTGAAAGGGATTTCCTACCCTATTGAGAATGTGAGTATCTGTATTTGGAACTGTCATATGGTTTGTGTGACTCTGGTGATCTAATGAGAAGTATGTGACTCTCTACTGTAGCCCTTGACGTTCACTAGTTTTTTTACTTCACCTGAAGTTCACGTATACCCCTATAATGATGGATCAGGCTGTATAGATGAAGAATCCAGTCAGACTCCTGTGCAAGGTGGAGAGGTTTTTAAGATCACTCAGGCAGAGAATGTGCTGTTTCCTGTGCTAACTTGGTGATTCACAGTCAGAATTATTAACTTTTACTTTTTTTGCTTCTACTCCTGTGCAAGGTGGAGAGGTTTTTAAGATCACTCAGGCAGAGAATGTGCTGTTTCCTGTGCTAACTTGGTGATTCACAGTCAGAATTATTAACTTTTACTTTTTTTGCTTCTACTCCTGTGCAAGGTGGAGAGGTTTTTAAGATCACTCAGGCAGAGAATGTGCTGTTTCCTGTGCTAACTTGGTGATTCACAGTCAGAATTATTAACTTTTACTTTTTTTGCTTCTACTGAGTGTATGTGATAGCGTTTTATACGATGATGATTCCTTGAGGTACTGGATCGTCCTCTAAGCAGTCTTGAGTTTTCCTCAAGTACTTGAATGTGAAATGCAGCCCTTTGAGACAAAATTTGATTGTACTGTATCAAAAAGAAACGAACCAACAACATTACATGTACCTGCCACTGTCTGTCTTTGCTGAGGCTCTTTTCTCACACCTGCCACAGCATGACAGAATTATTTAGGTTGAAATCATCTAGTCCAATCCCCTGCACAAGCAGGGTCAACTAGAGCAGGCTGTCCAGAACTGCATCCAGTTGGGTTATGAGTATCTATACAACCTCTCGGAGCAACCTGTGCCAGTATTTGACCACGCTTACTAAAAAACTGTTTCCTTGTGTTCAGGTAGAATTTCCTGTTTTTGAATTTCTGCCCTTTGTCTCTTCTCACATTATATGATTTTGACCACACGCATCTTAACAACAACACAGTAACTGTACAGTGTCTACTCTTACTTTATAAATACATTGTCTGCTTTAATTCACTTTGCTGCAGTATTGGGCCACTTCTTCATGTTGAGCTGCTGTTTGTCCAGCATGAACCCACAAACCCTTTTAAAATAAGTTGTTTTTCACATTATTTCCAGTTAGTTATTCCTCCTTCTGCCTTGTTTTGGAAAACTTTTTTGCACTTGTTCACTGTGCCTTTTGGTTCTGTGCGACTGTTGTGCTCCTGTTAAGAATTATTATGTATCATTTCATTATTTCAGTCAAACTGGAATCATCAGTGACAGTGTTAAATAGCGTTTTGTTTCATATTGACAGCCTGTTGCACACACCACGATGAGGTGATGAAATGCCTTTTGCAGCTCTCAGGCAGGCTTTTTGTCTGTTTTAAAATGTCAGCATTGGAATGTTACATGGCTTTATGTTGAACTCTGGTAAAATCCAGCTTAACACAGGTGTACTTTCACATCAGCTTTCTAGCACAGCTCACTAGTTCAGGCACAGTTATGTGCTGGTGTTGCTGAAAAGGTAGGTGGACCAAAACTGACTCAGGATTGTCTGCACCTGACTGTAGGCATTGCTAACTTGCAGAGACCTTAAATATACTTGAAGAAGTCTTTAGTTATCCTTGCACTTGTAACTTTGATAAAGTTCTGATGTGTACATAATGCATATTTTCCTTATTTCCCATTAACAGAAATTTAATATTCCTAAATGTTAATTGGTTCTGTTAACTGCTGCTGTGTCTTCACATGAGCTACCCGAAATGTCTACTGTCAAAGTTCTGCTTCTCCGATATTCAAGCATAGTTTCAAATGGTCATCAATGAGTGCGTGTTCCAGACTGCTGTCTACAGCTTACCCTAGCTTACAGATCTGCTAAAATTTATTGCTACGCTCTTTGGTGATTAGAAATGTACCATTCTTTTTCTCTGTAGGTGAAACACAGAAATACGTGTTTAGAAAAGCTAACAGTTTTATCAGGTTTCCAGTGATGGCCCTGCACCGCACTAGGATTTGTTTTATTCTTAGCAGTTTTTAATATGGCTCTCTTTGGTGTTTCAGCAGTTGATCTTTCTGCTGGTGTCTTTTCAGTCATCAGCTTTCTGTGCTTCACAACTTTCCATTTGCACTAAGATTGGTTTCCCTTTTTGTTTTGCTTTTATATTGGTCTTCCTTTACTGATAAACAAGGCTATACCCTTAGCTTAAGTAAGGCTTTTAATTACACAATCGTGGACACTTGGAGTTCTTAGAAAGTGTATTGTGTCCACCATATAATACAAATAAACTGTTTGTTTAGAGATACACAGTTGATGTTTTGTTTTGCACATTGGCTCAGGTTATTTGTTGCTGTCACTCTGGAAATAATTGTTCTCCTATTTTTTCCAGCCTTGTGTAGTTAAGCAAATTATCTCCTTTAATATCATTAGGCCCTGTTTTACCCAAACATCTGACTTGATTTTGTCTTGTAGGCCGTGCCTTTCAGTCTTGATAGTGTTGCGAATGCTATTCATACTTTGTTCTCTGAAGAAACTCCCGTGGTGTTGCAGCTGGCCCCCAGTGAAGAAGTGAGTATTGCTTCCCTGCTGATTCCAGATGTTCTAACCAGTAAACCTCTTTCCACTTGTGTGGCTGGAGCAAACCCAGTTGATGGTAGGAATTATTCTGCATTGGAGAGAGATTGCAAGTATGACTGATGACTAATGTGTGACTGAGAGAACTAGAAACGAACCTCTGTTGTTGCTAACCACTGGCTGTTCCTGCAGAGAGTGTACATGGTGGGCAAGGCAAACTCCGTATTTGAAGATCTTTCTGTCACGCTGCGCCAGCTGCGAAACCGCTTGTTTCAGGACAACTCCATTCTCAGCTCCCTCCCTCTCAACTCCCTCAGCAGAAACAACGAGGTAAAAACTTTAATCAGTGGGAACTTTTATCATCTTTTAAAAACAATTTTAGTTAAGTTAGCTTGTGCTTTTGCCTTTCCCTCCCCCCCCTTGCTTCACGTAGGAGACCCCACTGTAAATTTTTTCTGACTGAATTCTAGGAACTAAGTTTTAAGTGTTTTTTTGTAAGGAACTTTATTAAAAGAGTGATTTCCTTCTCGTGTATTTTGATGCTGTAACAGACATTGCCTGTTATAAAATATTTGGACTTGAAACAAAATGAGACTTCCCTAACTTTGGTTTCACCAAAGGAAATACTTCTCTCTTTCTTTCTGCTTCTTCTCCCAGGTTGACTTGCTTTTTCTGTCAGAGCTACAAGTCCTACATGATATTGCAAGCCTGGTAAGGTTTTTTTGAAATGCTTTCTGTGTCACAAACTTCAGAGATCTCCTTAAAAGTAGTGAAGCCCTAGACAAGACACTTGGCAACCAGAGAGATATATGTTCAAGTGTGTCATCAGTTGGTTGCATCAGTTTAAATTATTCATTCTCAAGCTATTTATATCAGCCCTGTCATTGGCAGAAGAAAATGAGAACCTTAATCATCTGTAGTTTGGTAAGAACAGAGGGAATTCTGAATTGCTATTCCTCCATACCCAAAGACACAGGAAGTACTTAATGAAGAATTTTCCAGGGCTTTCCTTGTTTCTTTTCACTTGAGAAGTATAATGGTAGTTGAGAGCGTGGTCTTTGCCCTGTTCATCATTGTACTGCAAAATATCACTGTAACATTTGATCTGAAACGAGTGCAGTGACTTGTAGCATGAATAGTGAAGGTGATAGAAATGTTCCAATAGAATGGTGAGCTTTAAATCCTTCTGATCTTTTTACTAAGAAGCTACTGCCTTGTTGGTGTAGTTTAGGTTTTGTTCTGGGTTGGTTTTTTTGTGGTTTTGTGGGTTTTTTTTGCTTTTAAGCTACAGCCTTAAGCTACTTTATATTAAGAAATAGTTGTGGAAGAACTCAGAAGTTCCCTTAGGTGAAGGGCTGGTGGAGAGAAATTAGGCTTTTGAGAAAATGAGGTAGAAGAACAGAACAACTTGCTTTTGTCTTGCGGACTAGAAATGCTGAGGTTAAAGTAAATGAGAAAATAGGAACTGGTTAAATTTCTTGCTTTCAGAGACTGTTCTTTTGTGCAGACAAATGTGAAGGCTGCAGCTTAATACCTGTAGAAGTGCAAGAATATTAGTACTCTCTTTTGATATCATTTCGGTTATATTAGTTGGATTTTATGTCAATGGGATGATACTCCTTAAGTAAACTACTTTTGTACATGGGCAACAGCAAGGTAGAAGTTGCGGTCTGCTCAGTTTTGCAAGGGCCAGCTTCAGTGGAGCGAATAGTAGTAACCGAGTATTGTAGTTATGTGGGGTTTTTTTCTCCCAAGTGTTATTTTTACGGCAGTTATACAACAAAGATTCTGATGTCAGTAACTATCATGTTTCTTTTTAGTAGAGCTCTCTATTACACGTATATAACATCATGTTAGGAATAGAGGCTACATGATGATTGTCTGCTTTCTTCTGTAGAATAAGAAAAGGCACAATTGTGGGCATCTGCTAGTTAAGTTGACAAGAAATACCACTTCCTAATTGATAAGGAATCAATGGAAAGGAATCAGTGGAAAGTGAGGCTGGATTAGCCCCAGGAAACTGATTTTGTGAACTGTGCTTTTAAAGTAACCTGTGCATGAATTCATTTCTTCCTGCCCTCAATGGTGTGCGAAAGCTGTCTCGACACAAGCACTTAGCCAAAGATCACTCTCCAGACCTGTATTCTCTGGAATTGGCTGGTTTGGAAGAGGTTGGAAAGCGGTACGGGGAAGACTCTCAGCAGTTCAAGGATGCTTCTCAAATTCTCGTAGACTCTTTGCAAAAGGTATAGTTTCTACTTAATTAACAAAACTCACAGGAATACTGGGAAAATAATTTTTTGTGTTAACTGCAATGGAGTTAGTTTGACTGTCTTGCTGCTTTGAATTTTCACTTCATTACTGATGGCTTAGCTGATGCTTTTGTTTGTTGTTTGGTTTTTAAAATTTAGTAGTTCAGTTATAAAATCACATGTTAGAATTTGTTATTCTAGAAAGTGCTGACATGATTCTACAATACACTAGATATCTGTGTAAAGGAGTATGAATATATTGAAACTGCACATCGACATGACTCAATACATTTGTTTTTCCTAAATGTATGGCTTGCTTTACAACTGCCGGTATGTCTCTCAAAAACTGACTCTTGGAAATATCTTTATCCCAGGGTACAGTGTTTAGTTTCCCCATGCCCACGAAGTTGTAGAAATCTAAATTTCCAAGACTCTAAAATAGCTGCTGTTCATGTATCAATAAGCTCAAGAAAGTAATTCTTTATCAAGTCTTATGTAATCATTAGGTAAAATCTTAAAGGGCAGTCACTTTTGAGACTTTCAAAAGCATGGTGGAAAAGTGTTTAAAGCATGAATTTGCTACTTAAGGTAACTGTTTTCTCTAAACACTACTCTTTGGCCTCTTTACAGTTAAGCAAATAGAGTTAAATAATAGATCTTTGGATCAGATTAAAATATTCAGGTTCGTAATTTCCCCATTGAAAGGCTGAGAACCTAAGCATTTCATTGAAAGCGAGACATAAAATTGGAAACTATATGGTGATGAGCCTTTTGTCAAAGGAGTGAAGGAATGAGTTTTAGCCCAGAAAGCTGTCATAAGCTACAGTCTGCTGAACGGTGTTTGAGGGATTTAAAAGAGATGTTGTAAAACAGGTGAAAGTTGACACTTTTTTAGTGGAATTCTAAAATAGTGTAAGGTTTTACAACTTTCCGTAAGCTTCTTATTCCTGAAGCTGTCGTCTTATGGTTTAGTGCATCTTGCTAACTCTGCTTAATTCCTGGCTACACTGTAGGTTTTCAATTAAATCACTTTTCCTTTCCAGTTTGCAGATGAGATGTTTAATCTGTATAGCGGGAATGCAGTAGTAGAAGTGGTTGCTGTAAAGGCATTTAATTCTCCCCTCACAAGGAAGTCTCGCTCCATTCTCCAGTCTTCAGAGGTATTAGATGCACGTTTTTCTATATATCTGATTTATTAAAAGTGACCCATCACTCTTTCACTTGAGTGTAACTTTTTTTAAGGACTGACTGATTTAGGCATGGGTATGAAGAGGCCAGCTTACCTGTCATGATCTTCTTTTAATCATACAGTAATTTTGGTTGAATAGGGCCTCTGGAGATCATCTAGTCCAACCTACTGCTTGAAGCAGGGTTAATTTAGGAGTTAGATCAGGCTGCTAAGGTGCTTGTCCAGTCAAGTTCTTGAAAAGTGCATGGAAGTCCCAGAGCCTCTCTGGACAGCTTGCTCCAAAGTCTTAACCACTTCCACTGTGAAAATGTTTTCCCTTATGTCCTTAGAATTTGCATTTCTGCCGGTTTCTCTCCAGTAAAGTAGTGCATGTGAATCTTGCCTCTCAGGTGAGGAAAAACTGGTTTTCCTTGACTTGTTGCCTACACTCCAGATGCAGTGCAGTCCAGGATGCAGTTGCCCTGCCTCATTGCAGGGCCACGCTGCTGACTCCGGTTCACCAGGACCTCCAGGTCCCTCTCTGTGGAGGGGCTGCCCAGCTGGTCAGTCCCCAGCCTGTGCTGTCAGGTGGGGTTATTCTGTCACGTGCAGGGTTTTGCATTCATCCTAGCTGAATTTCACGAGGCTTCTGTCAGCCCATTCTTTCTGATTCCATTGATGCCAGGCACATAATCACTTTTGCGTTTTGTGCCCTAGCACCAGAATTGTCTAGACAAAATTGTACCTCTCTTATTGACATTTCTCAGGTACTCAAGTTTGTGTGCAGGCTGACTTGAAATTAACTTTTTTTTTTTCTTTATTTTCTTACAGAGCAAAACGGAAAATCCGTATAACCTTGCCTATCCCTATAACTATAACTACTCTGTAATCTTCAACATTATTCTGTGGATGATGATAGGCCTGGCTTTAGCTGTGATAGTTATCTCCTACAACCTCTGGAACATGGATCCTGGCTATGACAGCATTATTTATAGGATGACGAATCAGAAGATAAGAATGGATTGACCTGCACTGTATTTTGGCACAAGGAAATGGTGAAGAGTAAGGTCTCCTTTAAACTTGGTGGAAAACAAATACTCTGACATGGTTAATTGTGGATTTTTTTTTTTTAAAGGTGTATTTATTTCTAAGCTTTTTTTTTCTTCCCTCTCCAACCTATTTTAAATGTCAGTAGTAGCACCAGATGGGATTTAGAAATTTGAAATTTGCTTGTTAAAAACAAAAAAAAAGCAGTCCCCAAAGTAACTGTTATTAAAGTAATATCATTCCATTTTTTTATCATGTAACATGAGTTTTTGAAATGCCCTGTACTGCCTGTGACTGTGTGCAAAACAGATAAATTGAAATTATGGTAGCAACATGTTGTTTGAAACTTTTACACTGGAAGATTAGAAATTATAGCTAAATTGTTGTGTTGTATATTATGAACCAGTTGTAAATGTTTGATGTAAATATTTAATAATGGCTATATGTAACTTCAGAGAGGATAGTAATTATTCTTTAGTAAAATACTAAATAGAGAAATATTTCTACAAGACCACGATTCTAGTGGCACAAACGGCATTTTGATCTCACGTTGATGGCTCAGAAGTGAGCTGTAGCCAGAAGGATCCTTTACCTAGAACTTCACTGATCTGGAGGTAAATAACACTAGTGTGGCTGGTCTATACAGTGGAGAGTCTACAAATATTGAAGTAGCACCAGTCTGATCATGGTCTAACGTCACGTACAGTTCAAAGTTCCTCTTATGATGCTTCATGTTCCTTCCATTTGTGTTGATGTTATTATTAAAAAAAGAAAAGAATCGATTCTTTTTGATGATAAAAGTGGACCAACACTTGATTTAAATATACCTGGATTATAGTCCTGCTTCAACGATTGAATAAAACAAAGAACAGTTGTTCTTGAATGCATTTATTCTTTGTGGCTTCATAGGAATGGCTACTTCTACTTAGTAGTAGCTCAGCTGAATAGAGTAGGTGCCAGCAGCCTCCTAGACGTGGCAGTGGGCCTAAGTCTGTAACAGTTTAGTTTTAACTGTCTTTCAAAAGCAAATGTTGGAAGTTCACCTTGTGTGGATTAATTTTCTTGAGCCAGATAGTGAGTGTAGGTAAAACAAGTGCTTAATCTCTGACTTTAATCTCTTTTTAGACCTACCTACTTTTCAGAAACTCACTTGCTCCTGTGATAAGAGGAATTCTTCCAGGCTACGGCAACACGAATGGAAACTACTTTTTTCATCTTATTGTCCTCTAACGTGCTTGACTTTCCCTACTGTTAGGGGAGATTTGTTCCACTTTCAGAAAAGATTTGTTCATTGAATTAATTTGTCTCATTTATTGGGAATGTCAGATTTGAGGTGTCGAAATTGTTCATGTCTCGGAGATCCTGGAGTTGAATTGAGTAACGTGCTACAGCTTTGCCCAAGTCCAGGAAACCCGATGTAGTAGATGTTACAATCATTTGAAATTACTTTTAATGGCACTAAGATCTGTGTGATTAAGATCAATAGTTAGAAAGGAAGAGTTGCACTACCAGTTTCTCTGACAAGACTGTGCAGTCTAACTATTGAACATCCTGTAACACATTTGCAGTGTTGCAATGAGAATCGATCCATTTGGTGAAGCTGTACAACTTTAGGATGAAAACACTTAAAATACAGCTCTATCATTCTGTTTGATGGGTGGGCACGAACCCTAATTTAAGTAAACTATTATGTGATAATCTAAGTGTTGTTTTAAATCTGACTGCTTTGAGACCGCTTATCATGGAGGACAATACCCCAGAACTTCATCAGGAAGCATGATCTAGGGTGAGAAAGGGGGTAGTACATTAATAGTAGAATCTTTCCAACTAAGCTACACCTTAAAAAAGTAATATATGTGGCAGGAGGAAGAGCGACCATTGTCAGGTTACTGTCAGATTGCAGGGGACCAGTTGCAGTGAAAGGCTAGCTAGCAAACACAAGGATAAGGCAAGGGTAGATAGAAGCTTGCCAGCTGTCCTGGACATCAAATGATAGGAATAGAGTAAGCCACTTTATGGGATTCTGCTTGTGCTAAACAATATACTAAGAGGTTTAAAATGTTAAAATACTCTTTTAAAACCAGTGCTGCAATAGGTTCCCTCATACTTTAAATCACTTCTTGAAACATCTAATTGCCCATTTACAGTTAAGTCTTTTTTTATATCCATTCCCTTTTTCCTTAAGGAGATGCTTAAGCTCCATTTCTGAGACTTGTTGCATGAACTTGCTGGTCAATTGCAACGGCTTGGCTGCAGCATACAGTGATCACAAGATGTGCTAGTGACCCTGTGTACTGTCAGAAATGAGGAGCTCGGCACTGCAGCAAGAGTGAAGCAAATGGGAAGCTTTATTGTGACAGACTTTCCCTGAAGAACCTCTTAGAGAGGTTCTGTTATATGGAAGAACAGTGTCTGGGGTAAAAATACACTCCATTGGGATTCTGATAGGCCAAGTGCTGTGGGATCAGGCAGTTTGAGAGAGCTCACTTGCTTTTATCAGCAGTAAGTATCTGAAATTGCAGCTTTATGGAGAGAGTTTCAGCAAGGCCTTTTAAGTGGATAAAACATGTTCGGCATCTACTACCTGGTACTAGGACTCCCATGGCTTCTCCATGATTAGGTGTGTGAAGTGTTGATTGCCTGCTAATTAGTCATGCTATAGGCTGCTTGGTAAGGATTTACTTCAACTTGAGCTTGTTACTTGGTCTATATTGAATTCCTGGTTTGCCTAATTCAGAGGTTTAATCAGATTAATAGTCCACTTCAGATACTGGTGCAGATTTTTACAGGAGCTGGTTGTTTTAAGTGTTTAATTAATTCTAAGTCCTTAAGATCTGCATGCCAGGTATACCTAGGTAGTTATATTGTAATCAATCTGAAGTTGGCAGTATGGAGCTTGTTGCAATGTGTGACCTGCTGTTGAGATGGTCATCCAGTCAGTCAGCTCTCTTCCACTGCGTGCTGCTGCTCTAGGCTCCAGTTCTTAAAGCTGGTCTTGAAGTACTTTGAAGGGCATGTTTGATTTCCCACTTGCTGTGTTAGGACCACGTTTGTTTGTTCGCGTGGCTGCAGGCCCCCAGCTGGTACTGAAGGTAGTTTTGAGCACTGTAAATGCATGCTATTTAAATGCCACTTGCTTTGTGCAGCACAAACTACTTTTTGAAACACTTTAAAGCCACTGTGCTGTGGGTTGGGCTAGGCACATTCTATTGTACCACAGTACTGGGCCTTAAACTGCTCATCAAGTAGGAAATTATAGTACTGATCCCTGAGCCAGGAATAGTCTTTTCATTGTTAGAATTCAGTCAATTAGAATGAAAGCACTTGAAAGCATTAGACCTGCTATTGGTAATTCTCTTTAAATTTAATCTTCCCAAGAATATAAATTGTAAAAAGATTCATGTGATATGGCAGAAGTGGGAGGGTCTGTTGGTGTGCAGTGCTACTAGGGAAGCAGTGAAACTGTCATTTGAAGCTCTGGGAGAGAAGACAACGGAAGCCCGCGGTTTTGTTTTCCAAAGGGAAGTTCTCAGTCTTCTTTTGAGGCACTGCTGTGAGGCCAGGGGAGGGAGAGGGATGCCAGGAAAAAGTAGTCTGTAGTGGGAACCCTGGCTGCTCGAAGTGAGAAGGGCAGGGGAGTCATCATGCAATATTCAGCAGCAACTTTGAGCCAGGCTGGGAAAGGCTTGGTATGGTGCAGGATTTAGGATGTAGCTGCCGCAGGGAGTGGTGATCTGGTCACTGAAGAGAGTTTGGGAGCTCTGGGGAAAAAGGTTGAGAAGTATTTGATGGGGTTTGGTTCAGAGCTTAGTCATATATTGCCCAGTGTTTGGATTGGGGAATACCTAGAATCCATGTACCTGTTCCTACAAATTACAGATATTGCTGACAAAGGGGGAGGGTTGTGAGTCAGAATTGAAGCCTGAACATTGCTCTTCATCTTTAGATGTAAAGAGAGAAAATAAGGCATACAGGAAAGGCTTCTTTTAAAAGCCAGTGTGCTGCTTTTCCTAGATAATTCCCCGGAGTCTAAACTTGGCAGAAGGGAGGTATGCTCAAGGCTCTATGATCACCTCAGCTTTCCAGACTTCCCTGTGGGCAGGCATGGCAACTGTAGAGCTCTTCCAGCCAACGCACTTCTGTTGCAACGTTGCAGGCAAGGGAAAGCTCAAGCAGATCTGCAGTGTGTAAATGTTAACCTTGAGTCTTAAAAAGGAAGTGGAAATGCAGAAGCCATGTTGAAATGCAAAACGTTGAGCAACCTTGTGAGTGATTGCTGGGATTATGAGGTCAGCCTTCCTGCAGGTCCCAAGGACACTGCCAGAGTCTAGCATGAGGAGAGAAGCGTTTGTCTCGGAGTGAAACACATCAAAAGCCCCACAATAACCTTTGGAATCCTATTACAGTCACCATTTTTTGATTATGGTGAAATATGTTTTAGCTTTGAGCGAATAATTCACAAATATATTAATAATTCACAAATAATTCACAAATACTCTCTAGAAAAAAATAGATTTGTTGTTTTAGCAAGGGCTGGGGGATGTCCTACAATTTTTTAGGTTTATCTTCCACATGCCCTGAACTATAGTCTTAAGAATTTCATCTCTGTAGTCGTGGAGAGGGGATCCACACAAGAAAAGGAAATGGATCAAGAAAGGCGGAAGCAGAACCATAGGATTTCAAATCTGGCAGAACAAAAGGAACTGGAATAAATGAAGCACCCAGAGGTTTATTGCCTTGGGCCAGTAATGTTCAACCAATGATGCCAGGTGTTGCTATGGAGGAGCTATACCAACTTGCAAGGCACTAAACTGTAAAGGACTTCTGCAGCTCAGGGGGTGAAGGATGGAAAAGAAATGAGTGAAAGCTCTACACAATGTACGCAGAAGGTGTACCCTTGCAGGAGCAGGGCTGGTGTGGTGTGGCTGCAGTGTGTAAATGTTAACCTTGAGGAACTTGCTTTGTGCAGAGTTAGCACAGATGCTGCCAAACCAATTTCCAGGCACTGGTTGCAACCAGAGACCACAGCAGGTCTCTGAACTGGGGCCACTCCTGGGCAGTTCCTTGGTCTTACTATAAATGGCTGCCATCTCCTAGTCCAGTGACCAATTTAGGTCTCTCAACTTGGATTTTTTTTTTGGAGGGTGAGGAAACATCTTCTATAGTCAGTGGAGCACTAGCAGATGTTATACTACTTCCCATACTTCTCAGAGATGTGTGCTCTGGCACAATGCAACTGCTGTGAAATCACTGTGCTGGTCTCAGGCTTGGTGTAACGTGTCCTGCCTGACCAGTGATGAGGTCACAGAAGGCCCAGGTGACCACAGTCCTCTCGGATAAACAAAGCAGAAGCTGATGGATGGCGTGAAAGCATGCAGCCAGACAACCTGCTCCAGTGCACTCTCCTACCTGAACTGCTGGAAAATCAGCTGCTACAGATGGTGTCTGTCTCTGACAGGCAGGAGATGGATCTGCTGAAACCAGCACCGGAGAGGTGGAGCTCTGAAACTGTAGAGGTTCTGATAGATAGCTGTAACACAATTATCAGGAGCCCTTTTCTAGAATAGGTCAAAAAGGCACGCTAAACTGTGTCTGTACTCAAGAGGGGCTGAGGACAGCTGTTAGGATATAAACACCATCCTTAAATCTGGACTTAAACTCCAGAAGCACGCTGGGAAGGTAAGGAGATTCTCCCATTGCTGAAGAACAGCTTCACACTAAAGGACTCTGCAATCTAATGTAGTGATGCCCTCAGAGTTACCCAGCATCACCAAAATTACACACCTAAGTCCTTGGCATGAATGCACACCAGAAAATGCTTAGAGTGCTTCTTAAGGGAAGCAAAATTCATAGTTGCACCAAATGTTTTTATAAAAGCAGTCAAATTCCACTTTAATTATGTTCCAGTGCGTGAATTTCTGAAGACAAATGTACGTGCCCTTGATCATACCATACGCACGGGCTTTGTCATTAGGCAGCGGGGGTAGCAGCAGTATGGCTAAGATAAATGGATGGCAGTTTAGCTGGTAGCTTATAGCCAGCACTGTAAGGTCACCGACTTGAAAGATTTCGGTGCTGCCGACCCACTTACCTGCTTGACCCCCTGATTTTAAATGCTGTGCTCAAAGTACCCCAGGAATTGATTAAAGGGGGAAAAAAAAAAAAAAGAGAAAGTCTGTTGCAATGCCTGTGTAATCAATGAATCAATGAGAGCATTCCCAGCTCAGCAGAGCTGAACGGGACCTCTACCTGCATCCTCTAGTGGGGTCATCAATCAAAGTCTTGGTTCATCTACAGCATCTGCTCGGAAAGAAAAAAAGCCCTTTTAAGTGATCAGAAGGCTCTCAACTCCTAAGAATCTATTTCTGTCACTCGTAGCCTCTGCTGCAGCAAGGAAAAAAAAGAAAGGAGGTTAAAAAAACCACATAAACCCGGACGTACCAATTATTTCTATTTGATCAGCCTCAAATGTTTCAGCTAGTTGATAGAGGTCCGGAGGAGGCAGCCGGGCTCCACTGCCAGTGCTCCCCGTGGCTGAGCTGCCACCTTCACAGCTGCTGGATGGAGCACCTCTAACTGGGGGCAGCCAAGCCAAGCCAAGTCATCGACTTTGCAAACAGGTGATTTGGTGTAAGGGGAGCCGGGTTGGTCAGTGTGCAGCTCTGCCCTCTGGAGGTCTTCAGGGAGGTGAGCCCTAGGTTGTTATCTAAATCCTGGGGAGCAGAGAGGCTGTTTCATGGCTAAATGTGATCTTATTTCATAGAATCAATGGTTGGAAGAGACCCTTGGGATCATCGAGTCCAACCATCAGCCCTACTCTACAAGTTCTCCCCTACACCAGATCCCTCAACACCACATCTAATCTGCTCTTAAACACAGTCAGGGATGGTGACTCCACCACCTCCCTGGGCAGCCCATTCCAGTGCCTGAC
>VZTM01023436.1:0-29509 GCA_013400555.1 Jacana jacana | reverse complement strand
GCTTCCCCACGGCCATGACAAGAAGCAGCTTGTCCCAACAGTAGCAGAAAGCCTGAAACTTTAGAAAGTCGTTTCAGAGCACTCCCTCCAAGTCTGTGTTTCCTGGAATCTCAGGACAGAGCTGGAGCCTCTCGTGCTCCCAGTGAGGAGCTGGCTGCTGGGACACAATGCTCCAGCCCAGGAAACTCACTGGGGAAAGCACCCTCTGAGGTGTCACAATAAGAGTCATGATCATTGTCATGAGACCAGCTTCCTTGTCTTGAATGGACAGTCTAGGTTTAAACATCACAACCAACCATTCTGCATTTTATGGATTCCGCTGCTCCCTTTTTTTTTACTTTTTAACTTTTTTTCTCTTAAGCCAGAGTTCCCCAGGAGTTCATCCCCACAGGAATCACCTTCGTTTCTTTCCACCCTGTGTTTGGGCCAGCCATTTCCACACCCCAGACCGGATTCTTAACTAATTCTACAGCTGCTGAAGTACCCAGATTGTTGGCAATGGTAGAAGAAGCCCCGGTTGCCAGCATTTCCAGCACTGTGTAGGCGGCATTAGTTACTGTAGCCTAAATTAACTATTTGGCAGAGGGAGGGAAAAAATAATCTTAAAACCCTAAGTCTTTAAACCCTATTGCCTGCCCAGTTCCTTTATCAATTTCCCTGTAACAAGCAACATAACCATAACCTTAGCTAGAAAATAAATATATTTATATTCTTACCTTCATTTTTTTCCCTCCTCAAGCTCTTCTCCTGTCTCTATTAAGATTTGGCTTCTATCTTTCAAAGCATTGTAGCCTCTGCACTCCTTTCCTTCAAGCAGTTCTTGACAATCTGCATCTCTTGCAAGTGCAGGAGTAGAACAAATAAACAAAAATATTCTCAAGGAATGAAGTATTACCCCACAAAGCCCCTCATTTTCTTGATACCTGGTGTGTCATGTGAACCTGTGTTACCTGTGTCAGAAAGAAACATTTCTCATCTTGGATTCTCCCATGAAATGCACAAAAACCCAACAGTGATTAAATTATTTTAAAAGCACAAGCTACAAATGAAGAGTCGGGATCTAGAAAAGACCAAGATACAAGAAACATCTGGAAGAAACAGGTTACGGTGCTGGCAAGTTGTTTAACACCTCCCGGTGTTAAAACCCAGCCAGCTGTGACCAGCCAGCTTCTGGGACTTTGCCATCTTACAAAACCAAACCACCCGGCATTTCCCTACAGGCCGTTGTGAAAGCGGCAGCTCAGTGGGATGCAGGACGCGGTGTGAAAGCTCCAGTTGCTCTCTGCAGCCCGGAGGAGTCAGAGCAGGCTTACAAGGACACCGCTTCACTGCGGCATGAGCCCAGCCCCCCATGGCACAGGTCATTTATCGTCTCACCTTGTAGTTTACACCCCTAATCGTATGTATCTACCACTGCGTGTGGAGCTCCCCACCCTGACCCCAGTCCCACAGCCAGAAAAGGGGGCAGCAACCTCAGCTGCCCTTGGCCGTTTTCAGCTCCTGTGTCACCTGGTATCTGCCCCAGGGAGGGTGGCCTGAGCCCTCCCCGCTGGTTCCCCCCCACCCTGCCATGTGCACGCAGGGGAGGTGGGTGAAATTAAAGCAGCAAATCAGTTTGCAGCCTTACAACCGCGCTGTCCTGGAAAGCAGCAAGGCTGCCGGGGGGGCACCAGCTCCGAGGAATGCCCGCTCGCCCCTGGCAAAGCCACGGCTGCCCTGAGAAACTCCCGCCACCACAGCCGTTCCCGGGAGCGGCAGGCAATGCATACGTGCTGCGGGGAAGGGCCACATCTCCACGCTCCATGAGCATTCCAACAGACAGAAGTAAATTCCTGCCATGTCCAACACTGAGATGCCAGAAGGATTTGGGTGCTGGCAGTACAGGGAAAACAAGTTTCCCCGTTAGAAACAAATTAATGAAGGTAATCTGTGAAATGAAAGAAAGGTTCTGTGATTAATGTCTATGAAATGCCAGGTTTTGGCAATGGAGCACTGATGGGGCAAAGGAGGGATGGAATCATAGAATCATGGTTGGACTCGATGATCCCAGGGGTCTCTTCCAACCTAAATGATTCTATGATTCTATGATTTAGGTTGGAAGAGACCCTTGGGATCATCGAGTCCAACCATCAGCCCTACTCTACAAAGTTCTCCTGTGGAGGAAGGGGACCGTGCACAGAGTGGGCCTCCTGCCTCCAAGTGGACAAGGAGGACAGAAGCAGAAACTCCCTCCAACACACAAATCTTGGTTTTGAGATGCTGAAAATATTCCACCTGGAGGGATACTTCTATGTCCTTACCCAGTATACACCCGAGCCAGATAGCAAGTAACAGTGATACATTAAATCCTTAAAGGGAAAAATATTAATTTTCATTTTCTTGTGGATCCAGGTATATCCCATGTAAACAAGAGGTTAAAAGTACTCATATAAATTGAAAGTCTACTACAAATTTTAGGAAAAATACATGAAACCAGAGAAAGCTAGGCTAGAGGATGCTTTTCCCCGGACAATCAACACTTCGTTTAAAAGAACATTTCCACTGTCATTATAAGAATTGCGGTTTAAAACAACAACAGGGGAAAAAAAAAAACAAACAACAAAAAATACCCCACTTGCTAAAGGCAAAATTAGATTTGTTCTACCAAATCATCTGTGACGACAGAAGAGTGGAGGAGGAGGAGGAAACGCCACGTTTGCTACAAGCTTGATTTTAACTCCTGAGGAAAACAAGCGAGAGCTGGGCAGGGAGGAGGGCTGGGGGAAGCTGTTAGCCAGGCAATAGCAGAGACTGTCAAAATCAGAGCCTTATTTAGAGCAGGAAAACGGGGTTCTGACAGCACACTTTTTGTCAGCGCGTGTCCAAAACTAAAGGTCAGAAATTACCGACGTGGGCAGCGGTTCACAGCCCAACCCCAGCTCTTAGTTGCTTTTTGTTCCTAAAGCTCCCACCTCAGCTCCTGCCCAAAGATTTCAGGACACGAGAATGAAATAGAGGTGTTACGGGGTGGGGTGTGCGTGTGGGGAAACCTGACCCAATTACTCTCTGAAAAACATTATCAAAGTAGTCAAACACAGCCAAAATTGGGACAACGCTGAGAGTAAAAATAAGAGTGCGTGTGTGTGTTTATGTGCATTTTAAGCATCCTCCCACAGTTGGAAACTAAATGGTCTAGCACATTTCTATTAAAAAACCCAAACAAACAAAACCAAAGGAAAGGAGAAGTGTTTCAGCACACTCAAAGCATTTATGGAGTTCAAAAGGACTCCTTGCAGTCCTGGGTCCAGAGCTGTTCTTGCTGAGAAAGGTCTCCGCCGGTGTGCTCCCGCAGGTACCAGTCAGAAGCAGGCTCCCCAGGACACCTCTCGCTCAAGAGGACGATGTGAATTAATGCTCCATGGCTGGCCTGCTCCGGCACAGCTCGCATGATCTCTGTTTCATCAGCTTCAACCTGCGCTCTGCCAATCCCCGAACCAGGCTAATCCTGCCTGTTCTAGCAAGCGGGGCACCCTGGTGAAAATTTGGGATGGGATGGAAGGGGTTACTTTGATTTATTTGTGTACTTAAATGTCTGTGCAAGCCAACTGGGGAGGAAAATTTGGAAAATCAAAGAAAATCAGAGTAAGATTCTGATGTCTTTAAAAACTTTGATGTCCTTAAAAACTAAGGTATGAAAAGCAGTGAAGTAAAACAATGATAGAGGCTGGTCAGCCTCACTTTCTGTTTGTTGTTGTTGATCAGAACAACATTGCTATATTCAGATTTGCAACAGCACATTACCATTCACATTGAAAAGAAAAAAAACCAAAACCCCAAATAATAACATCTAACCCTAAAACTCAGTACCCCAAAACTCAGTACCCCACCTCAGCTACCTCCACTGGAGCTGGGCTTTGCCTAAGAGATTAATTTCATAATAATCCTAGTGTTAACTTTTAAAATGTTTAACAAAATTTAAACGTCTTAAATTTTTCTCATGGTGCTAAATCAAACTATGTGGACATAAATAGGCTCTCAAACATTTACATTTACTCAAAAAGCCAATAATGATGTGTTGGCTTTATTATTTTGTTAAACTCTTCCATTGTATAAGCTTTGCTAACTTAAGGCCTCCAGGGTCATAGTGTGATTCATGCAAAATCTTGACTGTGGGGAAAAAAGCTCCAACAAACCGTGAGGGGAAAAAAGCAGAGAAAGATAAATTCATAGAATCACAGAAAGGTTAGAGTTGGAGAGAACCGTAAAGATCATCTAGCTCTATCCCCCCTGCAATGGGCAGGGACATCTTCTAGTTGCAGGGAGGGTGTCCCAGCACCTGGGGCTGGGAGCGTGGCCAAGGAGAAGGCTAAACTGAGGAAGTGTGGCCTGGACGATAGGGTAGTGAGGTGGACTGTGAACCGGCTGAAGGATAGAAGCCAGAGAGTGGTGGTCAATGGGACAGAGTCTACTTGGAGGCCTGTATCTAGTGGAGTCCCTCAGGGATCAGTACTGGGACCGGTGCTGTTCAATATATTCATCAATGACTTGGATGAGGGAATAGAGTACACTGTCAGCAAGTTTGCTGATGACACCAAACTGGGAGGAGTGGCTGACACGCCAGAAGGCCGTGCTGCCATTCAGTGGACAGGCTGGAGAGTTGGGTGGGGAGAAATTTAATGANTGGGTCTCTTTAGCTTGGAGAAGAGGAGACTGAGGGGTGACCTTATTAACCTTTATAAATATGTAAAGGGTGAGTGTCAGGAGGATGGAGCCAGGCTCTTCTCAGTAACATCCAATGACAGGACAAGGGGCAATGGGTGCAAGCTGGAACATAGGAGATTCCAGTTAAATATAAGGAAAAATTTCTTCACAGTGAGGGTGACAGAACACTGGAACAGGCTGCCCAGGGAGTCTCCTTCTCTGGAGACATTCAAATCTTGCCTGGACATGTTCCTGAGTGATCTGATCTAGGTGTTTCTGTTCCGGCAGGGGGATTGGACTAGATGAGCTTTCAAGGTCCCTTCCAATACCTGATATTCTGTGATTCTGTGACTCTGTGACAGTCCCTCCACCCAGCCCATGGTGGGTCCTCTCTAGAATGCTGAACATGCCTGGGCCAACCTGTGCTGCACTCCTTGCTGCATCTCCCTCCACTCCTCCCTCACTTTAAGCTATGTCTTTAAAAGAGAGCTGTGGCCAGGTGGATTTTTGTTTTGTGCTTGCAGGAGAATGAATCAAGATGCTTCTAAGATCATGATTTAACATCTGTTGCCTGACCATGCTCCTAACCCTGCCCGAAGGGACTGGAGCTCAGAAACAAGATGGAACAGGGGCAGTTCTTTTCCTTAGACACTTACAAATATCACCACAGGCACGCAGCTTTCTGTGGCTGACAATTTCTCAGGCCACAAAGCTCAGAGCAGTGAGGATCTCCAAGACTTTCCTCAGGGGACACTGAATGGACTTGTGAGTTTAGGCAAAAGCACCTAACATTAAGATTGAGCCTGCCAAGTTCATAAACATGGGCCGTGAGGAGAAGCTGAGGACTTTGTGCTTGTCTAGTCTGAAGGAAAGGAGGCTGAGGGGCCACCTCATCGCTCTCTGCAGCTTCCTGAGGAGGGGAAATGGAGAGAGAGGGGCTGAGCTCTTCTCTCTGGTGTCCAGTGATGGGACACATGGGAAGGGTCCAAAGCTGTATCAGTCAGCAAAGGCTTAGTCGGGACATTAGGAAGCATTTCCCTACTGAGAGGGTGTTCAGTCACTGGAACAGGCTTCCCAGAGAGGTGCTCAGTGGCCCAGGCCTGTCAGTGCTTCAGAGTCATTCAGACAATGCCCTTAACAACATGCTTTAACTTTTGGTCAGCCCTGAATCAGTCAGTCTAGTTGGACTAGATGATCCCTGTAGGTACCTTCCAACTAAAATAGTCTATTCTGTTTGTCATGGTTTAACCCCAAGTGGCAACTAGGACCAGGCAGCTGTTCACTCACTCTCCCTTCCCAGCGAGATCATAGAATCATAGAACGATTAGAGTTGGAAGGGACCTTAAAGATGTCAAGGTCCAACCCCCCTGCCATGGGCAGGGACACCTCCCACTAGAGCAGGTCAATAGGGAGAAGAGGCAGAAAAAGCCAAAAAAATCTGAAAGCTCCAGTGTTTAACAGAACAGTAGCAGAAGAGATAATAATAATAGCAAAGGTTTATACAAAAAGAATGACTCAATACAGTTGCTTACCAGCCAGTGATGGATTGCCCAGCAGGTCACAGGCAGTGACTGAGGATTCCTGCCCCCCAGCAAACCCCCATTTAGAAGCTGAGCTTGACATGTATGGTATGGAACACTCCTTTGGCCATCCTGTCCTGTCTATGCTCCCTCTCAGCCTCTATGGGAAGCTGAAAATGTCCTTCGTTTAGCATTAAACTTTAGTTAGCAATGACTCAAATGGTATGTTATCAATGTTATCCTCAGACTAAATCCAAAATACAGCAGCTACCAGAAAGAAAATTAACTCCGTCCCAGCTGAAACCAGGCCATGACTCTATTTTATGTAACCTCGAGGAGTGAGGCAGGAGCTCCCGTGCAGAGAAGCACCGGAGACACCACTAGCAGCTCCCAGCCCCGGGCTGGGCTGGCTGCATCCCTGCTTTGCTGGATGGACACTGTACAGACCTGTGCCGAAATCAGAGCAGGGCCCAGGCTGGCCTGCAGCCCCCCAGCCGCCCCCTCCCTCCCTTCTTCCCTCTGCTGCAAATTCAGCTCCAAAGGACGGGAATGCTTTTCTCCCATCTCTGTTAAATGCAGCGCTTAAGGCTTGCCTCCTGCTTTGCATGCTCGCCAGCTGCTCTCCAGGCTGTTTTCCTCACGGAGGAAGCCTCAAAAATAAAGACGCAGAAACGATAATGCTGTGCGATCAGGGAGCGGCCCCTGAACTGTGGGCACACCAGCCTGCGGGAGCCTGGTCCTGGTATGTGGGGTCCCTGCCAGAAAGGCCACCAGGCAGGTTGGGGGGTGGTGGAGGTGGGCTGCAGGCAAGAGTTGGAGGCTGGGCACTGGGCTTGCCTGCCTGTACACACCAGGTGATAGCCCTACGGAGATGCAAGCACTTCAAGGCTGCACAGCAGGTTTTCTCGGGGTAAGGTAGGACTCCTCAATTTAGTTTTGATTAGCTGCAGTGACCTGAGAGGGACCAGGCACCAGGGAGGCAGGTAGGCATGGCAGAGGAGAGGGAGGGGACCCCTTCTCAGCTGGATTCCCCTCTGCCCTGGGAGCTGCCTGCCTTAACATGTGCCAAGGATCTCCCCAACCCTTCCTCACCTCAGACTGTCTTATGTGCACTCCACTTTTTTGTAGTTTCTAAGAAATTCCCCCCTTTAGACTCTGCTTCCCTCAAAGGAAGCCTCTGGCCAATGGTCTGAATGATCCCTTCCAACCTAGACAATTCTAGGCGCAGGTGAAACCCCCCAACCCCGGTATCCGCAGCCTGGATAATGGCCTTTCAAAAACCTGTGTGGTGGCAGGGAATCAAAGGGGGAGTAAAACCAGTCAATGATGAGCCTAAACATCAAGCTTTGCACCCCCGGGAAAGCCCTGCTTCACACCGCAGAGGCCATTTTCCCCACAGCACTCACTTACGCCAGTTGCTCCCAGCTGCCTGCAGCGGCTCTCCCAGCAATGGGCAAGGGGATGGTCTTGCTCCAGGGGGTTCTGCCTCTGGGGACCCCTCCAAACCCCTTTTCATGGGGGAACCGATTCAAGCCGGTCAAGTTTAAGCTGCCATAGCTCTCTGCGCAGCCTCCAACCAAGACGCGGACAAACCCTTCCTCGCTCAGCAGCTCTTATCTTTTGGAGCAGCAGCCAGACATTTCCTGCAAAACCTATTTAGACAGGGGTCATTTCCCAAAGAAAGTAATTACTGCTCTGGAAGGAGGTGAGGAGCACACGGGGAGAGCGTCACGCAGGCAAAGGGCAGCACGGCCCTGCTTTCCAGGTTTGTGATGCTCCCAGAGGAAAAGTTAGTCTTAAAAATATTCCTGAAAAATTAGGATCTACCCATTGAACGTCAAACCACCAGCGGCTGTTGGGCCATCTTAGGAAAAAGCCCACAGTATTTGGAGTCAATGTGATTTAATCTAAGTATGAAAGTCTCAATTGCAGTGCTTTTATGGGGTTACACAGCAGTCGCGGCTTTGTAACTACAGTCTAGGTGCTGCCCACGGTTATTACATTGCAATTACATGTTAACCTGTTGAAATAGATTCTTACCTTAAAAACCACTGGAAATTCTGTGGTACATGGAAAATTTGGGCCAGGGGAACAACTATAATAATTTGAGTTGAAATAATGAGAATAGCATGATTTCTGAAGCGACATCCTTGACAGTTTAATCACAACAAGAAAGCGACCCAAAGATTCTCCTAGTAGTCTAATCTGCCATTTTTCATAGAGAAAATGTTGTGTTAAAATGCCCGCTAACGCCACTAACTTTCAACTAATAGAGGGAACTCAGCACATGCTTAGAGAGAAACCGTAGCTCTTGAAAGAGAAATGGCTTCCAGTGTTATGGAGCTTTGTTTCGTCTCGGGCACTTACTATCAGAAGGTGTTTCCTGCAATCTCTGTCACCTCAGTTAAAACCCCTACAGTCTCAAAGGCAACCTGCAGGGCACTCGGGACAGCAACTAATTTAAACTTTGTTTCAAGCAAAAATAAAACCTCCAGAATCTCACCTCCATTCAGCTCCTTGTCGGTGTTTTGCAGGACTCAGTAAAGCCTCCCCCCTTTTTTCTGCATCAACAAACCTTTTTATGCCACTCCATCGATATTTGTGACCTGGAAAGCCACAAAGTCTATCGCTGTCATCCAGGCTGGCCTTTTGGAGAGTTAACAAGTGCTGTGTTCCCGTTTGACCCTGGCTGACATTGAGGTGCCAGATCTGTGGATCAGCTCAGAACCGCTATCTTCTCTCACATCTGCCCCACAGGTGGGTTTACCACCACCAACGCCTGGGTATGTCGTGGACCTGGAGCCACTGGGGCATTTTTAGTGAAAGAACTGAACAACCACATCTCTGACAGCGATTCACATCTACCAACAGTCCAACGGTGCAGGTGGCTGCAACACTGGGCTACTAGAAAGCTAGACTGAACACGTGAAAACTGAAACTTAGAACCGCACTTGTAAGTACACACAGCCATTTCTCTGAAGGGAACAAGTGTCACTGGTCAGTGGGAAATGCTTCTCTTTGCTAGTGGTGTTTTCCTTGAAATTTGTAATTATTTAGGGTAAGGGCTTAAAGCGTGGCACGTGTTAAGTTGTGTATATATGTAAAATAAAGCTCATCTGCCGCCCCATAATCCCAGGTTGGGAAGGTAATTTCATAACCATCTGTCATGAGTTTACATATTATTATTTTATGTTCTCTCTGCCCTGTGGGGGAAACTCCCCCCTCCCTTTTCCTTTCAGGTCCTGAGGCTCTCGAGGGGGTCAGCCTTCGCCCACCACTCACTCACCTGCCCCGTAGCACAAAGGATCTGCGTATCAGAAGGCTGCGTTTAAGGCACAGGAACGTTCAGACCCTGAATCCAGACCAGTAGCCAACTTAATAGCCAGTCTTTTTCAGACAGGATTGTATCACCTCTCAATTTTAAAACAGAAGTTTAGGTGTGAAAAGATTAATGTGAAAGATTAATACAACGTCTTTCCAACTGAGGAGCAGCAGCATTTAAAGATTGGCAGGGTTTTCACTGCAGTGGGTGAGATCTGTATTTCCGAAGCAGAAACTATATGTCACTCATTTCAGAGAGTGTAGTTAGCCAGAAGAGATTTAACTGAAAAGTAAAATTATTGAAGAGAAAATTGGTTCTGTTTTAACCTCAAACCAGGACACCATTTGTTAGATACATAGAGGTCAGAGAACTACTGATACAGCAATACCCAAAAACATAGGCTCAAGGCTGAAATCTGAAGTGGACACCAAGCAACAGCTTATTTCTAATGGCAAGAGCTCTGAAAGAGACTCATTCATTCACAGGGAAAGAAAGGTTGTGACAGCTGCAGGGGCAATGGGTAGCTTTCAAGCCAGGTGAGAATACAACCACCAAAAGATTTTAGAAAACCAGTTTAAAACATCCTTCAGCTGAGCAGGAAGCTGATGGAGCTCTGCCAAGGGAGTGAGGCTGCACAGGAGAAAGCTCCTCTTGCAGGAAGTCGGGAAACCAACTTGAACTCAACAAAAATTTGAGAAGACTGATCCATGAGGACAAATGGTTAAATGACAGAGTAATTCCTAAGGATGGAAAATGTACTCAATCACAAGTCATCACTGACACAGTTATCGACATACACCTAATTTTCAAAAAGTTAAATGTGAGATTGTGTCTTTTTTGGATCAGCCTCTCCAATTCATGGTATACAGTTCCAGCTTCTACCTTACCTGCTTTTATAGTAAGAGTCTATTATTATAGAGGTGCCTATAGGTACAAACTCCACGACAGATGAAAAAAGGTGGTGTAGTCCACTACACCTTGCTTTTGGGACAGAACAGATGTAGCTCCTTATGACTGTAAGAAACGAAGCAGTGTTTTAAGTAATTACTGGTTATTTATATAATCAGGAAAAGGAACAAATTCTTTTTTTTTTTTTCCTACGACTTGGAAAAAATCAAACCCACAGAATAAATAAATAAGGTTTTGGGTTGGGTTGGGTTGGTTTTGTTTTTTTTTTAAATTAGCAGCACACATATGTTTGCAAACAAGATCACAAACAGAGATAGCCAAGTAAGTGTGAATAAGAGAGATCTGGCCAGTGGCTACAGCAGCGAAGAACAAAGTTTAAGATTATACAACATCCAGTTTAAGATTTTTTAATCCAGTTTATTAAATATTGCTTTTTGGGGACATGTTTACAACAAGCCCAAATAAATTGTTTAAGGATTCAAAGCAGTCATATTAAAATACAGCTTCAATATAAAGTTTGTCACAGTTTTACAGTATTCAAAAATGACAGACCTGCCTTAAAAAAAGACTATTACACCAAAACATAAGAAAAACAGAAAAACAAACAAGTTTGGCATTTTCATAATCTTTATAGTATAAAACAGAATATTAAATCTATTACCAGCAAGCTGATACTTCAATCTATTACCTAGTCTGAAGTGTCTCCCATTAAAACACACTATACAACAGCACTATACAAAAGTCGTGGTGATACTCATTTGATGAAAGTGCATCCCTGAAAGTTTGCCAGTTTATTATAGTTAGCTCTTAATAAAAAGGTAAAATTGAAACGTCCTCTTTTAACCGAAGGCTTTGCTATTTTTTTTTTTATTTTTTATTTTTTATATTATTTTTTTTTTATTGGTTTTGCTGTTTTGTCTCGCTTTCAGCCTTCTTTTAAAAGTGTCTACGGACGCCCACCAGGGGGCAGCGTAAGATTAACCATCAAATCACGAACGGCTGCAAATATTGTGCATTCACCTGGAACAGGGAAAAGAGACAGGTTAGCATCACCTCACAGACAGGACACCTCACCCTAACATCCTCGCGAGGCAGCGCGCTACGCCGGCTCCCGACTAGGCCGGCACGGCTACTGCCCGCTGCGGGCAGACTGGGCACCACAGACGGTGGCTGCGACGGGGCAAACCCCCAACCACCTCCAAGAAGGTCGGGATTTGTCACTATTTCAGCTGAAGGAACACTGGCTTTCCCAGCGGGACCGCTCTCATCGGCCACGAAATTGCAAGCAGCTCTTAACTTTTAATAGCTTTGGAATGGCAGGTTGAATCTCTACTAAAATTTGTCCTATGGGGCACGGTGATCCAAATCTTTCTGGGTTGTTATTCATGAGAAGCGCTACATCTCGGCAGAAAACCTCTCTCAGGTTCTCTATTCGTATTGATGAAGAGCAGAAACTAAACATTTCACAAGACTCAAGTCCGAAACAGCTGGAAGGTGTTTTCTGCCCTAAGCCCCGTTTTGGAAACGGTTCTAATTCCAAGACTGGGCAAAAGTCAGAAACCAGTTTCTTTCAAACCAAATTGCTCTGGCTCTACCCTTGGCATCTAAACCGCAAAATAAAATACAGAGCAAATGGGTTTTTGTTTCAAACAGCTGAGGTCTAATACCGAGAGGAAAAAACCAGCCACCAGCTGTCTCAAGTTGTGAATACCAGCATTTTTTGACGAAAACCATACACACATTCTGAAATAGCTTTAAAAGAAAGAAACAGTTAAAACCGATAGAATCAAAAGGGTTTAATTAGAACAACAAGAGGTGAAGTATTAGGCAGCTGTGACTTTCATCTACCATTTCCTGATAAGAGAATACGGTTAATAGCCACTATCACACCCTGGTCACCGCAGGCTGAATTTTTCATTCATATTTCAAGAAACCTCCATTAGAAGACAGGGACTTTTGTTGCTGAAGGAGCAACGGCGTGAGCAGAGATAAGAGCAGAGCCTGTTTGGATGCATTAATCCTAACTGCCAAACTAGGGATTCCCGAGATGATTTTGGCCATGTCATTATCGTATCACAGCTACAAATCTAGACTAAATACCACCCACTGGATCACTGAGAAAAATGCCTAAATCGTGAAGTGCTTTAAGAAATATCATGAGTCCCCTGAGCTCCTCTCTAAGGGTCACCTCCAGCACCTCTAGGGACACTTTTTTCCTCGCCAGAATGATTGATGTCCACTACATATTGCAGGCTACAGACTTACAGCTCAAGTTTAACCCTATTGTTCCAGGGTGTTGATTCCATCTCAGTTCATGCAATTATTTCCCCAAAATACAGTTTTCTCATGGAGGCATAGGTAAAGCGATCTCAGAAAGACAGTGTACTCGCAATGAGTCAATGTTTTACTGTTAAACACAGCAGAACGTGTTTGCCCACAGATCTGAAAAGAAAACTCTTCCAAAAGAACTTACTTTTCAGGCACTACCATTTTATTAAGAGGAAAATTAAGCTGAATACAAAATACTTTCTCACAAAGAGAGAAAGGTAAAAAAGATACAGCCAAAACAAGGCAACACTGATTATGGGTTACAATGAAAGTGCCAGTAGTATCATACGTGCATGATGGGAAGCCCTAGTCTTTTCTGACTGAAACAGTGGAAAAAAATTCACTTAATCAAGCAATTGCAGTTAGTGCAGCAGAAGAGCTAACACAGGTAGGAAAATCCTGGGTACAGCACAATAGCACCACAAGGGAAAGGATATGCATCTGCCATCTCCCATGTACCACTCTTACAGAAAAGTCTCCCCAACTATCTACTTTCAGCTGGTGGCTCTCCTACCACCTTTCAATGGCAAAGAAAAGAAGGTATCTTGCTCTCTTTTGTCAGACACAATAATGCAGGTACTGACAATAAAGAACGTGGGAAATCGAATTCTAAGTGTTCTCAGGGAAGATCCTACTTTATTTCCAGCACCACCGCCCAGCTAAATAAACAAACAAACAAATCAATCCAAACAGACTAATTCTTTCTTTTACAAGTCAGAGGAAAGACTACTAAAATTGTCCTCTGCTCAGTGAGCTGCATTCTTCTTTCCCGACGTAAGGTCCTGCTTGGGGTCACAAACTTTTTAGATCCATTTTTTCTCTGTCTCTACTCTGCTCCTTGTTCTGCACCTCCCAGGCTACAACACTTGTGAGACCAACAAAAACTGTCAATCCTGATCTATCTAACCATCATCAGAAGACATGCCACCTGGGATACTCAAGAGCAGCTTTGACAATTCCTCCCTCAGCTGCAGTATTTTGCAGACGGTTTAGCTAAGAACACAACCTAGGGCAGTAACAAACAGCAAAACAAGTATCTACCCTTCCTCACACTCGGGGGAACTCAGTAGGGAAGCACCTTCCAAAAGAAACACCTGAAGTATAGTTAGAGTCCCTTGTAAGAAAAGTGCTATGCAAACACCAGTTCCGTACCACATACGGAACTCTCACAGGTAAACCCCCCCACGCCTTCAGGGCTGCTCTCTCTCCTATTTACCTACACTATGACTATGTGTTTAACCAGAAAACACACGCTAATTTCATCTCAGCACAATTTTCAGAAATGTATGCATATCCACACCCATTTAAGATAAACATTGCTCACGTTCTAGCAATCGAAATAAACCATCAAGCATAGTTAAAATTACTGCATAACAACAAGATGAATAATTATACATTAGAGAAGTGGAATTCAACCTCTGGATTCACATCTTCAACCTATTTTCACTGGGCTATTGGAAAAAGGCTTTGTTCTTCAGCACATAATTACAGCAGAACTGAAAGTTATTATTCTTATGAGCCGTCTGCGTATTAGGCCCCCAAACCACTGCTTACAGATAACATGCTGCCCAAAGAACTTGCTACTGTTGTTCTATGTTTCAGATATTAAAGAAAAGAAATAAAACCCATGACAAACGAGGGAAAGCAAAGCACAACGTTGCTCACAGCGCACTACCTACAGGCCAATGAACATTCAGAACAACCTACTTAGCTCAAGCACCTCACAGCACGTTTGGTGGACAGAACTGTATGCTCCTTTGTTAGTGCCCACATTACAAAGGAGTATACAATCACTCCAATTACTTTTTAATAATTCACAACACGTGGACAAGTTGTGATACCTATTTTAACTTCCCTTTATATTCTTCTGTTAAGCTCGATAACGTCATAATTAACCATGAAAACTGACACTTAACCATAGCATATTTCTTGCGACTCATCCTGGGCCCATTTGTTAAAAAGCAGGACTCTTATTGTGCAGCAAGAGCTGGGCCAACAAGAGGCGTGTTCTGTCACTTTGGCAGAACAGCGAAATCCAGCCTGAATCATCAGTGTAACCTTCTGGCATAAATGTCTGCTGTGTTGCCAGCACTTGCTATTAACTTATGTGTTGCCTATCACATCAGGAGCATGTAATTGCTAAAGAAGTATGATAGAAACCAGAAAGCAGACTTAAGAGAGATTTAGCTTTACACTGGAGATTTGTCACAGAAGTCTGGGTGAAGAGAATATATCTATTGGACATGTACAGTACCTGGTCGTGGTGAATTCAGTTCAGCAAACCTCTTTAGAATATTGCTAACCATCATTGGAGCAGCAACAGAAGAGTTCTGCTGCCTGGGAATGTCAGCCTGTTGTGTCGTACCCGAAGCCATATCATAAATAATAGGGACAATAATACTAACAGCTTCCTGTGGGACTGTTGTTTTCTGTGTTAGCTGGAGCTGCAGGAAAAATAAAAATGTGTGTTAAATTGAATGACCACATAGCTCAGTGCAATTTCCAATACAGTTGAACACTCTAGACCGACAGAGAGTATGCACTTCCACCCCGTCAGTTTTCAGACATCAATTCTGTAAGAGAAGTTATCGATCGGCTGTAGACCATTTTACTCTGAAAAGCACCCTACAGTAAGCATTGCCTCAAAGACCGGGCTTATCTAGATTGGTGATAAACAGCTCATTCCCTCTACCCTTTCCTAGCACTACTAATGTGCATATTACATTCCAACTGTTCCAACTGTTGTATTTCAGAAGTCCACAGAAGTAGAATAACTGACAATAATCCATATAAAGCGCTGAAAGACTTTTCAGGGTTCTTTTCCTAAAAGAACAAACCAAATTTCCTTTTCTCACAAGGTAAAGAAGAAGATTAAATATCTGTCTACATTAAAACCACTAGCATAAAGAATTCCATTGATGTGCCAGGATACTTGGAAATGTCATAACACTCACATAGGTCAGCACTCATTCCACAAATTCTTTAGACCACCTTTCCCATAGAATCATATAGGTTGGAAGAGACCCCTGGGATCATCAAGTCCAACCATCAGCCCTACTCTACAAGTTCTCCCCTACACCATATCCCTCAACACCTCATCTAATCTACTCTTAAACACAGTCAGGGATGGTGACTCTACCACTTAATAATCTGAACAGTTTGTGCTTCACAGAAGAACAAAACACCCAGAAGTTGAGCATTTGAAGACACCCACAGCCCAAGGGAACTGAACTTTAGGATATATCATCAACATCTCTCTAAGAATGCAAAACACAGTTGCTGTGTTTTTCTAAAAGGGAGAACAGGAATCCCACCTGAACTCATTATAAAAGAGATGCACACAAATCTAGGCTTCCAAACAGCAGACCATTTTGAGCTGTTACGGTTGTCAGATATACCATGCTTATGTTTTGCTACTAATCGGTGATGGTTTCAAAGACATGCAGCCCACAAGGTTTTAAAACAGATAGCTCTACTTACAAAAAACAACATTTTGGATTTCAGCACAACAGCAGGTGTTCCTGGAGGCGCAATTGGCGGTGCACTGGGAGGAATTGTTAAACAAAACTGCACATTCCATTTCAGCTGACTTGCCTGATCAGGGAACTGTTTAGAAACAGCAGCACAGAGAAAGAACAGCAAAGGTCTCAAATCAGTGACAGGACTATGAGAACTAGGGAGGTGTTAGAATGTAGGACGTTCTTCTCTAGCTACACTTGCAGACGTCGCCACTTGCAAATGTTGCCAGGTTTAGCACAAGTCAGAATAACTCTGAAAAAACTGAGCATATGGTAAACCTGAATACAATCAGAAAGATTACAGCCAGTTTATGCAGGGGCCCATTGTGCAGTAACCTGCCTGCCATTTCTCAAAATCATCAGTTTACAAGAGAATTTTTGGGAGTTTCCAAGAAAGCTAACAGTGAACTGAAACTTCCTTTATCAACACTAAATAACATTTATATAAACTTAGAGTAATTTAGGTGTTTCTAGGTAAAGATACCACACCTTTTTTTTTTTTTTTTTTTTTTTTAAATGTAAAAAAAAGTTAAGTGAAGAAAATAAANAGTTGAGTGAAGTAAATAGAATGGTTAACTTACCAGCTCGAGTTTCATGATGTGTACGCAGTCCCTGAGGATATGCGTTGGAGCCCCTAGCAATTTTGTGAAGGCTATTAGAGTGTTCGCTTTAAAAGGTGGTCCTGCAACCTAAAGACACACACTATTTAGTATTGCCTGTTTAGGTAACAGCTATATTATGAGATATATATATGATAACCAGCATGCACAGCTGTTACTTTTATGTTTTACAGCCCTTACACACGTGCCATGCAAAGTCAGCAGAACCGCTTAAAACACCGACAGAGATTAAAAGCAACGCACAAAAATTTAAACTTTAGTTATTTGAGTACATACTCTTGTTTCAAAGAACTTCTCCAGAACTTGTAACTCCTCCGATTTCCACTGTCCTGTATTTTCAGGTGTCACTTTCAGTTGCAAGGTCTGGTTGGTTTTGGGATTGAGAGCAACCCTGCACTTCAGTGCCTCCGTCTTAAACATAATTACACCTGGTTCGTTGGAGTTTATTAACTGTAGCTGCATAAAAAAACCCCAAAAGTATCACACTCAGTCACGTTCGCTCCCAAGGCTCTAGTAATCAATCTGTCCTCTTTCCAGAAAGAAACACATGATATTTATATACAGTTAGAATTGCCTTGAGAATGCAGATTATGCAAGAATTGGCTTCTTTCTCTGTCACTGAATCAATGCCAAAGGAGTGAAGAGGTGGACATGGTCTGTTCCAAACCCTAAAGCATCACTCATGACTGAAAGGTTCAGTTACTGTCAACTGGAAACTAATTTCATGGGCACTGCTGCCAAGTTAGTGGCATCCACAGTAACCCTGTGGCTGTTTTATAATTCCCAACAGTAATTCCCAACAGTCATAGAACAGCTATGATCACGTCAATTATCATATTTCACCTAGCCAAACAGGTTTTCCACTTGCAATTCTTAAGGAAAAGAAGCAGAATTAAATGCTTTCTCATAATTTTGACCCTTTAGATGAGAAGATTCAGAACTATAGCACAAGTCCAACAGCAAATACTTATTGTATTTCAGTTCGTGCCTGATTTGAAAGACATGAAGTACAGAAGCAGGAAAGAAAAGCTGTGAAGCCATACTCGCAGGTCAACATTAGAACAACCTAAACCATACCGTTTCCTGCTGTATGATCCTCTGAAGATGCCTCCTCATAATAACTGATCCAAGGAATCGCTCAAGAGGGGAGCAAAGATAGCTGCCAGCTAGTCCCGGCACAAGCCCAGGAGTAGGAGAGGGCAATAGCAGAATATTCAAGGCACTGTGGGTGAGGATTGTAGGTATGGATGCAGCCCAAGAGCGCTGAGGTAGTTTACGAGGTGGAGGCATGCTAGTCGGCATTGCTTGGGAACCTAGTGATACGGGAAAAGTACTTGCAGTGAGGAAGGATTTAAACTGAAACTTTAGGTATCCATTCACTTTATTTGTCGTCACTCTACAAGCAATGAGTTTTCTGGACCCGAGCTTAATCTTTCTTATTAAAGACTCTGGCTGCCTACTGATAGACAACAGATAAACAAAGTCACAGAATTAGAGTTTCAACCCTCCACCCATGCAAAGACTCTCAGTAACAGTAAAATCTCACTCCCTTTCCTCTTTCTGCAGCATGCCAGCAGACAGCAGGTTTGTACAACAAACTCAATGAGATGTAAGGATGGCTAAATCAGTCATGCAAGAGCAGCATNGGGAAAGATACCACCCCTTTTTTTTTTTTTTTTTTTTTTTAAATAGTAACAAAAGTTGAGTGAAGTAAATAGAATGGTTAACTTACCAGCTCGAGTTTCATGATGTGTACGCAGTCCCTGAGGATATGCGTTGGAGCCCCTAGCAATTTTGTGAAGGCTATTAGAGTGTTCGCTTTAAAAGGTGGTCCTGCAACCTAAAGACACACACTATTTAGTATTGCCTGTTTAGGTAACAGCTATATTATGAGATATATATATGATAACCAGCATGCACAGCTGTTACTTTTATGTTTTACAGCCCTTACACACGTGCCATGCAAAGTCAGCAGAACCGCTTAAAACACCGACAGAGATTAAAAGCAACGCACAAAAATTTAAACTTTAGTTATTTGAGTACATACTCTTGTTTCAAAGAACTTCTCCAGAACTTGTAACTCCTCCGATTTCCACTGTCCTGTATTTTCAGGTGTCACTTTCAGTTGCAAGGTCTGGTTGGTTTTGGGATTGAGAGCAACCCTGCACTTCAGTGCCTCCGTCTTAAACATAATTACACCTGGTTCGTTGGAGTTTATTAACTGTAGCTGCATAAAAAAACCCCAAAAGTATCACACTCAGTCACGTTCGCTCCCAAGGCTCTAGTAATCAATCTGTCCTCTTTCCAGAAAGAAACACATGATATTTATATACAGTTAGAATTGCCTTGAGAATGCAGATTATGCAAGAATTGGCTTCTTTCTCTGTCACTGAATCAATGCCAAAGGAGTGAAGAGGTGGACATGGTCTGTTCCAAACCCTAAAGCATCACTCATGACTGAAAGGTTCAGTTACTGTCAACTGGAAACTAATTTCATGGGCACTGCTGCCAAGTTAGTGGCATCCACAGTAACCCTGTGGCTGTTTTATAATTCCCAACAGTAATTCCCAACAGTCATAGAACAGCTATGATCACGTCAATTATCATATTTCACCTAGCCAAACAGGTTTTCCACTTGCAATTCTTAAGGAAAAGAAGCAGAATTAAATGCTTTCTCATAATTTTGACCCTTTAGATGAGAAGATTCAGAACTATAGCACAAGTCCAACAGCAAATACTTATTGTATTTCAGTTCGTGCCTGATTTGAAAGACATGAAGTACAGAAGCAGGAAAGAAAAGCTGTGAAGCCATACTCGCAGGTCAACATTAGAACAACCTAAACCATACCGTTTCCTGCTGTATGATCCTCTGAAGATGCCTCCTCATAATAACTGATCCAAGGAATCGCTCAAGAGGGGAGCAAAGATAGCTGCCAGCTAGTCCCGGCACAAGCCCAGGAGTAGGAGAGGGCAATAGCAGAATATTCAAGGCACTGTGGGTGAGGATTGTAGGTATGGATGCAGCCCAAGAGCGCTGAGGTAGTTTACGAGGTGGAGGCATGCTAGTCGGCATTGCTTGGGAACCTAGTGATACGGGAAAAGTACTTGCAGTGAGGAAGGATTTAAACTGAAACTTTAGGTATCCATTCACTTTATTTGTCGTCACTCTACAAGCAATGAGTTTTCTAGACCCGAGCTTAATCTTTCTTATTAAAGACTCTGGCTGCCTACTGATAGACAACAGATAAACAAAGTCACAGAATTAGAGTTTCAACCCTCCACCCATGCAAAGACTCTCAGTAACATTAAAATCTCACTCCCTTTCCTCTTTCTGCAGCATGCCAGCAGACAGCAGGTTTGTACAACAAACTCAATGAGATGTAAGGATGGCTAAATCAGTCATGCAAGAGCAGCATTACAACTCTATGATGTGAACAGTTAGTATTTGGGTAGGCAAATATGCCCATTGTTGCTTTCATTCTGAAAAATCTTCTCTTAGCTTGGAGCTCAATAGTTTAAGACTAATTATTGCAGTGCAACCTCAAACCAGGACAGCTATCAATCCTGCTCAAGTTTATGCTGTATGATTTAACTCATTTTCCAATTTGTTACAGAATAAAGACTTAATTTTCTTAGATATTTTCCTGCACAAGGGCAGTAAGGGCTGTTAGGCTGATACACAAAGCTAACAAAAAAATCCAGAACTAGAAACGTTAAACATGAGTGTTCCACAGTCATAACACTGATAAAGAAACCTACTTGTTCCAGCTCGTGGGGAATGAGAGGCATCTGGGACAGGTGAATGAAGGGAAGGATTGGCTGGTGACATTCCAGGCATTCGTGCTGCTGGTGACGGACCAGAGACCTGGGGAGAGCCTGGCCAGTTCCCTGCACGCTGACTGGGTGACATCATGGTGTATGGTGAGCTTGGGTCTATGGTACCTACAGATGTTACAAGACTGTTATTTCTTTTTATTTTTAATTTTTTTTTAAAGTACAAAATTTTCTAATCTAGGAATCTAAAAAAAGGCTTACCAAAATCTGTAAAGCATGAAGCTGTCTGTAAACTTTTAGACTACATTTTACAAACATATTAGAAAAAAAAATACTGAGGGGAGGGGAAAAAAATAAAAATCAAGATACAGATTCAAGGGTTTTCTGTCTGTGTTTTTTAAAAAGTAAAATAAAATTGAACATGAAGGCAAATGAGTATGTTCAACACATAATGGGATCTGAACTAAAAAGAGCTCTTGCCTATATACTTGGACTTGTACTGCTCCTTAGGAAATGAGAGCCTCAGCTAGACTGCTACTTGTCCACTTGGTATCTCGCAGTCATCTCTACAAAAGTGCCTCTGGTTCTATACTCCACTATAAAGACTGACCAGAACAAGCTTCTTAAAAGACTCCGTTGTTTATCTATCTCACTTTGTTCATCTTGACAGTTAAATTGGTGGGCTAAAATTACAGTCTGAACTGTTCATCTTTTGTGATCTATGGAACGGTTTCCAATGCATTGCGATTAAAACAACCAATTATTTTGGCAGCTTTCCAAAAAAAGCTTAACAAAGGAAACAACCAAAAGGCACGTTGCTTACATGTATGTCTGTCAAACCAGCAGACTGACAAGGCTTTCAAATTGCAAGTGTTTGAATTTCTAAGCTGCTCCAGTTATTTTTTCCAGGAAGTGCAAGCAGTGAAAATACATTAGCTAACCTAGCAAGAGGCAATGCTCAGTAAAAGCTGCAGCCATTGTTCTGTTACAAGACCACATGGAATTTCCCCACATTAGTAAGCAGGAAAGAGTGACTGATAGCCAATCTTTAAAATGTTAGGAACACCTCAACGTGCCATGCAGCTACTTTTGACTACTGTTAAGAGTTACACCCGCACATATGAGAACAGCTACTTAAGCTACATCCACAACTTTCTCTCAATTAACTCAGGGCTGCTCTGGAAGACTTCATTTCAAGAAGCAAATGTGCTCTCCCCCCCTTTCAGTATACATACATACACCTGCCAGTAAAGAACTCACCATGCGGGCTGGCAAAGTTAGCTGTTTGTCCCATTGTGATTCCAAGAGAGGAAGGTGAAGGAGTTGGGCCAAAGGATGCTGGTGATGGTGCTCTTAAAGCTCCACTAGGTGAGCTTGCGGCATGCAAATTACCTAATCAGAGACAACAGGTCACTCCACACACACGTTTCCCATTTTTCTGTTACAATTTGTTCTATCAACTGTGACAGCTATCTACTTTCTACAGGGACAGCAAACAAGATGCATGAAAATTTGGTTTTGCACTCAGGGCCTTGTTTTGTACATGCACAAGCGTTAGATTTTCCAGATTGATTCACCACACAAAGGAAACTTTCCAAGATACTTGGCTTAAAGAATGGCACTTTCCCCCACCTGCCCATTGCTTCCCCAAATTTAAGTATTTTCAGCTGTTGCACTATAGCAGCTGGAGCAGAAAGCAGAACTTTGGTGATGAAAGATTTCTTTTCTGAAGAAGCAGATATTTAAAACTAACAGATATTGATTCGAGCAAGTTTTAAGCCATAAGAGTGAAACAGTCCTAAATACTACATAGCTAAAGATGACAGTTTCACAGAATGTTTGGTTGTTTGGGGTTTTTTTACCTTCAAAATGAACTTTCCAAAACATGAATTGCAGGACTTTGCTTTGCTACTCCTTCCACAATATAAGGTGCATTGTCCTGGCTAATTTGGAACTAAACATAGCTCAAATAATAGAAAAAGCACACATACACAAAGAGCTGCATGTATACTACCAGCACATAAATCAGCACACAAACTCTTACCTGGGGACTGTGTGTGCATCATAGATGGAGATGGTGTCACTGTATTGTGATAGGAAGTGGGGGGTGAAGTAAGAGGATACGCTCCTGATGCTCCTGCCTGTTTCGCAAAGGGCTGAAATTGTCAACACAGGACAATGAAAAATGTTAACCATTTTGTACTAAAACTAAAGCTAAGCATGTGCAGGGGAATACTAATCAGAGTCTGGTCCCCATCTATGGAATCTTACAGGTCCATTAATACAGTTGATTGATCCTCTATATCACCTTATTCAGAATTTTTTTTTCAGCGACCTTTTGTAGTTTCTCCTCCTTCCTTTTTATCTGCCACCCTATAACAGCAAAGCCTCCTGACTCCCCTCCCCATGTTTTATCTTAGTCATTTTCCCTCCCTCAGTCCTTCACTTCTAAGGCAACAAGTCTCATGTGACCTTCTAAAGCCACTGTTCATAAACTATGGACTGGTTACAGTGGAATGAACCGTGAAATAAGTTAGTATATTTTGCCCCAAGGGGAACTGCACAGCAGAGCAGTTTTATAGTCTCCCTTTCCATTTTTTTCCCATTAAACCTTTTAGAACATAAGTTCTTAGAGACCTACAGTTGTGGAAGACAATAAACATTTCTTATTTTGCCTGGAGGATACCTGTTGTTGTGGTTGCTGCGGTGGCTGCTGGGGTTGAAGCTGCGATATCAAAGAATCCATCATGTCTCCTCCAATAGGAGAAGGTGGGTTATCATCTTCATTTACAGATCTTCTTCGTGCATCCTGATTGCTGTCAACAAACATGTTCAAGAATGTCTGTGGAAAAATCAGTTTTATTAGTGATTTCTCCATTTAAATTTTACTACCTAAACAAGCATGGTATTTGCTGAGCTTTAATACTATCTTTATCAGCTACAGCACATAAGAAACAGGCAGGACTCTAGAATGAACTGTTAATGGGCATTCATTCTATACATTATTAGTAGTTTGCAAAATACATCAATTCATAAACAAAAATTTCTCAGTGGATATTTAAGCTTAATTCCTTTTTCCTTTTAAAAAGGGGGTCTTACATTGTCACCAAACAAGCAACCTTGCTCACTGACATGAAGTATCTCTAGATAATTGGAATACCAACATTCTTCTTTTTTTCCTTAAAAACAAGGAAAAGGCTACACCTGGAAAAAGATGTTTCAGAGCAACTCACCAGTATCCAGAAGCTACTGGTCTGTTGTATCACACCTACAATTGCCCTGATTGAGTAAGAATGCCCAGGTCACCTCCCCCATAGCATTCTGTTAAACCCAGATGAATTTGCCAACTCTCTCCACCTTTCCAATTTAATTCTCTTATATTTTCCACTGTTATCTACAATCCCTTTCCGTTTCCCATTAGCCTTCCACTTGGAATTTTGTGAAAGAGGTAGATGTTTAGGATCAGCTCAATGCAGTACCAGAGAATCAGTGTTATGTTGCAACTGTCAGAAGTGAAAATTAGCAAACTACCAGTTTCACAATGGGTACCCCTTTCCAATATTTCAGTAGGATTAGTACTGGTACAAGTTTCCCTCAGCTAAGTTATTCTGCCAGTGCGCACCGATTCATTTGTCAGAAAGAGTGACCCAACACTGTCCTCAGAATCAAAGCCACAGGCTCCTGCCAGAAACTGATGGAAACCTTTTTAAAAGAGAATTTTCTGTCTAGAATCACCTCACGTGGAGCATTTCCTTACAAGCAACATAAGAGCGCTGTCCTGTCACACAATACAGTTTGTGAGGAGCAGTTGTTGTTAATCCTGGAATACATCTAGCCCAGTCACAAAGCTTCAGTAAGTTTTAACAAAAGGATGCCTGAACTAGCCTCTACATTATTTTATTACATAAATAGAAAAATAACCCCTGACACTTGATGCCAGTTTTCTTAAAGGAAACATTTTAATTCCAACTAATTAACAAATCTACTGATAAATCAGAAAATTCCTTCTGTACTCAGGATGTTGGAAGAACTGCAGCTCTACACCACGTTTGTGCTTCAAGTTAGAAGCTCATTTATCTGCAACGTGCCAGAAAACACAGAAGCGGTCACCTTTAATCCAGGAGCAGGGTAAAAGCCTTCAACTATTTTGCTGTTGTCAAAGAGACTGTAGGCCCCATCCCGTATCGCTACAACACCACGACTCCGGCAGTAGATGTCAATGCAGTACATATTCCTAAAAGCCAGCCTGATATGCGTGGGCGACTGTGGCAGAATTGAGAAGCACTGATAGGCAGTGTTGGTGCGTTGAGTCAGACCCAGCATGGGCACAGTTGGAAGTTTGTTGATGGCATTTAACGGAGCCTGAGTGTCAAACAAAACCTGTAAGAGAACAGATATTGAGACCAGGTAGCTTAGCTTTAAGTAAAGGTAAGGGAAACTGGGGCATAAGGGGGATACCATCTTCTGCAAGCCACCTTCTGCCAGTGAGATCCATAAACAATCATAACCGCATGCAATTTCGAGAACAGTTTCATCAGAATTCAGCTCTTAATTATCTCGCACTTTTCTTGAGAGAAAATTTTAAAACATTACCTGTAGCAACTGCACCACATTTGGTGTTTTATTAAACATCTCCTGGAGCTGGTGCAGAATTGTGTTGTGACAGTTACTGCATCCTGAGTTTGGGCCAACAGTTCCCAGTGAAATGTGGAACTTCTGAAGTATGGAGTTCCACTGAATGCTAATCTGCAAAGTCAAGAACATAAAACGGTCTTGGAAACTAGAACAACTGCAAGGTTATAACAAGAAACCTGGTCTGCTTCAATTTTTTTTCTCCATTTTAGCTCAAACCTCAACAGAGCCCTAACTCACTCTCCTCAAAAGTTGCTGAGGTTGTGGGAAAAGAAAACGCTGTTAGCTTTAACATCTATTTAGCTAACTGGATTGTTGGCAACTACAAAACTGGGGAATTAGTTTAGCAAGTCCACCAGAAAGAAAAAAAACAAACCTTTTCGGCCAAAGGTGAGATAGAGCAAATTAAACTCATGAGATTCATGCTGCAGAGAACCAATTCATGAGTTGCTGGAGGTGGACTGGTTTTCTCAGTTGTATCACATAAAAATGGGAACTGAACATGCTAATATGTAAGGAAGCGACATGCAAAATCCACACTGCTACTCTTGCTACTTATGAACTGTCCCAATAAAAGGCAGGTAGAAATACTCTTAAAAATTCAGCTTAGATTGGATATTAGGAACAGGTTCTTTACTCTGAGGGTGGTGGCCCACTGGAACAGGTTGCCCAGGGGAGATGGTTGAGGCCCCTTCCGTGGAGATATTCAAGGTGAGGCTCAACGAGGCTCTGGGCAACCTGGTCTCGTTGGGGTTGTCCCTGCTGACTGCAGGGAGGTCGGACTTGATGACCCTAGTGGTCCCTTCCAGCCTGGACCATTCTATGATTCTATTAGAACATGAACAAAAACAGCTGCACACACAAACATAGTCTGTAATTGCACTTACTTCCTCCTGTACCTTGCACTTACGGCAAGGGTGTGAGCAAGTACTCAGCTATCAAAGTAATTAATAAGATATAAATTCAAATATTATAGAGTAAGTTAGAGTTCTGAACAAGAGAACACCACTGCTACAAAATAATTATGGACCATCTTATTTGAAAACATAGTACTACATTTAAAACTATGTTAGAGCCCTTTCTTCT
The DNA here is from genome assembly GCA_013400555.1 of Jacana jacana. Lineage (NCBI taxonomy): Eukaryota > Metazoa > Chordata > Aves > Charadriiformes > Jacanidae > Jacana > Jacana jacana. The sequence goes on along the minus strand of VZTM01023436.1, from coordinate 3,120 downwards.
AAGACAGAATTAGGCACTTAGCTTACATATATCCATATATCCCAGTACAGCAGTGACTAGTACCAATGCTTACCATAGGTTTGTCAGAAAAAGGCTGCCACACTAGCTTTCATCAATCAGAAGCATACAACTGTCCTTACCACAACTTAAAGCATTCTCAAAAATTCTGAACATCTAGTAACCTAACAAATTAGCCACGTGTTACCCTCTATTTCTGTCTTTTCTACATTCATCAATATTAATTCCACAATAAAGTAATACAAGGAGGTATTCTGTAGCACAATGCTGAGAAGCTCTAAGCCTACCCAGCCTGTTTTCAAACACAGGTTTTAAGTACACTTAGTAGTTACTTACTGAGCTCCCCTTGGTAGTCCCATAACAAAGGATAAGTTTTCGGTAATTGTAGATACGAACTTCTGAAAAAATGTTTAAGTGGTTGGGTATGTCTTTGAGGAGAGAAGGGAAAAGAGTTAGACTGAGAAAGCCACAGTAAACTGTAAACACATCATCTTCATGAAAAACTGCTTTCTGTACCTGGTAAGGATCGTGCAAACTCCAAGACACATTCATACAGCCGAGCAATACTGTTCCAGTCATTTAGGAACATCTCGACAACTTTGCGACCTCCAACTGGTTCAGATAACTGGTTTTCATATGTCAGGTAAACGTGACGGGTTGGTCCTGCAGTTATCAGGAGATGGTAAATAATGATTAAACTACACCATGTTTTACAGAGTATGAGTGAACTGTAGCAAGTGACCAGGAAGCATATTAAATAATAAAAGTGCATCAACTCAGCAGGCAAAATTGTGATTTAGAAACACGGTGGTTTATTAGAGAAGAGCAGCCAGTTGTCCTGCGATACCAAAAACCATCAGAACTACTGAAACAGACAATATAAATCTCAAAGAACCACAACGTCTTCCTAAGCAAAACTTACCTTGTTCCCTGGATGAAGTGCTATTAAGTGGACAGTTTGCAAATACCAGCTCGGCCACCCATGTGCGATTATTTCTACCTTGCAATCGGAAAGTGCAATCAAGAAGAGATCGGTCCAGAGCCTTCTGTGTTTCCTCGTTTACACCTTTACAGGGAGGAATTCTATTCACGATTAAAACAAAAAAAAAACAAACAAGACAAAACAAAACAAAACAAACCTCAATTACACACAACACAGTTCCAAAACAAAAAAATATCACCTCCTACAATTTCCTGAAGAACTTCCAAGTCTGAACATGAAAGAATGAACAAATAGGCAGCAAAGACAGCTGGACTGCACAGTGAGATATCCTATTCCTCCTCAAGGACAGTAGTAAGCATGTTACTAACCCACTATCAGTTAAGACCGATTTTTTATATGGATTCAACACCTGCAAGTTACAGACTGCTAAGGGATATGTTGTATTGCTCTGATCTCCTGGTGAAGTAAGAGCATACCAATATAAAACTTTTCTACAGAGAGACAAGCCAGAAAAGATGGAAATAAGTACGTTCTGTGGCAACCTGAATTCATGAATCAGCTTGCTTTCTAGAACAAGCTCACTCTAAATGTAATGAACAGCCTCACAGTTATCTTAGCACCCACTGATTTATCCATATCCCAATGTGAGAACTGAGGCTCAGGGAATAGACTAAAGCATTAGTAAAAAACACCAAATTTTTTCAGATCCCATGAGAGTCTATCCAGAAATTTCATGGACCACCCTTAACTTCAGGGCACAAGTTCTCAGTACTGCTCTGCTCATATGCAAATTCTTAGAGACTGCTGCTTTTATATCACTATACATTTCTGCAGGATAAAAGAAGAAGGTTTTACTCAAGAAGGCATCCTTGGGGTTTGGGTTTTTTTTGTTTGAAATTGATATACTCTTTTTGCCTTCATAACACAATCCGAAGTTTAGCTGGCAAGGCTTGAAGTAGGCTCCAAGAAATGTGAAAAACTGGCTGAACTGCCAGGTAGCAAACACCATGGTCAGTAGTTGCACATCCAATTATTGGCTGTCATTCCTCAGGGTTAACACAGAGGCCAATACTATTAACAATTCCAAGAACCTAGGCAATGCAAAGGAGAAGCAAGTTTGCAGACAATGCCAAACTGAAGGGAGCACTTAACATGCTGGAGGACAGGACTGCCGTTCAGAGAGACCTCAGATGGCTGGAGGAATGAGTTAACAGGAATCTCTTGAAGCTCAATGAAAAATAAATGAAAAGTCTTGCACTTGGGCCTAAATGACCTCAAGCAACAGCACAGAGTGTGGACAAACAATCTTTTTTTCCTCTCAAGTGTATGTACAGTAATAAACTGAAACAACATTCTCTTACTTTAATAAACGTATTGCATGGCTAAATCCATCTCCTTCCACTTGTACTCCTTGGTGAGGAATGTCCATATTAGATAACTAAAAATGAACAAGAAAATGTTATCCCAAGCAAAAAGTCAAGAAAAATAACTAACTTTTTCAAGGATTTTTTTTTTTTTTCCCTAAGGGTGACAGATATTTCCCATTCTCAAGCACTGGAAAGCCAAAAACCAGTCTCTGCAACTCTGGTGTAAAGTTGTCTCCCACCCCCTCCCAGAAGTGTGCCTTTGATCCTCTCATTTTCCTTTGTCCCTCAATTGTTCAAGCTTTTTTGCAGTGCTTGGTATTAGAGAACCAGCTCTAACAAGACCAGAGCAAGCCAGATTAGAACACCAGTCACTGGAGCTCAGCTGGTGGGGGAACTCCACAGTGAAACACATGACCACAAGTTTGCCAAACTGTTGCATCTAAACAAGAGAATCTGGAGTAGAAGAGGGGGAGAAGGGAAGAAAATATTTTTAAATACATACCTCTATACGAAGCCCTATAAATGGCATATTCGTATCACACATGGCTACAATATGAGCTAGCACTTTATTGAAGGCACACATTTCTCCCGACCGTTTTGGCTTCTTGGGTTCTATGGAACATGGATCACCCGATAACTAGAATTAAAATAAAGACAAATGTACTTGCACATTTGGAGCCAACATTGTGAAAAGATGCCAAGAGAATACTCTCATGCATCCAAGTTTTAAACGAATCACACCCTGAGCACAAACTCCTGAAAGGATCTGGTTCATTCCAGGACTGAAACAAT
>VZTM01023434.1:129635-156445 GCA_013400555.1 Jacana jacana | reverse complement strand
TTCCAGGCCCAAAGCAAAGTGTGAACATACTGCAAAATCCTGTGCAGGGGTGCATAGCCTGATCACAATAATCTAAATAAGCAGAAGCTCTTTGGAAGGAGGTCAAAATGAAGAACAAAATTAGACTTCTATACCTAGTTCCAGAACTGTACAAATACAAATAATATGTCATGCTGGGAGACTGCAGCAACTAATGTAGGAAGGTTGGCTTAAGCCATGCTAAATCTTTTAAATATGTTTTAAATCTTTTAAAGATGTTGCTTTAAGATTTTGGAGATGCTGCATTATTTTAAGTCAGCCCAAGTAGTTTTAATGCTGACATCTGAAACACTCTGGAATACAGTGGTAACACCGTTTGTTTTTTTTTTTGTTTGGGTTTTTTTCTCCATTACAAAAAATTGCACTTTTAACCTGTTTTAATTTCTGTTAGTTTATCTCTATTTTGTCATAGGAGTTGGAGGGGGAAGAGGAGGGAGAAGAAGAGGAAGATGCAGAGAGTGATCCGAAGGTAAGGATTTTTGTGTGCTTAGTCATAATGCAGACTACAATCGTGGGCAATGTAACTAAGGCTAATAGTAGTTTGTGAAAAGATTAATAAATTGTTAAAAAGCAAAACTCATCCTAGCTTCTGACTGCAGTGTTTTAATCTTCATCAGCACTCAAATTCCTCTTAAAAATTGTTTCTACTAATGGAAAAAAAAATGTAGGTTTTGTCTTCCAACCTGCACCAAGAAAAATAAATTCTGAACTGTGTGCCTTTGCTCCTACATGTTATCTCTATGTAATAATGATACTTTTTTTTTTTCCTTTAGAAAGGTCTTGTATCAAATATTCTTGTGGCTGGACTTCAATTTAGGATTAATCTGACAAGTCTTGACTAGCTTGTTTATTTTCTTTTTTTTAGAATTGTTCTTTTTGGGTTGTCCTGATGGCTGCAGGTTAGACTCCATGTGTCTGTACTCAGCTAGAAATAATAAAAAAAAAATTTAGTCCTTAACTTTGAATTTTAAACTTTGATACTTGGTTTAAAATGCAGCCTTTACAGTTAGGGCTCCTTCTGATATGTATTTTTCAGTCCCTCAGTCATGGTGAAGTTAATGCTTAGAATTAGTAAAGCTGGGACAGCGATGACAGACGTGTTCATTTAGTTCTTAAAACATCAGCTTTTAATTTTTTATGAAGGCATAGATGAAGTGAAAGGCATGTAAAACTGCTTGATCTTTGGATGAAAGTCTTAATAGCAGTTTAACATCTCGCTTTTGTGAGAGAGAGTTTTTTATACATCATCATATCATTAGTAAATGCTTTTTGTCACCCTGTCAAGAACGGAGCTTGTTTTTGTTTAATAAGGAATGCTCTGTACTAAAGGAAGTCTGTCTTGTGGAAAGATTGATCAAACAGGTTTACAGTTCTGACTCTGTTCTGCAGGATTGAAAGCCAGTGGTGTATCTCTAGTAAAAGTGGGACAGCTGAGAAAATGCTAAGTATCAAGTACCTTTTTAAAGGATTTCATATTCTGTAGGAGAAAAAAAGCTTAAGGTATCTTGAAAGGGTTATAGTTGTTGCCTCCTGTATTGTTTTGTACATTTCACTTTTCATTCATGCTGACAGTTCCTTTCAATTTTTTCCCATTTAGGTATAATTTAAGTCTGTTTATCATTCATACATTTCTAGGTAAGGTGGAATTCCATTCATACCTAACTTCCAAGAGTCCCATATGTAGCCATGCAATGTGGGTTTTTTTCTAGGGTTTTCTGTTTGTTTTTTTTCCTTCTTTGGGGAAAAGAAATGGGGGAATGGTGATGTCAGGGTGTAGGTTTTATTAGTAAAAAATAGAAAGAAATGCGTGTAGAGATGAGTGCCTTTAAATCATGTAATTACATTGGATTTTTCAGAATGACCTTTCTGCATTCCTGGCATAATTTCTGCCTTGCTTTTGTAGCAATCAAACTGTATTTTATATACACATGATAAAAGATACTGAGACTTGTAGACTTCCTTGTTTCTTATTTGATGCTGCATCTCTTTACTCTTTCTAATGTACTTGCAAATTATTTCTTAAATACCTCCTGCTCTACTTGAGAACTCTTCAGTCATCAGCTTCCTTAGTGTACTGTCTTTCCCAACATTATTTGTATTTACTCTGCCTGGCAAAGTCAGTCACTTTTAGAGACCTTTTCTTGAGCTCATGTGATTCTGAACAGATCTAAAAGAAAAGTTCTTTCTATCATGGTCATCTTCCACCTTTCATCCCAAGCCTCATAGAGAAAAATGCCTGCAACAGGCTCCATCCTTTTCTCCCTGTATTTTAGGCTTGTGTACATAGAGAGCTTTTTTTTTTTTTCTTTTGGTTAAGTAGGAAAAGCTGTGGTCTTTCCACCATATTCCCTTTCTGCATAGAATGCTCTTCTTCGTCTCTGTTAAATTCAGAATTGAGCTGTGTTGTTTTTTATGTCAAATCTGATATGCTTTGAGAAGCCAGCCACCCTGCCTCAACATATTTGCACTGTTCATTCACCTGCAGTAGTAGACCATCTGCTTTTCACAACAGCTTGTATGTTGTCTTGCTTCCATCTGTTACACAGCTGCCTTTATTTCTTGCAATTAAAAATTGTCAGCCACTGGCTTCAGTTCTTCAAGTCAACTTGAACTTCTGGTTTTTGTCTTTTCAGATGCATATCCCTGATCCTGTTTTCCACTACTCCTATCCATCCCATTTTCTGGTCCAGTTTCTCCCTGTCCCTTGCTCTTTGCCTTTCAGTTTTATCCCTGGCTATTCTTGGATTTAGAATAGTTTTCCTTTTCAAATACACAGAACGTGGTTGTTCTTCAGCCTGTTATCCTTTCAAATCCAATTTCTCCTCTTCAGTCACTTCCATGTTCCCTCCTCCTTTATTGTCATATTACATTTGCTATATAAATGTCAATATTTCCTGCTTTAACTTTTCCTTTTTCCTTCTCACTTCTGTCAGTTTGAAGTATATTTGACTTGCAGTTAGAAGCAGGTCATTACAATTTCTTGCACAAAGTACTTATGCTGTTTATAAGCTGTGAGTTTGGAAGACTGATTGGAAGTAGCTTCAGAAGTTGCTAAGAAAGCAAATACCATAGCTTGTTTCCTTTAGTATGTTTTTATATGTGCTTGCATGCCTCGTTCCTATAGCTGCCTTTATTCTACCTTATGACACTAAGCTTGACTGGAGAAGTAACTAACAAGGTAACAAAGAATGCTCTTTTGAATTATGAACTAAATCTGCTCTGGGAAGAGACTGCATGTGCTTCAAGGTGGTTAGTCAATAGTCTTAAGTAACAGCGGCAGAAGGTCCTGTTAGCAGCAAATGTATTTTCAGAACCTTTGAAGTGTTCTGTCTGGTTCTGGAGGAAGCAATGCAGACAACTTGCTTGCTTTGCTCTAATTAGTTCTGAGTTTACTTTCCATGTGTATATTTGATGTCCTTGCTTTTTCTCATTTGGTATTATAGATTAGAAGATGAACAAAGATAAGCTTTAGCTTTAGGACCCCTAACTGAACTCGTTCCATGGTAGAACATCTGAAATATCAACAGGCTTTCTTCCTTCTGTGCTGGAAAGGGCAGGCTTTAGTGCCTTCTGCCTGCATTGATCCCACTGCTGGCAGCAAAGCCTCTTTGGAAGTCAGATGAGATCTTGATGGGCTGCCCGTGCCAGCACAGCCGCATTAGTGCATGGGTAGCTTCCCAAAAAGTGGTTTGTAAAAGTAAGGAGGTAAAGGCTTGATCACTCCTTGAATCATGTAGGAATATATCATATCTAATCTGTTTAAACATTAAAGATGACTAGAAATTAGATATCTCTTTTAGAAGTAACTTTGTGAAGGATATCTGTGTTGAAAGGATTAAATTGCTAAGGTAAATGGCATGGATACTTCGGATTTATGCTCCCATCCTCTAGGACACCAGATTAATTGGATGAGAAGAAGCAATGAGCTGTGTGTAGGAAGTAATGAAAGAAATATTACTTCAGACCTGCTTTTCTTCTCCATTATAACCCTAATCCTGCAAATCCTGCAAGTTTTTAGGTGAAATTCTCTCTTTAAATTTGTACGTCCTCTATATCCGTAAGCAGCTGATGCAGTTTAGCTGATGTCATTGCTGATGTCTGAGCGAGTGGTCTCTACGTAAGCCAACTACCTCGGATTTCTTACGTCATTCTCCTGGGTAATCAAATGCCAGAAGAAAAATGTTCGTGTCCGTTGTAGCAAGAGGGTTGTGGTGTTTGGGTTGTTCTTTCCAGAGCAAGTGATGCAGTACATAAGAGGCAGTGGCAGAGAAGTTTTATATTGATGCTTGTTAGCAAAGAGAAAAATAGATGGGAGTCTCACTTATTTAGCTTGTATATCTCCATTAGAACAGTGGTTCAATCTGGAATCAAAGGCCCAGAGTAGTTTGAACTCCTTGCACAAAATTAGTAAATAAGATTAAATACTTAAAAGACATAAAAAGCCCTCCTATAACTTTTCATGAGTTTTAAGTCATTCCTCATGACTACTGTAGATAATCTCTTTACGTCAAGAATTCTTACTTGGCTGTGTAGCACTGGTAGTGAACTTTTGTGTTTGCTGCTAAATTTACTTCAAAACAAGGTGCAGTTCTTCCTTCTCTTTGACAGTTGAAGTCTCTCTGATCTTTATTGCCTTGCCAGTGCACTTCAACATTCTGTATCTCGGAAACTTAATTTAGCAAAATACAACATAAATGGAAATCCTGCTAGAATGGGGAGATAAATAGTGGAGGGTCTGTTTGAGGGCAATAAATGGATCGGTAGGAGTTGGCTGATCCAATGTCAGCAGCAGTCTGGGCATCAGGGGAAGAGCAGGCCTGAGGGAGTATAGATGTAGTGTCTTGGTCACCCTCACAGCTTGGGGTTTGGTCTCTGATTTTGCAGAATCCATTAGAAGCCAAAGATAAATTTCAACATGCTTGTGCCTGATGGGGCAGCTATAACTTGAAGAAAATTGTGATTGTTTGTATGTGCTATTGTTATGCCAGGATTAGACTCTAAGTCATAGATTGATGGAATTGTCTAGGTTGGAAGGGACCTGTGAAATCATCTACTCCATCCTTCAACTCTGATTTAAAAAAAGGAAAATCAACAACCTGTCACTAAGCAGGGCTGGTGCCTCAATCACCTCCCTGGGCAGCCCATTCCAATGCTTTTAATAGCCCTATCAGTGTAAAATTTTTTCCTGATGCCCAATGTGAACCTCCCCTGGCACAACTTGAAGCCATTTCCTCTTCTCCTATTGCCTGTGACCTGGGAGAAGAGACCGACCCCGGCCTCTCTACAACCTCCTCTCAAGTAATTGTAGAGAGTGATACGGTCTCTCAGCCTCCTCTTCTCTGGGCTGAAGAAGCCCAGCTCCCTCNGAAGAAGCCCAGCCCCCTCCGCCTCTTCTCATAAGACTCTCCAGCCCCTTCCCCAGCTTTGTTGCCCTTCTCTGGACCTGCTCCAGCACCTCAAGGTCTTTTTTTTTTTTTGTGGTAAGGGACCCAAAATGCTTTTATGTGCGGGCTGACAGGTAACTGAAGGCAATATGGAACTGGCCTGCTCGGCAAGAGCAGTGCTGTGGCTCTTGCAGTGGTGGGAGAAAGCAGGTTATGTTGGAATCTGGATAGGAGCTACTGCCTTGTTACTTAGGCCCTGCTTAAATATTTTTTTTTCTTTATAGATGGTCAAGATAGATATGCCCTCAATTGTAAGCTAAAAATAGCATAAGCTAGCAGTGTTTTTCTCAGAATTCTCCAACAAGTGACTCATATCCGAGAACCACTTAAACTGTCTGAAAGCAGCCATAAACACTAAAGGGTCCTTCAGAAGGAACGTTGTCAATCTCTGTGACTCAGTTTTTACGGGATAAAGACTTACATGTAGTAACGGTTCAAGTGTTTACAGAAATGCAGAAGTAGAAGGAAAAGATCATGAAGTTTATTAGAAAATGTACCAACAGTTTTGGTTGATCCTGGAAAATTTGGCTGAAATGCTTGCAATGGGCAGCCTAAGTGTGCCTGATACAACAGGTGAATAGGAAGGAAGGAGGGAGATGGAAAGACTTAAGTACTTGCTAAATAGCAGTTTTTTCACTTGGTTGTGGCTATTACCCAGCACGTGTGGGGAAGGGGAAGTGATGCTGTGTGTTACATGTTCAAATACAAAGCAGTTGTAAGAGAAATAGATGCCTTTGGAAAGATTTTTAATTAAAATATTGCTGGGCTTTCCTGCGTCTAAATGGGAAGGAACAGTATGCAATATATTACCAGTGGTAGTTTCTTTTCTGCTTTTTTTTGGTTGGTTGGTTGGTTTGTTTTGTTTCGGTTTTGTTTGTTTTTTGTTTGTTTTTGTTTTGAGAGAGAGAGAATGCTAATTTTGTTCTGTGTAAATGTATCCCTCTCTCTAAGAGGGACTTCACACGCTGTATTTAGTCCCAGATCAGTGAAAATGAATTAACACTGGTGTTATCAAAGGTGAAGTTAGCCAGATGTGCTGGGGAGGAAGGAAGAAGTCTGCAAGGTCTTTGGCATATCTGTGCAGAAGAGACTAGTCCAGACTTCCAGTGGGAATGATAGTGACTGCTATAACCCTAAAGCGTTTTAGGAGAGGAAGAGGAAACAGCCTGGGTTTAGTGCAGATTATCAAGGGCAGAGTTTATGATAAGGAGCCTTAGTTACACCTGTCCTTCCTCATCACAGGCAAAGTGCTTAAGTTGTCTCAGCTTGTGGTCACTTGATGTGTAATGAGCTCTTGCATGTTTGCTTCTTTTACAACATCTTCTGTACAAAGAAACGTTTTATTTTGCAGTCAGTGCCATTCAAGGTATCATGGTTTATTGCCTGTATTTTTTCTTTACTAGAATTCAGCAGGTTTCTCTGAGTTATTTTTTATAATAAACTATATTAAAAACAATAGAGGGAGAGGCAAACAGGATAATAAAAATCTTCTGCTTTCTAACAATCCTATTTTACAACAAAAAGCAAGAAGTGCGGTGTAAAACCTGAAGTTCTTAGTTGTTTGAATACTTGTTCTCCTTCCCAAATACACTTCCTTTTGCCAAAGGGGAAGTTGTTTCACTACCTAATGAAGGTGTTTCCACTTTTACATATTCAGATTAACATGTGGATTTCTTGCCCAGTGCTAAACTGTTGAATAGTTACCTGCTTGTGATGCAGAACCTGGAAGAAATCAACACATTAATTACATTTTTATCACCTTAGTAGAAAGGGCAATGCTTCTAAGGAAAAACTCAGACGTGCAGCAGAATAAAGAGCCTGCCTTGCTCCCTCCTCAGACTGGGTGAGGAGGTGGTGGATTATTGTTAAACTGTTTTAATACAAACTGAAAGTCAAATTGAGCCTCTGGTTTGGGGGGAGGAGAAGATGGTTTGCTTTCGTGTTTGAGTCTGGGCTTACAGGATGGAGTGCAAAGAATGCAAATATAGATGAAAAATATTATAGGGTACCAAGTGTTTGGGGGGATGGGACCAGAGAGGGGAGGGAACCCAATAAAGATGGAGACTGCTGTGCTGTTCAAAACTTTATGATCTAGCTTGAATTTTCATGTAGCTTTTTTGTAGCTGCTAATGATATCCCTAGCTAATGCAACCTGCATAGCCAATGTCTTTAGTTGTTTAGGTATTTTCATGTATGCCATTTTGATTTTTAACTGTTCTGTGGTTTTTCTCTCTTTCCCTTTACACAGAGAGATTTCAGCCAACCTGCTGAATGCAAACAACAGTAATAAGGAAATACCACTTGGAAGTGATATTTGAGCAACTTGTAACAAATATTTGGATACCTGGCCTGCAGTTCAGGATAGTCCATCGCTGCAGCACAATCTTATTAACAATGCTTAAAATTAATTTGTTTTAAAATGCATGATTTTCACTAACTTTTCTTTTATTGCTTAACATGTACAGTGGCAACTTCAATGCATTTGGAAAATAAGAGGTTTAAATAAAGCACACTCTACAGCCGTTGGTACACTGTAGCGAAGTATGTCAACAGGCCTTTAGAGCCTTCTGCCCTATGCACAGGGGACTAGTCAAGACTACCAAGTGAGGGTTATCCATTTTCTTGTTAAACATTGAAAATTGTGGAATAGCAATGTGCCGAGAAGCTAAAGTAAATGGATGACATATATGGTAGCTGAAACAGATAGAGCAATATGACCTTTTTGCTAGTTCTGCCCTCCCCCACCTTTTTTAATGTTTCTTGCAACCTACAAATCGAACTAGTGCTTGAGCAGCTTTAAATGTCATATTTATTATCTCAGTAAATCCAATTGAAGTAATTTTACTTCATTGAAGGGGCTGTCATATTTGAGACTTAGTTGTTCATCTTACTATTTATTTATTCATGTTTGTAAGTACTTTGACAGAATTAGTGCTTTTTAATAGTTTTTAATATACTTGAAAATATTTCTCTTTTTTGCATACAATATGGGTACTTGTAAAACAAATAATCAGAATTGGTCTCAATGTAGTAGTCTAGATGGAGGAAACAAACTTGCATCAAAACGACAACTCTTCTGGAGGAAGATCAAAATGCAAAGGCCAAACTGTTGCTGTTGATGGGAGCAGGTTGCAGCCAAAGAACCAGAAAATTTCCAGTAGTCTCACTGCTTAGTGTCCAGCATGGAAGGACCTTTCACTCTGAACACAGAAATTTAGCAAAATTCAGTTCAATAAATCAGAAATTTTGGTGTCTTACTTGCAACACTGAAATTATTCCATTCCACATTTTCTTTTATTTAAAGCTCTGAAGCCTTCAAAACTACCTTCTGTTGTTGTGTGGCACTTTGGGTACACCTTCCTAACTTCAACATCCATTGCCAACCTCTGGCAGCAGTTGAACAGCAGCTGTATCAACACTGTGACCAGGCATGTAGAGTGCTCCAGCCTTACCTGACACGTTTGTAACTTAATACAGTGTTTTCAATTTGTACAGAATAGATAGAATATTCTATTAAAGTTGTGAAACATGATTGTTGGTGCCTGTCTGGTCCGTAACGCTTCCGAGGTTAAAGGGATCGCCCTTGGACTCTTGGTAGCCACGTTTGCAAGGTGTTTCACGAGGGCTGTGCCAGCTGCACAGCTCTCCTCTGAGCATCCTGCCGCTTGGCTGCTTCTGTGGTCAAAAGCCAAGGAAAAAGAGCCCTGGCCTTAGTGAGTTCCTTGATGTGGATCAGAACAAACTTGCTCAATTTTGTAACTGAAAAGTTTCTATCCCCTCTGGAATGTTTTGTAGGAGTTGTTGTTATCAAAGGTGCCACATGATCTGTGCTATTTGGCCATGGACTAAATGAGGTGCAGGGGGATGCAACCTGGCTGGTAGAATCATTTAGGTTGGAAGGGGGCCTTATGACAAGATAGCCCCCTGCTGGTGCTTGCAGTCAGGAGCTACTCGGGTATCAGGGTTCAGGCAGGAGTGAGGGAAGGGGGAAGATGGCAAGAACAGGGGTAGGCTTTGGACTTGCATGTTTAAAAAGAAGTTTGTAGCCAGTAGTCTATGACAGCGGGGATGGGGGACATTGTAAGAGCATGTCTGACAAGTGGAGAGTAGGGATGGGGTTTGCACACGTGTGGGCTCGCTGATGATAGTGCCACTGGTGTCAGACACATCCAGTTAGAGGAATTTGCTCTTTCTAATCAAGAGAAATTGAATGGCAGTTCTCCCATCCTAAAGAAGTACCTTCCACTACATGGTTAAAGAGGAGCACTGCTACCTGGAGATAAACATCTGCAAATGAGCACGCTGAGGTAATTTATGTGCATGAATCCCAAAAGGCTAGCTTTAATTTGGAGAAAACGGGAAATTCCAGAACCGGAAGAGCATATGTGCCAGCATTCAAGGAGTGCAAATGAGGCGGGTGGGTGGGTAAAGAAGCTGCCTGGCAAGATGTTCAACCCAGGCAAAGCGATGGGAAAGCCGAGCTGGGGTTCCTTAGAGCAGAGTTGATGCCAGTGGACACAGTCTAATGGGAATCAGATCTTGTCAAAACCCAGCTGTGCTCTTGCCATTACAGATCTCGCTGATAATGGCGAAGGGGAGCAGTTTGTAGATTTTTCTCTGTTTTGGGGAGGCTACTTACTCTTCCTGCAGACGAGATCCGTAACAGGTACATTCTCAGAGCATTCCAGTAGCAGAGAAGCGTGTGAAGAACCGATGTGTTGGTTGTCAGACAAATCTTGGTGGATGGTAAATACAGGGAGTGTGGGTGTGCATTTAGGAGAGAAGAGTGATTAACAGATAGCAATGAAACTTAAAAAGCATCGTGCTTTCTGAAGAGTGTGCCTTCAGACAAGTACGTTGGGGACCCTGTGCAAAGCTGAAGTGGGAAATTCTGCAGATGGCGAGGTGGGACCGAACGAGTGTGTGTCTGTGCGCGTACGTGCCCGATTACAATCGCAGCAACCTGATAAAAGAAACTGGAGTTCAGCCTGTGGGAACACACTCTTTTGATGCAATCTCCGTGGCGGCAGCTTCTCATTTGAAGGCGGGGGGGGGTTGGGGGGGGGAAGCAAGCTCCGTTTCTGGGTCTGAAAGTTGAAGCAGCCGGAAGCGCTTGAAGGGAGATGAATTTGGCATGTCACCTACTCAGGCTGCTGCCTGATTAATAGCTTCTCAGCACCTTGGTCATCTAGGAAGAAAGCCTTGGAGGTACTACCCCACTGCCCCATGTGATACAGAAGCAAATGGCAAATATTATGCTTCCAGCTGAAAATCGGGGTTGGTTTGTGGGTTCTCAGGAGCCTTTTGCACAGCATTACGGTATTTTTATGGGAGCTTGCTATTTGGGTTGACCAAGAGCTGTGGGCTTTCGGGCCAGTTTCAGTAAGTTCAGTTATCTGGGGTATGCTCTCTGGGTAGGATTTGTGGTAGCTGGAGAATTAAAATGGTCTTTGCACATTTCCACTCTCCTTATTAAACAGGCTTTTCCCGTTTTAAAATAAAGGAGGCTCATAATAAAGTCATCCTCGGTTAAATGCTGCCCTGGCGGCAGTTCCTCAAGCAAATGAGGTCTCGCTGAGGAAGCCAGCTCAGCACAGCGCAGTCCGGAGGAGAGGAGGAGAAGGGCGTAAGAAGAGGTCAGACTAGTTGTGGCAGGAGGAAATACCTGGCTCCTTGCAAGCTGGGCGATTGAGGAAGCGAGTTTCAGATGTAGACTTGCCCTGGCTGCCCAATGTTACACTGAGGTGGCACATCACCTTGTGACCTTGTGCTTGAAATTTGCACCTTCTGAAGCATCTTAGCTTGAGCCCTTTTGGAAACAATTACAGCTCAGCCAGAAAACTGAAGAAACTCTTTCTAGTAGGGGATTGAGCAGCTGAGTGAGAGACTTGGTTCTCCCACCACTGAGGCATGTGTTTTGTGCCCCAAAGCCTTGCCATAGCTAAGCTTCACCTGGTCCCATGGCTTTTTATGTCCACCATGTGTGGCTTTTGGAAAAACATGATGTTTACTTTGGACTCCTGCAGCTGACCTCTCAATAGCCTGTTGTAAATAGCAACGTATTAAAAAAATGAAGTGGTTCATTTATGCTTCTTTATCCTCTGCCTCTTCCTGTGGATAAATATCTGTATTATTTCCCAAATAAAGTCTGGGACGCATTGATTTTGTGACAGTACAGTATCTGTTCAGGATGCCTCCCCAGAAGCTGAAGTTCTTGGAATTTAAGCTTTGTTGCCTGTGTTTTTCACTACAATCAGTGTGCAAACAGTTCTGCCGCCATAGTTGTGACCTGCACGTGGAGGAACCTTCATCCACCTTTCCCAAGCAGTTTATAGCCATCACATTAAGAGCAAGCAAAGCTATTTTTTTTTTTCCATGTGCTCATATTGCTGTCCTAAATACCTCCAGCTTCTTGCTAGCTAGGGCCAGGAAGCCCAAACCATGAACGCTGTAAGTCACTCTGGTTTGACAAGGAGCCAAAAAAAAAGGGAAAAAAAAAAAAAAAAAAGTCCAAGCCCTGTGTGCTGTTAATGAAGCATCATGTGAATGAAGGCTGAGCTGTTCACCGAGTGCCAGCTTTTGTTTCCAGACCGGCTTTCCTTGCTGCTTGCTCACCTCACCATTACACAAGCGAAAAGCGCACGCTCCACCCAGCAGCGCGCTCACCTCTTGCACAAGCCGCCTTGCCCTCCGCTTTTTACCGTGGGAATCCGGACACCTTGTGGGGTGCCAAACCAGGTGAAGCCTGTGCTCCAATCGCCAGGGCAGCTCCGCGCAGCCTCTCGGCTTCTGTGAGCCTTCCTGGTAACAGTCCCACGCTGAAAAACAACAAAAAAAACCCTCCTCCTAGGAAATTTTCCTTTCCCAAAGGAGCCGTTGTCAGTAACGCCCTGGCCTCTCGCTAACTCACCCCTGCCTCGCTGCTGGCAAGTTAAATGTAACCCATACTATACCCATCCTAGCTTAAGAAAAGGCCCGAAGAGAAGGGAAAAAGTAGGGAATGCACTCATGCAACATGACCCAAAGGAGAAATAAATTAAAAAAATATATATAAAAAAAATACTTATTTGCCCCCACTTGGGGCTGGGCCAAGCAGCATAGGATGATGCTGGAAAAGAAGGACCCTTGGTCTATCACCAGTGCCAATCTTTGCACCATGCAAATATTCACTGTGAGCTGCTAAACTGCTCTTTTCGCAAAGCCAATGTATTCCTGCAGTTCTTGAGTCCCTGCTCATCCAGATTTCAGGGGTAAAGGAGGACCTTGTCTCCGTGGTTTCAGCATTAATGTCTACTTGGCCAACAACCGTAAGGTCATACTTAAGAAAAAAAAACCAACAAACCTCCCCTTTTTCATATTATTTTTTGTTTCACACAATTATCTAGTCTTCCTTCTTCCTTTTCATGCTCCTGACTTAAGGCACCTTTCAAGCACTTTGAAATGCCTGGACAGAAAGAGCGCAAGAGAAGGTGGGTTGGGTACAAAATTAGTATCAGAGCCACTACCAAAGCAAACTCCTGAAGTCAGCGATGGGATATAACTTGTTAGGGGAGTTAAAGCACTTGCTGTAAAGGTCACGTCGAGCTCCTGCACACAAGTGAATAGTTCAAGGCATTCTGATGAAGAGAAAAACCAATTAAGATATAACTGCTGCTGCCATTCCCCTAAGCCGTTTCATCTCTTACCGCTTCAAAAAAGCAAGGAAAAACAAATTATGTACTTTCAATCTGAGATTTATATAGGATGAATTGTTGCTTAGCCTATGAAAAGATCAAAAAGGAGAGCTTTGAAGACAGACTGCCGACAAAGAACGCTGGACTGTTATTATACCAAAAAAGAAAAAAAAAAAAGAGGTTAATAAGCACGGTTCAGGTCAAAATGTAGGCAAGTGTGGTGTGTGCAACAAAGCATTCGCAAGGGCTGCTTGTTCAGGCGTTTCAAAGCTGGGCAGCAAGAGAGTAAATCACTGAGCCGGCATCTTGGGCAGCAACTCTGTGGCGTTGCATGTGTATTCGGCTCTGCACTTCTACACTTGGTAGAGCTTCTTTGGCTGGAAACTCCTGCGGTCACAGAGATGACTTGGCTTGCAGCAGGATCTCCTGGCCGAGGAAAAGAGAGGATGGACCCCTCCCTCCCACTGCTTCCAGCTTCGTCTTGTGCCTTTTTAGGGACCAAGGGTTTCAGTCCCTTTCCCGCAGTGAGTCAGGAAAGGCTTTAAATACCATTTCACTTGGGACTGTACCCCATGTGAACCCATTACTCTTGTGGCTAGGGACAGCAACTTGAGGAGCCCTCTGACAGAGCACCCCTAGCTCCCAGGGTGAGGTTAGTGTGGTTCCCAAAGCTGAGCAGGGGTAGGGACCACTCCTATGGGCTCTCCTGGCCCCAGTGAAGAGCCACCACTAGCTTTGAAGCATCCCTGAATGATGGAGACTGAAAGGCAGAGCTGCAGCAGGCATCCCAGCTCCAGCCCAGCAAAAGCCTGGCACAGGGGTCTCCTGTCCCCCAGTCCCATTCTCCACCCCTCATCCCCCTTGAACATCCCTTCCCTGCACTTGACCCTGTGTGCAGGAGGAAGAAGCCTGGCCTCCCTTTCCCACCACAGCATGCGGCAGTCTCTCCCAGCACCCGGCCCAACCAGTACATGGGGTTTGCTGGGCATGAGGAACCTGCCAGCGCCGTTTCACTCAGGGTCCAATTTCAAAGCCAGCCCTGATGAAGACTTTGGGTGAAGGCAAAGCAAACAGACACCGTAATTGCGGTGTGTGCTTTCTCATCTCTGCAGCAAGTTGCAAAATGTGCCGCCTCCTCCCTTGTCAGCTGGGCTTTAATTGGGTTTAATGAAGAGGCAATTACATGATTTCAATTTTTAATTAAAGGGGGGTGGTGTTGCAGGGGAGGGGAAGACCAGCCCCCTTTGAGTGTGTTGGTAGCACCATGGGAGACCTCTGGGCATGATGTGCAGCAGGGTTTGGGGGGCTCCTCTGTTCTCCTTCTGGGCTGGCAGGGATTTGTGGTGGGGCTCTGCAATGACTGGTGGGAGCAGATTGAAGCCTACTGCCTCCCGGCCACGCCGCTGGCACTCTTGGATCCTGCCTGGGCTCCCCCAGGCAAGCTGCAATTGGCTTTTTTGGTGTTGGAGCCAGCACATCAAAGGGATAGTGAACAGCTTAAAAAAAAAACCAAAACCCCAAAACCCTCCGAAGCCAAACTAAGCCCTCCCCACACACTGCACCAGCCAGAAAGACCTCTGGATAAAATACTGCGTGGTTGTTGGCAGTGGAAGGAGCTGCTGAGATGGGATGGATGTCTGAATGCAAAAGCAGAGCCACAACTAGGAGCTCAAAAAGTAAATGTTTTATCTATTTTATTTTATTTTACTTTTGCCAAGCAGTGGGCAGCTGTACTCCGAGATACCCTGTCCGTGACTCAGCAGAGCAGGCACCAAAGTGGGACCGACCCACTGAGCTCGTGTGTGCACTCTTCGTTTAGGCACCACTTCGTCTGTCTGTCCGAATGTGTGACCAGGGAGGGGAAAAAGGAGGCACGCTGTAGAAATCTCCCTTGGGAAACAGTGATAATTGCAGGAGCCCAACTGCTGGCTTAGTCCCACGATGCCTTTTATTGCTCTCTCCGGCAGCCAGGTGGCCAGAGCTTTGGCCCTGACTTGGTCCCATGCACTGGGGTATCCGTCCTCCCTGTGTTTCACTGAGACATAATCGCTTTATGACTTCCTCCTGCCAGAGATAAAAAAATAATTAAGAAAAAGCCCAGCGGCTTTGTGGCTGCACCGCACCCTCAGCACTGCGTCCGCCCCAGCCGGTGCTGCTGGCCTTGCCCTCAATGCCAGTGGCTCGCAGGGGCAGGTGGCCCCAGACCACCGGGCTGTTGGCTGTAGGCAACCTGGCTGGTGGCTAACACATTGCGATCCTGCTGGGCATTGGCCTTGGGCAGGGAGGGAGCCGGGGCTGCTGCCCAGCTGGTACAGCTTATGGGAGTGTGGCTCCAGAGAGGGGAAGAGGAAAAAAAAAGAAAAAGGGGGGAAAAAAAAGGGAAAGGAGTCAAAGTCCAAGGTCTTTCAGTGAAATGATTGATTCACCTGCTTGGTGAATCAATATAGCTGGGGCTGAATGGCAGGCTGCTGCGTGGGCGGGCGGGCTGAGTCACCCTGCTGCTGCTGACCGGCCTCAGCCCCAGCCCCGTGCCAGATGGAAGAACAAGGTTGCCTTTAACCAAAAAGAAGAGAAACCTGCTTTTTTAAACTCCCGGATGGGAACCACATGCAAGAACTGGTCCGGGTCCAGCAAGTCAGCACCGAGCCAGCAGCTTCCTCCCTTTGAAGGTCGGGGCTGAGATCCCGCTCCAGGCTCCCTGCCAAACCCTCCACCAACAGGAACCTCCTTTCCTCCCTGCCTACCCGCTCCCTTTGCCTCAAGGTCTCAGATGCTCAAAAAAAGCTCTTTGACCTGTGACGCCTGCAATCATCGTCACAGCCTGGCATTGCGGAAGGGACTTTCTTGTAGTGACCCACAATCTGTTGATCTCACAGAGAAATGCAATCCAGCTCCTGCGGGGATGGCTGTCCCCCCATTCCCAGTTCCCAGCTTTCTCATGAGGTTAAGGCCTTTTTCAGGATGACTTGCAGCAACTGCTCATGGGGAATGAAAAAAACCCACCCTCCTGCATTTCAGGCTGGGGAGTAGGGTCCTGTGTGTCAGCGGCACTGAACAGCTACCCTTCCCTAAGGGCACCCTCATCCTCATCCTCATCCTCAACTGCATCTGTGCACAGCCATCACCTGGCTGGTGTAGCTGAGGGTAAGCAAGGGGGTCCTAGGCTCCTGCCTTGGTCCCCTGTGCGCATAGTGCCAGTCTCTGTATGTATGTAATGTGTGTGTGCACAGAAATAAATAGCCCTTGGGAGAAGACATGGCTGTAAGAAACCGGGGGAAATATGAAATCTCCCCCTGCTGCCCATCATGGTGGAAGTACAGGGTGGTGACTAACGGCAGGAGTCATGCCTGGGAAGGTATTTTTCCTCTGTGGAACAGCGTCTCACACCTCCTGCAGGACTGTAGTGCTCCTGAGCATTCCACCTCAACCTGCATACCTCTCTTTCCTCTGCTGGAAAAAAGTCTCCACACAGATGGGTGGCGTGCCCAGGGATCCCCATTTCCAAAATGGGTTCAGCACTGAGACACCCAGATGTGCCTTTTGGGGATTGGGAAAGATGTGATGATTTTGGTCACCAGTGACCCTGGTCACCTGGTGATGGCCTGTGGCATAAATAAGAGAGAATTTTTATTTTTAATTAATAATCATGCCAGTGATTGTTGCTGTTCAGTTTTGAGCAGGGATGAAGCTAACTGTCCCACAGCACCACTGTTACAGCCTTGCTTTATGCTCTGAGAGGAGCAGCAGAAACAGCAAGCGAGGCACTGCAGGATGATAAGCGATTAAATGACCTTGGCTAAAGCATACTTCTGGGTGCAGGTGTGGTTGCACTACTCCTGTCCCTGATTAACACTTAGGAGCTTTCTCATTGAGGAGGCAATGGGCCCTTGACATGCCAGTGAAGCAGGAGCAGCCATGAGTCACCAAAGATAAAGGTCAAGCTCCTTTTCCTATCAGCCATGGGAGAGGCTGGGGAGGGCTGGGCATGCTGCAAAGAAATGTGTTCAGAGGGCAGCCAGAGCCAAAAATCCATGCAGACCTCCACCCAGGAGACCAGCCCTACGGGAGAGTGGTTTTATTCTTCCATTGCCCATTTCCCAGCAGCATCTGGTGGTGGTGATGATGATGGTTTTTGGTGGTGCTGTGAGTGGAGTGGCGCCAACAAGGCGGTTAAGTAAGCTGTGAGTGGTGAAGCACCTGCACAACTCCCCGCAGGCTGCTTGGCTGTTGTTATGCATTGCTGGAGTGGCCACAGATAAGTCCCTTCTGGAAGGGAAAGGAATGAGTAATGCTGGCAATGGCCGGGCCAACAGCGGGTACTGCCACATCCCTCTTCCACAGCTAGAGAAGAAGAAGAAAGAAAGGAGATGGACTCACTGAAATCAAACATTTCTCCTCCCTGCTGTCACATAGGTTCATGCTTCAGGGTCTTGGAAGAAAAGCTGAGGATGGAGAGGTACCTGTGTGAGCCTGAAGAGGCTTTTAGAAAGTGCTTGGCAGGGAAACCAGGCTGAGAGTGTCCATGTTGGAAACGCCAGCCTTGTTTGCCACTATTTTAGCTAAATGCATGATTTGCTGTTTCTGTTCATTGGTTTCTTTTTGGCAAAGCACTCACGCTCACCGACATGCATCTCCCCTCTGGAGCTGCCCTGCCTGTGGCCCCACTGGCTGTTCATGGCCCACCACAGCTTTTTCTGTAGCCCTGGATCCCATGGTTCTGGCCAAGGATTTCCAATTATGGGAAATGTGTCCGGTTCCATCCCTTTGACTCCTGCTCCAATGAGGCTGGAAGAATGACTTAGTCATCCTGGCTGCCTGCCAAGGCATTTAACCCATTCTGCTCTATTTGGAGGTTATTTTCAGGCTCCAAAAACCAGCCAGCCAGCCAGCAAAACTCAATACTTTAAGTATCAATAGTGGAGGAAACAGGGAATTTAAATAATTTTATCCCTGCTGTAGCAACTCCTCTGGTTACAGAACTTCCAGAAAAGCTGGGATGGTAAATGCCAGTAAGGGCTACCTGTCTTTGTTTGCAGAAAGGACCCCTCTTATAAAGGACACCAGTAATTTGGGGTTAATGTCTAAGCTTTTATGATATTTGGCCCAGCGAGCACTCAGCAATTGCATCACAGTAAGGGGGTTTCTGTGGTTTAAGCTATTGCACAGCATTAAGAGGGTTCCTGTGTTTTTAGCTCAATGAAATAACTTCCCTCCACGGCCCCCAGCTGCACCACAGGCAGCCCCACTGAGCTGATGGAGGTCATGCAAAGGGAAAAGTGTGGGCACCAGGCTACTGAGGAAAACCAGGGAAGGGGGCACAAAGTCACCCTCAGTAAAGGAGTGGGTTGCCCTTGCCCAGGCAATACAACTCTGCCCCCTCCAATCCCCTGTATGTGCCATGGTNGCTCATCTCACAGCAACTTTAACCTGGGAGCTGGCTGCCCTGGCTCCAGGGAAATTTATTTTTCACTTGTCCCTGCAGAGGAAAGCCTGGCCAAGGTTACGTACCAAGTGCCCGCATTTCCTTCCCTTAACTGCCTCCCTGCTTTATCACAAACTTTCTCGCTGCGTCTTTTTTTCCACTAATAAAGGCTGCGGTCACTGGTGCCTTCGGCAGCACCAGCAAAGTCTGTCCCTGGGCCACTGGTTTGTGCCCATCTCCAAAAGTGCCGGGTTTTGCTATCTACACAAAATACCCAGATGTTTCTGAAAACCCATTTGTCACCGCTACTGAACCGTTTCTTTAACTGAACTGTTTCTTTAACTGAACTGTTTCTTTAACAGAGTGGAAAAAAATCAAATGCTCAGCTTTTTATGACTTAGGATTTCAGTTTTCCACCTCCCAGTTGAGCCAAGCAGCTTGGGGACCATCAGGAGGAGAATAACAGCATCATTGATGCTCGCCGCTTGCCCTAGCCCTCAGCCCAGCCCAAGTTCCAATGGAACAGCTGGGCTTGGCCCCAGGACCCAAGACTGGGACATACCCTGAGCTACTTACTGCAAATATTTGCCAAGGTGGGGCTGGACGTTTGAACATGAGACAGGCTGAGTAACCACCAGGAAAGAAGCAGGTCTGGCTATTACACCAGCAATTATTAACTTGGGTACTGCAGTGCAAGTGGGTTGCTACTGTCCTCTGCCAAATGACCCAAAAGACAAAGGACAGGTACATATTGGCTGGCACCTGGAGTTTATACACACCAAATTCTACAGCACGGGGCTGTTGAACTCACCCCATACCCTCTTGTTTGGTGGTTGGAGTAGGGAAATGATTCAGTGACAGGTTAGATTTGGGAAAGTCAATCCAAACTGGAAAAATACACATTGCTGATTCCCCTTCCTTCTATCCCATGTATTGAGAATTGTCTTTTTTTCCTCTCCCATGTTTTTTGGATTTCACTGAATCACCTAAGCTGAGGCAGGGAGAGTATTTGTGGTTTTTTAATCCACCATATGACACCTATTTCCCTCCAGCCTTTCTGGGCACTGCCAGCAGGGCAATGTGGAATCCTCAGTTCCTGCTGGCTGTGTTGGCAGAGAGCTGGCCACGGGTGTGAACTTGGGGGAAGCAGCAGGGTAAGGGTAGCAGGTAAATGTCACAGCAGCAGGAACATTGGCAAGGAGGGAGAAAGCCTCAGGAGAGGACACACACCTGTCACAGTGCTGTGCCTCAGCTTCAGAAAGAAAACTTGGTGGCCAGAGGACGATGTGAAACACGACGTTAAGGCTACCACCTGTCGTGCTGCACACACTGGCTGCCCAGGGGGCAAAGGATGCTCTTCTCCCTCCAGTTCCTTCCCATGGCCCAGCCCTGGTCACTGCTGGGAATAATGTGCTGGAGGGTTTTGTTTGTGGTGGCTCTCCAGGCTGCCTGGAGACAGGAAACATCACAAAACTGGACAGTACCATGACCTCATCCTGGACCCCAACTGCCTCATTTGCTGATGTTGTGGTTAGGTGGTCCTGGGACGCCTTTCAGTGTTTACTCTTAAAGTTTACACACTATTAATTAAAGAAAAAAAAAAAAAAAAAAGGCAGAAAGCAGGAAGTGGGGCCAGAAGGATGCACCGAGCGGGACGCTCAATCACCCTCCATTGGGACAGCCGGGACGGGAGGCTGGGACAGGCGCCACGCTGACGCCGGGCAGCACAGTCTAGCGCTGCGCTCAGATGTGACGCAGCACATCCTGCTCCCATGTGCTCGGCAGTGCTGGTCCTGCTGGAACCTCCGCACCTAAATAAAAGTGGGACAAAGATGGTTAAAAGCTGCTTTACTGATCTCTGCAGATTTTGAAAGGGCAGTTATCCCGAGCGGTGATCTTCATTTTTGGCATGTGGTGTCAGCTTGTTACTGCAAGGCCAGGTCCTTCATAATCTTTGGGAAATGTTATCGCTGTAGCACACCAGGGTAATAAAAGGCTGGCTGGTAACAGACTGGCAATGCCAGGCTGAATGGCATGAGCTGTAATCACCAGAGACGTCATACACAAAGAGAAGATCAATGTCAGTCAGGACTGAGGTTTCAGACATTTATTACTGCTGCTGCAAGGTAAAGATACCCAAATATTTACCCCAACAGACTTGGCTTGGGAAATTGAACACTTTGGAAGGGGAATGTTCCATCATTTTAAAATCATGACCTGTAGTCTAAACCATCTTCTGAGCTCATTAGACATGAAAAAATGTTGATGGCGTTCAAAGGGGCCAGTAAATAACCACATAGTTCAGGGCAGCACTTGGCAAGCTGCTGGTCCTCCCATGCTCTTGGCAGAAGTCTTTATTGAAAGGGAAGTACTGAGTCAGCATGGGTCCCATGGCAGCCATGCAATGGGGCTCTCTCCTCCCTGCTGACATAAGTCTCAAGGTATTCATGGATCCTCCTGTGATGCTCAGCAAGCCGCTTCGTGAAGATGATCTTGAGAACAGGCTATACCCAGGTCTGCCAGCATTTAGACAGCAGTCATGGGTCAAACTCACCCTGTTGGGTTGACACCCTCCTTACCCACCTGAGGATCCATCCAGGTGCCTCCAAGTGGGGAGCCAAGCCGTGCCCAGCTACACATGGACCTTGCAGCAACTTTCCACTTTTTGAAATTCTGCCACATAGGCTTGAAATTCGACCAAGATGCTCAAAGATATGTGTATTAGATGGGAGACCAGAGCAAAGAACTGCATGACCAGCAGCTCAAGAGACCAGATAACACAAAACCTCTTTTTCCCTTTTTTTAATTTTTTTTTTTGTAGCCAAACTGAACACATACACAGTGTCCAACAGTGGGGAACATACTATGCACATGGTCATGCCCAGGCTGCTGGGGAGAAACAGAGCAAAACAGCACCCCCACCCCCAATTTTTAATCCCAGTGTGGAATTTAAGTACTTGAAGTTCTCCTAAGCCAGTTTGAGTTGGCATATACCCACCCTTATTTGGTGATCTCCTTCAGAACACAACCAGGGACCAGCTTACTGGAAATGACATCCGGCTTACTGCAAATGACATCCTTATTTCCCAGCCCCTCAAGCCTGCTCCAGGACTGTCTGCAGCAGTTGATAACATGTAATGGTAAGTCATTGAGTCAGTGGGATGAGGCATTTCAAGCTGCTTAGGAAAAAAAGAATCTTAGTCAGATAAATATTAGTAAATTGAGCAAGCAGGATACGTGGTACTGCTGATTAATGCATGGCTTGCGTACAGTACCAAAAAAAATCTCAGTGATTGAGCAAAGATGCTTCTGCTGCTGCCCTTGTTTAAATTAGCCCAAAAACTCCAGCCTTGCTACATTTTATTTGCTGTAATCATTAAACAAACAACCTTGGTGGCCTTCGTCTCTCTGGGTGAGACCTTTCCCAGTGAGCTGCCCCTAAGAGACAAGCTTCTTCACCTGAACTTGACCATTTTTTGAGGGAGTACCTGAGTTCTCACTGTGCCCGTGGAAAAAGCTGAACATCCTCAAAGTAAGACTGATACCCCTCCCAGGTTGTCTCTGTCTTGGGCAGCTGCTGCTGATGGGCTCCATGTCCATCCAGGAGGTCCTGCCTGCTGAGGAACTGGCAGGCACCACTTGACCAGTGGGATTTGGAGGGATCCAATGGCACCAGTTTCTCCCAGGGTATTACCAAAGGAAAATATTTGGAGAATAACAAGGACAATAATGAAAACTTCCCAGAGTAATTCTGTAATATTTTAATTAAAAAAACCAAACCAAAACAAAGCAAAACACAAACAACAATATTTTAAGGAATATGAAAATGTGAAAAAATGGGGGGAAAAAAGTGAAAAGCATGAAAAAAATCACTGCTCCTCACAACCTTTCCGCAATAACAACCCACACCCTTTGATTACTGCTATTTAGGGGTTTTTTTGAGTACAAGTTTCCTAGGAGACCTAATGGTCACTATACTGCGCTCTAGCTAGACGTGCCTGAGGATACAGCTACACCCTAATATAAACTTGGAGGGCAACAATTTACAATGCAAGAGCATATGTTCCTCTGTTACTAATCGACTTCAGCTGTCAGGGTTACAATGTCAATCCTGTAAACCAGCTTTTTTCCCTACGGATGTCATGTTTAAATCGATATAATAAAAGAAGTTATATAGCCTTGAGTTTCCACTTTCCTCTGCTGCTGATATGCTGCCACAACGCCAGTGTAAGTAGGGGTCCTTCTCCAGGGACAGATCCCTCGGAGAGAAGGTGCACCTTTCTGGGATTAGAGAGTGACAACAGGAATAAAAACATGATGGCAGTGGGAACATCGGTACCCTACAACAGCTGATAGCTTCAGCGTGAGCTCCCGCATCTCTTGGGAGGGAGATGTGATGTTAGGGCCAGGTTAATGCCTTGCTAAATCCTTCAGGAAAGCTAGTAGGTCCCACCTATGGGCACATGGGGAGAGCTGCAGAGGAGATAAATCACCAACACCTTTTTTTTCCCCATTTTTCCTCAGCTGTGACCTCAGACTGTGGGCTCCTCCTGGCAGCGCCTGCGTGGCTGCTGTGCTGTGTTACCGTGACTCACGTAGCTAAGGCAACCTGATGTTCCCAGCCACAGGGTATATGACGCCTCAGACTCCAAAACGATGATCAAATCCCTTCTCCAGAAGAGGCATTCATTTAAGGGACATGTGCTGTGGCAGAGCCAGTGACCTAGCCTGCAAAAGCTGGTGCCGTCAGCCCATCAGTCAAGGCTGAGCGTGGTCACCGCATCCCACACTCATAAAAAGCATATCCCTATATGCAACACACACACATATGCATGTACAAGCATCTCCCTGCTGAGAGCCAATGCTATTCCATTTGCCTGGGAGAGGGCTGAAGCCACACTTTCATGCCAAATTACCACATAGGCTTTTAAAAATGCTCTTACTATAATAGAAAGAGCTTTGGGGCAAAGTGGAGAGTGGTGCCAGCATCCCTCGTGAGCGCGGGAAGAGGGAGATTGCCACATGGGATGAGGCTGCAATGAATGAATGTCAGGGCATTTCCCATCACCTCGCCATGGTTAACTCTTCCCACTGCATTATTTTTGCTCTGTTTCTAAGAGAGAAAAATTCCTAATTTTTCAAATTCCTGCAGATTTCTTGTATTTGGGGGATAAAGAAGGGCTGGTACCTGACAATCTTTTTTAATGTCAGCCATGGCAATTGTATTCGGGAGCTCACGCACTTGCTGAGGCACAGGCGTGGTGATGTGGTAGGTTGCAAGAAAAAAGATCTCTCTTCTCTTGCTGGTAACACAACTAAACCCAAACTAAAGGCAACAACAGGATGCTCCCAGCCCCAGGCTGGACAGAGACAGCAGCAGCCACTGAGCTGCACTCACCCAGAGCTCCTATTAGCTAAAGCCGTGTCATGTCCCATAAGCAGCAAAGGCACCCACTACTTACACGTACCCAAATTGGCCCTTGACACTCGTCCCATGCTTGTCCCAAGCTTCGGTGCCAGGGTATAGTGCAAGGGTGCGTCACACCTCTCACCCTTTCCCCCAAGTACTGGAGATGAAATTAGCATTCTACTGTAAGCTCCTCACCTAAGTTATTAACCCTTATTATTTGAAAAATAAGGCAATATACATATTTTTTCTTTTTCCAAGTAAAGCTAGTGCTATATACTTGTAAAAGTAGTGACCAGCTACAGCAGCATACACTAGGATTGGGGCTGTGCTACTTACTTGTAGGCAATTGCCATGTTTCCCAGGTCAGATTGCTGACACATATTCCCATAGGAGATTGCCCACGGCTTGACTTTGCTGCCCAGAGTCACCTTTGCCTTCTGTCTCAGTAAAGGTTAGTAGGCTTTAAAACCTACTTCATGGAATTTTTGCATGGTCACATGCTAGATACCTAAAATTATGGTATTTTAATGCACTGGAGTTTCCTTTTATGTGATTATCCACTTAACAAGTCTGTACTATTTGAAAAAGTGGAGCCTTCGTAGAATGGACACACATTGGAAACTAGGGCCCTAGTTCTGCAAGAACTTACCTTTTTCTACACTGTGAGGATTTTTTTTTTGACATTTTTTTCCTAATAATCTTTTATTTTTCTAGCAGTTTTCTAATTTGGACAGTGCTAAGGCAAGTTGACTGCAGTGACAACTGGGGGAGGCTTTCAATTTTTCAAAATGATGTTTAAAAAAAAAAGTCACTCAGATGAAAGCAGAAGTGGAAAGACAGAGACCAAAGTGGGTGGCTGACCCTGCATCCACAGATGCGAGTTTCATTTAAAAGTAAATTCAGTTTTTTCCAACCGGACCTTTTGAAGCAAGGTGTGTGCAAACATGCCAAGTCCTGCAGCCTTTCCACACCGGCAGCCTTCCTCCAGATGTTTCTTGTATGCTCCTGACTTGCTGCCTGGGGATTTTTTTTTGCTCTTTTTGAAGTGGTGTCCCATTTCCTGTGCAAAAAGACCATTCCCTGTTGCATTTTGGAGCCCAATTAAAAATATGATTTCTCCTTAAGATCCGGCTCCACGCCTGGCTGCCTCCAGCTCCTTTATTCTTATGGGGCCTTTTGGGCCAGAACTTGCTGTTTCACAGAGCAGACCAGCATTTGTCCAGAAATCGTATCTGTGCAGCCTGACAGTTAGTCAATCGAAACAAACTATATCACACTAAACAGTGAGCTATAGTGTCGGCTTTCAGGGAAAAGTCTACAGCTCTCCACAGCAGGACACAGTCACCTGTAGGGTCTGTGGCTGCTCCCCCACTCCACGAGCAGTGATGGCCAGCGTGGTATTCCCAGAGCGGCCCCCAGCCCATCCCACCCTGAGAAGCTCAGCCAAACCCTTCCCAGCTCATTAATCAACCCAGAGAGCATCGCACAGACCCCGCCTTTGTCCTGGCCCTCCTCGCAGATGTGCATGCTGCCCTGAATTATCAAAGTGCGGCTGTAAACTCCAGCCGATGAGTGATTTGCGGCGGAAATGGGTTTGGCTGCAGGTCTAATTTGTTCCCGGGAATGGGCTTCTGACCCTGCTGAAGTCCCTGGGAATGCTGCCAACCTCTTCAAAGAGGCCAAGCCTCGCTTTGTAAACTCACCTCTGGGGTTTGGCTCGCAAGCACCTATAGACGTGTCGGTCATTCAAGAAAAGCGATGGAGCAGAAGAGGGCTCGAAGTCCAAAAGGTGATGCCGCACAGAGTACGTAGCTGTGCAGAGCTAGCTCCACGCAAAGTGGTAGCTTTGGAAACAGTTTGAATAAGTTCCTTAAGTGCAGCCCTGCCCTTGGCTGCAGCATTGAGGCAATGGCTAGGAGACTGGATCAGTTTCCTTCTGTCAACTATCATAAAAGGGTGACAAAATTAATGGCGTACAAGAGGAAGGGACTGCAGGCTTGCACGTGCTTCTTAAATACCACTTGCAACTGCCACAGCCTTTACTGCTTTCCCTGTGGTGCTGGGCTCTGGCCAGACTAGAACAAACTATGGTGCTTTTCCTGGGAGGAGGGAGAGGGCCTGGGGGAAGAAAATGGGAAAGATTTGGTGATTGCAGGGGACAGCAAAAAACGATAAGGGGGAGCAATGTTAATGCCAAACTGGAGTGGTGAGGTGCCCTGAGGAAAGCATGTAGGAAGGGCTGATGGTGATGGTACAGAGTTGGCCAGATGCAGGACCTCAGTGAAGCTGTTGGGCTTGGCCAGATCCTGGCTGAACCTCTTGGGGCAACCAGGGGCTAGGGCCCAGTCAGATGCCCAAGGGGTGCCTGTAGGAGATGGCAGTGGCCTGTCACTGGTGGGGCTCAGACCTCTTTGTGCCAGGTAGAGATGGTGCCTGGGCCCAGAACCACAGGGATGTGGGTTTTGGGTGCATTGTGTAGCCCGGAGTGGACCTGAGATGAGTCAGAGAATGCTCAGAGGGGCAAGATGGGTGTGCACTGGGTCACAGTGGCCCCATCCTCACCTCTGCAGGGGGACAGAACTGGGGTCGCCTCACGGGATGGCTCCTGTCCCCCCACCCACGGCAGTAGTTGAGATGGGGGCCCTTAGGGAGGCACCCACCTCTCCACACCCATCCCGCCCGCCGAGNCGGCGGGCCGGGCTCCCCGGGGGAGGCACCGGAAGGCGCCAGGCGCTGATTCCTTGCAATAAATTGTTCCCGTCGCGGCGAGGCTCAGTCATCGCTGCCTGAGTCAGAGCCAGAGCCGGAGCCGCAGCCGGAGC
>VZTM01023434.1:44496-129426 GCA_013400555.1 Jacana jacana | reverse complement strand
CTGGGCTTCGGCTCCATCCTCAAGGTGGACTGCGTGGAGCGCACGGGCAAGTACATCTACTTCACCATCGTCACCAAGGACCGCAAAGAGATTGACTTTCGGTGCCCGGACCAGAGCTGCTGGAACGCCTCCATCACCATGGCCCTCATCGACTTCCAGAACAAGCGGGCCATCCAGGACTTCAAGAGCCGCCAGGAGANGGCCCGGGCGCCCTGAGCCGCAGCCCCCGGCCCGGCCGGCACGGCCCCAGGTGAGCCCCTCCACGGCCCGGACGCGCTCCTGCCTGGGCTTTTCATTATTGATCAAAATATTTCTATTATTCCCCTCACACCCCGCGCTGCTTTGGGAAATCCGACGGGGACGTGCAGTGGGGCTCCCCTGACACCGTTCACCCCTCACCCCGCACTCCCACCCCTTTTTTTTTTCCCAAAAAGAAAAACCTTTATTTATTTAATTTTCTTTTAACCGGAGGAATGCTCTGACCGCACCGCTGTCCTCACTCCGGCTCGGTGCGTGTCTGCCAGGGTGCCCGGCCGCACCCCGAAACTGGGGCATGCTGCCCAGCTGCTTCAGTCCCGGAGTTCTGGGGCTCGTTCCCCCTTTCCTGATGCGGCACTGGGAATTTCTGGGGGCAGCTGGGAATCGCGGCTATTAGGTGTGGAATTAGGAAATGCATTTGGCAGTGCTTTGCTTACAGAATTTGCTAAAAATACCGTATCAGCAGAAATAAATACTGAACGTTTAGCTCCCCTTTTAGAGCCCCAACCTTATTTTTTTTATTTTCTGCCCCACTGTCCTGTTCATTTAACTAACCTGCTCTCTCTTCCTGCCCTTAGAGTATACCACTGGATGCTAAACCAGATCAAGTGTCTTGGACTGAGATGGGACAGGGTACCAATGAAGGAAAGCGAAGAAGAGTGCTGGAAGCAGCTTGGTTTTCTCCAAGCCCGTTGAGGCTGCTGAGCAAAAAGCCCCGAGCTTTGCCTGAGATGCATTTAAAGAAAAACCAAAGACTTTCGTAAAGGACTTCTAGTGAAGCGTCCACATGTTTTGAGTGGCACAGCTTTGCGAACAATTACCTTTTATTTATGAGACGGGAGGAAGATTCAACACTGACTGGTGGTGTTAAACACAATTTAAATTATTTGTAGTATCTATATTTGTATTTATTTTGATGAATGTCTTTCAGCAATTACTGCTCTTAATATTGCTTTTGCATTAATATGTCCATTCCAAATAAATTACTTGAAATGTTCACTTTTTATTACTATACTCTAGGCTGCAGTAACTTTTGTTGATGCATGTTTGTGGTATAGTGGTTTAAAAGGTGGGTAAGCTCAGCCCTGGAGTGGGCAGTGAAGGGTGGAGAAAGCTGAGATGACCCATTTGTGTTTGACCTCATCTCCCAGCCAGGGTCAGAAAATGTGTTGAGGTCCAATTCCGGTTGGTGATAGAAACAGAAAAACCTACCACAGCTTGGATAACTGTCGCTTTTGAAGAGCTTTCCCATATAATTGAGTACGGGTGGCTCCAGAAGGTGCAGGAGCTCCCTGTGACAATAAAATGTTGCTGTCTGCAACCCCCATAGCTCAGTGATGTGCTAAGGCAGAAAACTGGATTTTTGATTTCAGAACAACACAGCACTGACATGGGATTCCTCGTCTCTGCAAGAAAGCAAACTGAACTCCTCGTTCTCTCCCCTTCCTCCACCTCTGCAGTGTCTAGATTGAATTAATTTTCTACAGGATAAATGGGAAAAATTGAGATGGTATTTTCTCTGATAGCACCCAGACTGAGAAGCTTGGAGAAAAAAAGCAGCTATTATTTTTTCTGGGTAAAACTACTTTTTTTTTTTTTTTAAATAAAAGGTTTCATTTTGTGAGGCTCAACTAACTATCCTGGGCTTCCTTGAGAGCACTGTGCAGCACATGGCTCTGGCAGTCAGGACTATGAGCTCAGCAGGCAGAGTACTTGCTACTAGTGCTCCAAATTCGGTAATTCAAGCAGGTAACTTCCACCTCCTGATATCAGTGCAATTCTTGAAAGAACCTTTGTACTAGAGGAAGTTGCAAAGTACATAATTCCAAGTAGCCTATAGTAAGAGCAAGAAAGACTCAGTACAGGAAAAAAAAAAAAGCCAACAAAACCACCCAACCCAAACCCTGGAAGGAGGGTTGGCTCCTGTTTCTGGAATCAGCAGGGAGACTGGCACCACAGCGAGTTACATCAGGCCTTTGCATCCTCCTCACACGCTGCTGGCAGATATGCTGCCACCCACCAGGCTTGTACAGGGGCAGGGCTGCACATGATTGAGCTGTGGATGTAGCAAATGCTTGGCCACAGCTTTAGAAAGCCTTTGAGCCTGATTCCTCTCTAGCAGAAGAACGCCAGAGGTGCATTTTATGCAGAAAAATGATGCTCAAAAGCAGATGTGTTTTACTGTAAATTTTTTTCCTCAGTACCATTGCAGGGGGCTGAATGAAAAGGCCAAACCAGAGTAGCCTAGCTCCTGATCCCCCTAGTTTTGGTGAATCCAAGCAAGAATGCTGCCTGACAACAGCTGAAGATCCGGGGCAATTGCCTGCAATGAGAGCCATCACTGCAGGTTGGGGTTGAGGGGGGTGAAACCGGATAGTCCCTGGGGTCCCACAGCCACCAGCTGCTCCAGCATGGCTCCAAGGCCTTTGCAAACCAATCTGTCCCTTACTCTGGATACTAGTTGCAAATGTTGATAAAAGGCAAGGTATTGTTCGAACAGTTTTATTCCAGATTGACCATGACACAGGTTTATGGAATCAAAAATACAACTCAAGAGCATCTTTAATACTAGGAAACAAGCAAGGGCAGGTTACTCTATTGCAGCTGAGTTACTGGTTTTTAACCTCCCTCAGTGGGATTTTACTCTTTAAAAGGTAAATAAATAAACCTATATTGACAATTAGCTGTAAATAGCCGAAGGAGGAGACTCCAAATTGTCTGTATA
Organism: Jacana jacana; assembly: GCA_013400555.1. NCBI lineage: Eukaryota > Metazoa > Chordata > Aves > Charadriiformes > Jacanidae > Jacana > Jacana jacana. The sequence goes on along the minus strand of VZTM01023434.1, from coordinate 126,443 downwards.
AAACTCCACCGATAGTGGGGCCGATGGTCCGTGTCAAGGGCTGCACTGAGGCGCAAATCCCAAGCATGGTACCTAGGGAGAGATGGCAGAGACAAGTAGGTATCAGTGTGAGGGCAAGTCTTGGGATGGGAAAGTGGAGAAGAGTGTGTGGGATCCCCTTTGTCTCTAATGGCATTCCCCTACAGTAGTAGCAAATCACTTCAAACAATCTCTTGCACTAATTTATAGAGATCCAATTAGGGTTTGTTAAAGCTAAGGACTCCTGGAGGTGTGGGGACTAGTTTCCACCACGAGCCAACTCAGCTCTTTACTGAGAGAACCATAACGTTGCTCAAAAAGCAAGCCAGTGCTCACTGCTGCCTTCACCGGGATCCAAGGAAGCCCTTGGCCCATAAAGATACTTCTGAACATTGCAGCCAACAAGGCTGGTAACTACTGCATGTGTGGGACAGAGGAACAGCTCTTGAGGGCTTAGCAGGAGCAAGAGGCTTAGGTCTAACTAGGTCTTTAAGAATAAATAAATAAAACCACAGATAACGACTGAACCACCATGAGCTACTCCCCTCAACCCCCCCTTTGCAAAAAGAACGGATATTTCAATTTGGATGGAAATGCGAGCCCTTCACCCAGCTGGGCTGGTTTCCCCTCCAGCAGCTCTCCCATTTGCATCGTTAACAGGAACTTGGTGGACGGGGAAGCACCTCCAGTTTGGCAAAGGCAGGTGTTTTGTTTTTTTTTTAACATGTGCAGATGGTCAGGATGTCCTATGGGATGCAAAGGTGGCCCCCATGCACCCAGCGTGCTTTTGCAGTCTTCGTGCAGGATGGGCTATCACTCAGGGGAGCAGAAAACACTTGGCTGGCAAGAAACTCATTAGTGCCAAAACTGGGAGGAAGAGCAAGCTGGTAGCATATGCAAGAAAAGTGTGCCCCGCTCTGAAATGATGTTTGAAATTATTATTAGTTTTTTTAATATCAGTATGATCATTTGAGCTGTTGGCACCAACTTTCCACCAAGACATACATTGAAGCACTGTCACCACACAAGGCCAGCAGCGTCTGCAGAGGATGAGGAGGATGCTGTCCTGCCTGTACGAAGACGTGGAGCCGAGTACGATACCCAATGTAGGTAGGCATGGGGAAATGATCTCTGGCTCCAGGAGAGAAGAGGTAGCCAGGAGTTTGCGTAGTGCCGGCCAGCAACTGCTGGGCTTTTATCAGCATGCTTAAAATACTTGTGCAATGAGCCCCAGCCAAGGGCGTAGCAGTGCAGCGAGGGAAATCTCCCAGGAAGCGCTGCCGAGAGTGCTCCTCCAGCACATGGGAACACAAAGGTGATGGGTGGGACCTCGCCTTGACCCTTTGCCAATGGGAACCGTCCCACAACCACCAAACTCTCTGGGCAGGTTTTGCAATTATTTTTTCCCCTCTGGGTATTTGAATTAAACTAATTACTACGTACAATTGTCAAACTGGCTCTTATGATTGAGGAGGCACTTTTTTTCCTTTCCTTTTGGTTTTTGGTGGTTTTTGTTTTTTTTTTTTTCTGGAGCAGAAAGCCCTCCTCTTAGAAGGCTGGGCTCTCTCTCTCCACCTCTCCAACATGTTGCTGAGAAAGATAATTTCTATTTAATGGGCTTAAATTAGATCCTTGGTGTCAGACACCCTCAAGTTTTGGGACATTGTAACTCTTGGCTCTCCAGCGTGACCCAAGCTCTGTTTAAAGCTGCCTATGTGGTGGATCTCGTTTAAAGCAAGACTTTTAACTGGGACAAGTCACCACGTCAGCAGAAAAATCCTTGCGTTGCTTTGCACAGCTCTGCCAGTGCACATGCTCACCTTCTTCATCACAGCTATCTCACTTTCTGAACCTTCCCTGCCCTTTTTTCCTTTCTCTCTCCCTCCCTCCCTAGCTCTATTTTTCCCCCCCTTTTCCCATACCTGGCATGACCCGTTCCGACAGGGTGCCCATCCTCCTCTCTGCCCCAGCCCTCCTCTCCTCCCGCAGGTTTCAGGGTTGGGTACTGGCGGCTCCCCAAATCAGGCGGCTCCGTCCCTCTTCCCACCCTCTGCTGTACCAGAGCGCCCTGGCTCGCCCTCAGTTCCAACTCACATCCTGTTGCCGTGCTCAGATGACGATGCTGGCCCAGATCAGTCTTGCACCCGCAGGGTAATCGCAGGGCCTAATTTAACGATTAGGTCATTGCTGCCAATGGCCGCCTTCAAACCAGCAAAGCTGGAGCAAAGCTGGGGGTTTCAATGAGCCGAGCCCTGCCTGGCTATAAGCTCCACTCCTAAGGTTTTGCCTCTGACATGCAAATAAAATAATGAAACGTGGGCCCGTTAGGCAGGGAGGCTCGGCTGGGCTTCCTCCCTCCCTCTTTCCCCCAAGGGTGGGGGGCTCTGTGCAGAAACAAGACTTCCATTCTCAGGGAGGGACTGGGGTTGACAAGGAGTGCTTGTGTGGATGCTGGGCCTGGGGGGCTGGGGGCTGCCCTCCCACCAGCTCACACAGCCCAGCTGAACAGCACGTGCATGTGGGGCGGAATTTTCTCTTCCTGCCTTTGAAGATGAGGAGGGGGGGGAATATCAAAGGGAAACGAATGAAATAATTTCCGCTTTCTTCCTTTCAGTGTAAGTCGCGGCCATAAGCGCAACCTCATCAGCATCAGTCCTGAAGCAGGATGATGGGTGCAAGGGATGGTGCCATCCTACGTCCTACTGCTCCCTTTCTGAGACACCTATTTAAAAGGCAAGGATGAGTGACTCAGTGTCTAGCAAGGGTGGACAGGTTATCCCTCCTGCAACGCCCCATCCATTCCAACCCTACATGACAATGGCCACCTGAGATCAGCCCAACCTCTAGCTCCTCAGAAAGCTTCTTCCTGGCCCAAGGAAAAAACTCCATGGGCTCTGTTGGCCCCAGGCTGGCAAAAGCATCAAGAAAAGACAGCAGTAAGCCTCAAAAGTGATGTTTCCCAAGGCAAATTCTCAGCGTGTGATTTTCCTGCATTAATTAAAAGTTGTTGCAAGCTATCACTCAGGATTTTGACACGATGACAGCGAGGCCTTTACAAAAAAGCCAGGTTTTCATGCTGTTAGAAAAGCGGGGATTTCTAATATGCCATTTAAATCTCACTTTGCAGAGCTGGTCTTGGGCTTGCAAAGGAAGGAGCAGCATTTTAGCTGCTGTATGGGTGGAGCAGCCATTGCAGGGTGCCACCCACGGGCTGAGACGGATGGCAGGCATTTTAATAGCCACATTTCTCTGCGAGACACCCACGCCACCACTGCTGCAGCTGCTGCAGAGAGGCAGCTCGCTGAGATGTGGCTCTGCTGTGTCAGGCATTCCTGCCTCACTCTGGTCCCTACCCGGCTGCATTCAAAACAAGCACTAAAGCCATCAGATGCCTCTTCCCTCAAAAAAGTTGCAAGGAGGAAGTGGGGTTTGAAAAGAGAGGGCCAGGGAGGAGCTGGGGGAGACAAAGTTTTCTCCCAGCGCCACAATACTCTGTGCCAGCAGCATCCTTCCTCATCATGCCCAGTTTCGAGACAGTCATAACTCTGCAATTTGCAGTAGTGCTTGGCATGGTATCAGCCTGGGATGGACACGCAGAAGAAAGACACAGATAGTCAATGTCCCATGACACCATCCCAAATATCAAAGTCACTCTGCAGGCTGCCTCCATCCTGCCCTGCCGTCGTGCGTGCCATGTGGAGACTGTCCGTCCTGCCAAGGCGCAGGCTGACCTAACAACATACGCAAGCAGGGAGCAGGGTGAGGCAACTAAACCCATTTTCCTCTCTGACCGAAGCTTGCCTCCACGGTTTAAAAGCCAAGCAATGCTCCGGTTTTCCTCACAAAGTCCCTTTGAGAAGAGCCTGGATGAATTCCAGCTTGGCTGTACATGCCAAAGCTTCTTGATCCCCTCCCCCCTGGCTCTCCCTCCTCACATGAACATTGCTCCAACTCATGAAACAGCAGTTTTTCTTCCTATCTGAGCAAAAGGGCTGGGACATCCCCAGTTTTCACTTCCCCAGGACCTAACTTAAGTGGTCCTCCCAGGTAGAAGTATCACACTTGGAAATCACAGGCTCCCAGCATTTGTAGTAGATACAGTATTCAGCTCTACAAATAAATGAGTGAAGTGACATTTAGAAAATCTCTTCATCCAGAAGCATCCCAAAAGTGCTTTATAAACTTCACTAATGGGCTGTGCAAACTGTAACTCCCATGCTTGTAGGGTCTAAACAGAGGTATCTGCTGAGATGGTGGCTAGGGAAGGTGAAGGCTGGCATCCCAGAAAGACTCAGCTAGAGCAGAGCAACGCTCAGGTACTTGGTGAATGCAGCTTGGGGAGCGAATCCTGAAAGATCTTGAGCAAAAGACACCAAACCGGATTAACCCAGCTCCATTCTGGGACAAACTCAGCAAGGCTCCCATGACAAGAATGTAGGCTTATTTCCTTTGTCAACAGAAGAAAACCCCCAGGAATAAAGATCTGTGTGTCTACCATTGCATCTCAGCCCCCTCGTACAAAAGAATACGGTAACTCTTTGACTGAAACATGGCCAAAATGCAGAGAGGGGGGCAATTACTGCATCAGGCAACACATGTTTCCAAAGAGTGATCCAGAATACCTTCCTGAGATCCCCTAAGTTAACAGATGTGAATGAACAGCCCCCTCAGCCACCCTCATGGTGGAAAAGCAGGTTGTTGGGTTTTTTTCTTGAACATATCTTTGGTTCACATGGAAAGGAGAGTTTGGGAGAAGCTTCCCTTAATGTGTTTGGCACTATGGATGTCAGCACAGGATGAGAAGCACTGGTTCGTGGGATGTTTGCTCCATGTTGTTCAAGCTCATCCTGTATTAGCTCCACTGATCCCTGTTCATCTGCTCTGCTGACACCCACTGCATGCAACTGCCAAATTGGACTTGCTGGGCAATTGGGCATTCAACAAGAATGTGCCTCAGCACTTGATGGTGGTGGTGTCAGCTGGAAAGCACCTGATGGACTCAAAAAAGAGAAAAGACCTGTCTGATCTTTTTTTGATGAGTCTTACCGGTGTCGGAGGAGGGCACGGCCTTGGTGAGGATGCTGTCAGTGATGGTGCCCAGCGTGCTGAAGGCGAACGTCAGCGGCACTGCAACGATGCAGTAGTGCCACACAGTCCTCATCAGGGCCTAAGAGACAGGACAAAATGGATCACGGATCATTAGAGAGCACAAGGGGAGACTTTGTAGCAAGCATCAACCTAGAAAAACATCACGAGTCAAACCCATCACTTAGGTGAATCGTAGGAGCCTCAACTTATACATAATGGTGTGGCTTTGGCCATTGCAGGCTTTTTCACAGCCCACCATTTGTCTGCAGTGAATTATTCCAAGCATGCAGTGCAAGTAGCAAATGATACCCAACAATCTGGCAGCGTGTTTCTCCGGCACTGCTGTGGGTATTTTTAGTGTCTGGGAATTAGTGACGTCCCCACACCCTTCCCCCTGTCTTCTGTCTCTTGTCCAATTCCTCAGGAAATGTTGAACAGCAGATGCATGTGGTGTACTTCAGGAAGCCTCCATTACTTATACAAAACAGCCTAGAGAAGGCTGTTCATTATCATAAATAATTAAAACTAAACTGAGCTTGTCAAAATAAATGAGCACGGAGCATTGTGTAACTCCGTACCTTTGGGATTTCTAATCCTGTTCTGCTGCTTCCTTGCTAATAAATTCACTGAATTCAGTAATCTGGAATAGGTCTTCTGGCCATAAGTGCACATTAGCGAGCATAATTAGGGAGAGTAATGATTTTGTTATTGCACATATTCTTAGCAGAGACATCCCTCCAGCTGTTTAATACTGAAACAAAAGTGGTGAAGTTCCCTAGGCCGTGGGGCTAGAGCAGCTCTCGGCTCATTCACAAGCCCTGCTGGTCAAATGAATGGGTTTCTCTGGGGCATGGAAAGCAAATTCCCCCTTTCTTGCTAGTCTCCTGACCTCACCTGTGTCTCAAGGTGTGTTATTGCGGCTGGAAAACATTTCTGTCGCTGGTTTAGCCAGAAGTTCCATTCTCTGCAGTTCTCTCTCCTAAGATCTGGTCCCTGCCTTTCGGCTACAGAAGATGGAGAAGCCCAGAGACATTGCTCGCTAATGACTTGGAAATACTGAGGTTTATTTCTAGCTTCTCTCTAGACTCACACACAGTCAGGTCTCTCTCCTCTGAGGGGCTCTTTGCCTATGTTTTGGTTAAATGTAGGCACTTCTGATTAGGGAACAGGAGAACAAAGACAGAGGGAACAGGTACTTCGTACATAAACATTCAGACTGAGGGAGAATAATTCCTTGCTAGGGCAAATGTCATCGCAGGACAACTTTGCAGAGCTCATATTAAAAACCAGCTTTAACTCTCCTCTGCCTTGTATGAATCCCCTCATGGGCTGAAGCAAGCAAGCAGAAAAGAGCCGAGACATGTCTGTGCCTCCTGTAAAAGCAGGGGAAATGGCTCCTCACTCCTCTGGGATCCAGAAAGGACCGAGCAAAGCAGAGCCCAGTCTCTGCTATTCCTCAGCCACTGGGGAGGAAGCAGTCTTCTTGACCTGAGTGGATCTGATGGCATTTTTCAATTGAGGGAGACAGAACCAGGAGTTTCAGCAGACAGGCTCAAAAAGCAAACGCCTGGGAAATGCAGACAGTGAGGCAGGACGAGGCACAGCCATGCCTTCACACAAAGAGAAAAACTTCCCTGTTGCAACCGCCAAGCCCTCCTACACCCCTGCCCACGTGCTTCTGGCTTGCATCTGCAGATCAGACACCAGTTCTCCTCTCCTTTTCCAGGTGTTATTGTGAAGCTCCCAGCCCACCCCTTCCCTTCTCCAGCTGCCGATTACTGGGATCATCCTGCAACCTCTTCCCAGCTGCACTGCTGTCTGTCTGTCTGTCCGCTACCACTGGTGCCTGCCTTCCTAAAACACTTCAGTCCATCTCCCAGTGACATGAAGATGGGTTTCAGAGTGTCTCTTATTAACAGCTAGCTTTTCTCCTCACTTCTATCCTTTGGGGAAAGGATCTGCTTCATTTGGAGGCCAGATGTGGCAAGGGCACAGTGAGCGGGATGCTCCTTCACCAGTGGGCTGTGCAGGATTAAAAGCTTCACGCATTAATCTCTGCATTTGGGGCTTGCTGCTGTGACAGCAGTCATCCCCGCCAAGACAGAAAGCCACCCCAGAAACGGATGTTTTCTCGGCAGCCGCTCAAACAGAGCGCTTTTTAATAAGGCATCCTCAGTGAAGAGGATCACAGCTGCATTTGCCTATGAATAGTTCCCGTGGGAAGTAATCACTGACCCTTGTCCCTAGGCCCATACTGTCAGGATGTCCACAGCCCTCTGGGCTTGGAGTAATTGCCAATTCTAAAATGATTTCCCTCCCTGGCTTTCCTCCCTGCACAGCCAATGTGAGCCTCCCAGCACTGGGGCGTTAGGTACTGCAAGCTGGGCTGCCCCATATGGTCCTCCTCTGCCATTGAAGTTTCCTCTCCTACCTCCAGACCCCACCAGCCTTCCCTTTCAGCAAGACCTCAGTGCACAAAAGCCATTTACTCCGTGTTGCCCCTCTGCCTGATTCCCATGGGACCGGGCTTCGGCTTCAGAGACAGTCCCAGTGGCACCCTGCCCTGCACCTGTTTGGAGGTGCTCCAGATGGGCCAGGTCCCTCCTAATTCCTCCCACCCATGAGCAAAGAATACTGGTGAGACCTTGAAAGCCCTTCCCAGCCCATGCTCAGGAGCACTAGCCCCTGTGCACATGTTCCATCCTCAGATGGCACATAGATGCCAGCCAAAAGCACGTAACACCAGCTAGGAGGAACCTGTCCCCCAGCATCCCACCACCTGGCAGCACCTCCATGAGCCCCAAAATCCATCTGCAAACCCAATCCTTCCTTTCCAGTCTCATCTCAGACATGTGACTTAGTCTTCATTTAGCAAAGCTGCATAGGTGCCTCATCTCATCCATGTAGCTGGGAACCACAAGCCTCAATTCCCTCCAGGATTTGGCCCTGACCTCCCTGTGGCTGTGGTATGATTGTGGGAACAGCACCCATACTACTTGCACTGGCAGGAGCACTGGCATCCCAGTAGCAAGTCTTGAGGCCAAATCCTCCAGGGAACATGAAAAGGCTGACGAGGCTCAATCGTCCTTTGGGCCCATCTTGTTGATGGGTACCGGTGTGCACCCTTCCTCTGTACCCATCAACTGGGCAGAGCTATCAGTTCCCCGAGTGGGGCTTATCTCAGCAAACATGATTACTGGCAGAGCTGCCTACGTCAACTTGGTGTTCCAATTACCATTTGAGATTGGCATCAACTGTTGCCCATGCAGACACAACTGGCGATGGGTAACGTCACTCATCCCAAAAGAGAGGAACAAAATTAATGCTTTGCTACCTCCTTCCCCAAATGCTCTCATCTTGGGGGAATTAAGCAAAAATAAAGCCCCAGAAGAAAAGCACACAACCTCTGCTGTCTCGCAGCAGCGTACAATCACATTGATCTCCCTTCACCCCCCTTCTCCCCCCACTAATCTTCATTTACTTTCTGGGTAGTTCAGGAAATACAGTCACTGACAAGACTGAGGGCAGGATTTCTATGCAAATCCAGTGACTCAGGAGGGACTTAACGAGTTCCTGTGAGAGATTAATTTTCTTTTTAAAATCTCTGTAACTATTACGTGGCTTTTTATCGTTATTTGGCGTGGTGCTTACACTTAGTGCTGTTGTTTGCACAGAGGCCCAGGAGAACTAGTTCCTCCCCCAGAGACCACCCAGCAAGGCTAACGGTAGCTTTTCAAGGTGTAGAGCTTGCAGCCAGGTCTCATGGACCTCGTGTTGCTGTGTTATTAAAAGGCACCATGGATGATTTGATGCCAAGCCTTACCATGCCTAGGCCCACGCCGATGAAGACAAAGACGCTGAGTCTGAGCAGGGTCCTCTCTGTGCAGTGGTTGGTGAGTTTTCCAACAACCAGACCCTGAATAACCTGGGTAAGAAACACATGAGTACCATTAAGCCCAAAGTATAACAGTTTAAACAAGCTCACAAGAGAACTGCTACAGTGCTTCAAGCAAATACAGGGCTGCAAACAGGTTACTACCTTGCTTTTTTTTGAGAAAAAGAGACCTCGCTGTCACAGTAAACAGCTGGAAGACACAATCCTACATATCAAGCTAGGGATAGATCCATCCTATCAGCTGAAATTCTTTACTCAGAGTGCCTGTGGTTACTATCACTGCCTACTCACCAGTGGTGACTGAAACTTTCTAAAGACACTTGCAGATACAAATGAATCTTTCTAACTAACTTGTGATGTTTTTGTGAAATACTATTAATACTAAGGTCTTCGTTCTTGGCAAGTCCTTCCAAAGAAGAACTGTATATTTGTATGCAGACGAGAAAAATGCCTCCTTTCCTGTACCTTCTCTTGACATTATTTTAAACTATAAATATACAAATTGGGTGGTTCATTGTTTTTAGACAGGAAACAAGTACGACAGAGATGCTAATACCCAGCCCCAGCAGTATGCACAGATGTAAGGGATGGGGAACTGGTTCTACAGATTTTAAACAAAAAACGGGGGGGGAGGGAGAGGGAAGGAGGAGCAGGAAGAACTTAAATCGCAGGATGTATTTGCAGTGCTTTGTAGAGCTGTAATTCCCTCTTTTATTTTCTGTTCAGCATCTCCCATACTTCAGGTGACACTGGTCCAAGCAGACAAGAGAGGACAGAGGCTGGAAGAGATGACTGAAAATTAGGTCTGACAGACTGCATTTCATGAGAGGCACAGATAGAAGTCTACCAAGTTTTCACTGCCTTGAAAGGGTTTGTTTGATCCAAGTGAAAAACCCTCTGACTTGAAAGAAGAGCTCTAGTTCAAAATGTTTTGGTTAGTGTGATGGCTTTGTTTCAATGACAGTCTAGCCTGCAGAAAACCTTGGTGCTCTGCTTGGGCCTGGAATGAGCTATGCTCAGCCTTACTATGTTAGTCTTCAGGGTGAAATCCAAAAGCAAGTGAAAGGAAACAAGTGCATAATCAATAAAGAAATAATCTAAATGAAAAGAAAGCAGTCCAGAAAAAGCAATTTCATTATTAAAATTAAATTAAAAAGCAAAAAGTAAATAGTAATGGAGTAAAAATAAAATAAAGTTGACATACAGAACAATAGCTACAAATTGAATGTATTTCCAAAAGCTACAACTTAGTGGAAAGCATCAAAATTTGACGTTTCACTTGATTTCAGAGCACAATCCTTTGACACTAGAGCATACTGGGGCAAGCAGACATTTTGGTTATCAATAAATGCTTTTCCTTCCTCCTTTTTGTCCCCATCCCCACCCTTGGGCAGGGCTTGAGAGCCTGGCTCACATGTGCCCAGCTGTGTGATGGTGGCACAGGCCTTGGGAGTCTCTCCCAGGTTGTGTCACCTGCCAAGTGGTCACAGGGACAATGCTGGACTTGCTGTGGTGTGATGCTTCAACGATGGAGTGACATGAGTCATCCCAGCTAAAAGCCCTGCTGTGGACATGGGAGGAGGCTGATACCAGCCCCAACAGTCCCTACTTGGGATGTGGGTGGAGGAGTCACTGAGTAACACTTCATTAAGCTGAGCATTGGTAAAAGGAAGAATCGTCATTAACTTTTTGCAACTTCCCAGTCCCTCCCGCTGGCTCGCCCCAGCTAGGGCTGTGCTGAGTCACGTGGGACGGGGGCTGAGCCCCATTGCAAGAGTTTGACTCAGCAGTGGCATCACCTGAACCCCAGGTTGGCTCTGCTGAGCCACTGGAGGAAAGAAAACGTTTCTCAATTTGCCCGGACTTGAACAGTATATTTAATCGAGATACACTGCGCAGATGCAGCCTGGTCCCTGCCCTTCCTTGAGTCATTGGGGAATATCATCAGCAACATCCCAAAGCAGCCTGATCTGATTGCCACAGGAGTGGTGTACCCAAAAACGTCTCCGTCACTACGTGTGAGCACCTAAGCACTGCAAACGAGTGCCGCTGCAGCAAGGCTGGGCTCAGAGCAGGCAAAACCTGAGGGTAGGGAGGCCAGAGGCCACCACGGCTGTCCCAGAGTGAATGGAGCAAGGGGACAGTCCTTGTGCCAAGGCTGGCGTTCAGCATCTACTTTCCCATCACTTGGGCTGTGGCAATACGAGCACAAGGTAAAACACCACTGCTGAAACAACCAACTCAGCAATGGAACTTTTTCCTAGGGCAAGCATCAGCTCAAGTCACCTGCTTTCTCCTTGGCCATGAGCAGCCATCCTTGGGTTGTAACAGACTGCAACCTCCTCACTGCTTATCTGGGCTGCCAGACTCCCTCCCAGCACGGTCACTGCTGATCTAGCCATAAGCCCTGGGCAGGCAAGGTCCATCATCTTGATTTTGGAAACTATCAAACACCAACACCTTTATTTATGCACCAGATAATATTTCTAGTCACTGGGAGCTCCAGCCTCACTTCCAATCTGAATTGAGACCTGAAACCCCTCTACTTCCAGCCTTCAAATTTCCCTGGGTGTGCAGTCCCCTGGTTTGCATGACGGCAGCTGCCTGTGCAGGAACATTTGGGAAGGAGGAAGCAAAAGGTGGTTCATGTGCACTCTCCCATGTAAGGTTTTGGACCTGTATTGCCATTGCCAGGGGGCATACCAGATGACTTGGCCATTGCCACTCCCATGGGCAAACCCTGGTGGCACTAAAGAGGCAGCAATGGGATTTATCCTTATTTTTATTCCTGCTGCCGTGTTTTGGGCTTTTCTATTGCATGAAACCTCCCCTTGAGACTACCTGTGATGGGCCTTCCCCTCCTGCATTTCATTTTCCCTGGATGGTGCTTGCCTTTGTAACCTGACCTCTTTGAAGTCGGGGGAAGAGCCAGTGTACCTGGCTGGAATGTCTTCTGTCATCAATAAACAAAAGAGAGAGGAAATTGTTTGCAAGTGAAATAGCAGGCGCTGCCCGTGGCTGTGTACACATGTCACAGCATAAACCAACTCATCTTTTTTTTCCTTCCCCCTCTCCTTCTTTAAAGGCAAATAAGTCTCCAAATAAATGCATAAGAATAGCCAAATCTCTCTCTGTGATGCTGGATTTGCTGAACTGAGGAATCCTTACACCAGCTCAGCTGATCTTGTAGAAAAATACTCTTTATCTCTAACACTGTACTGGATTTCTGGGAAGGTAGCAGCTCCCATTTGCGTAGAAGAGCCAATTGCCCATTTTATTGTTAACCTCGTTAACAAATTTCAGTAATTCCTTGCAGGATGGAAAAGATTGTTCCTGCTTCAAGGTCTGAAGGTGCTAGTTTTTGGAAGACTGTTGAACAGTGAAGCACTAGTCTTGCTGCATGGAGCTGCTGCTGAGCGGGACTGGCACTCGCAAGTATCTAACCTCATCAGTGGAGGTTAGAGGAGGGAGATAGATGCTCATCTGGTCCTCCATGTTCAGTGGACACAGGACTGTTTCTACAGATTCTTCCATCAGCACCAATCAAAAGTATGACAGAGCCCAGCAACGTAATACATTCCCTTTCACCCAACAGCTTGGAAATGAAAAGACACAAGAAGGTTGGAGAGGCAGACGCAGCTGCCCAGATAAACTGATACAGACTAGGAGAGAAGATGCAGGGCCCCATCCCTAGCACAGATAGCATGATTCACATCAGAGGCAGCCTCCCACACACGGGACCCATATCTCTTGCCTTTGAAATTGTGCCCAGCTGGCAGTTCCCAGGGCGAGCACAGCCGGCTGGGGTGGGATGCGCGGGTGGGCACCAGCTGGGGCAGACCGCAGGGGGCAGCCAAAGTTATGAGGCTTTTCTGCATGGGCTGAAGGTGGTGCAAAACCTTGGGCGGGGGGAAGAGAGGATTGTTTTACTGACAAGGCCATGCCAAAAAGTGCTTGGAAAGTAGTCGAGGTCTTGCAGAGGAGCTGAGTAAGGTGGGACTGTAAGGGGGGTGGACAGCGAGGACTAAACTGCTGAAGGCAGCACTTTGCCACACAGCAAAGAGGACTGTGTATTTTGCAAACTCCAACCTAATCACTTTCTTTCCCCCTCCAACCCGCCCCCCTTTCACAGACTTAAATCCTTCAAAGCGAGGAAACTGGAGAACTTTCTGTTTGTTGTTGCAAGGTCCTTTAACCGAGTGGGTTTTCCCCCTAGGCATACCTGGCTGTAATTAAATCCCTGGCTCTTTAATCATTTCTTTTGCTGTGCAAGGGGAAAAAAAAAAAAGCAAGAGGGACAGACTGGTGATAAGATGATACGCAATGTAAATCTCTCCTCCAGGAATCTCTCTCATCTTTTCAGGATCACTCCGTACCAACTTGTCCCTCCAGAAGCTGCACAGCTAGAGGTGGAGTTGGTATAACAATATGAATTTAAATTCAGTAATAGAACAGATGTCTTATGATTTCTTGATCCTCGGGGTAATAAATATCTACCCTTTTGTCCCACACAAAGTTTTTGCTTGGTACATTTTGCTTTGGTTTTCTTTGGAGAAAATGTTCTTAAAGGAAAGCTTCCCCCACCCCCTCCTGCGGTTTCAAATCTAAGCATCAGGTGTGACTTCAGATACCAGCCAGGGACTCCATGTATTTCACTTGTCTAATCCTCCGGCAGCATTTTCCAAGTCAGATACTATGCCTGGAAGTTCTCCATGCTATTGTGCTCACAACTCCTAAAAAAGATGGAGCCTAGGCCTGCTTCTGCCCATTATGCAAAGTTAAATGATTTTAAATTATTATGAAATTAATTATTCTCTGAAGGGAGATTGAATCGCATCTCTCACTCTCAGGCATTAAATATGAGGAAAATTCTGTTTGCATGCCTTCTGAGACAAGAGGACTCTGGAAGCCCAGCCCTGGAGGATAAAGGGATTGAATCCCTGATGGGCTCTCAAACCTCTTGCCTGGAGACCCATCAGTGATCAGATAAAGATGCTTCAAAGATACCATGAGCAAGGGAATCTGCAATGCAAGACACCTGGAGCAGAGATACCCCTCCTGCTGTCTGCTTTCCCTTTATTTCGTTATCTCCCACTCGACTCCTCCTCCTGGACTTACCTGGCACAGCCCCACACTACCAGGGTGCTTCAAGTATCACCGAAGAGCCCTGGATTGTTTGAATTATGCCCCACTTGATATTTTCATTCATCATCAGACCTCTGCCTGCTCCAGCCTCAGTCATATACCCTTTTCTAAGCAATGACTTTTCCTCATCAAGCAGCTCTTTGTCCCAGTCTATGACATTACCTCCCTGGACACCCTTTTACTCCTCTGACCTCATTTGGCTCTGCCCAGAAGTGAGCCTCCTTCCCATCCTTACTCTACTTAAGCCTGCACTTTCCAGTACCTTCTGCTATTGGATGCTCTGCTCTTTGCCTAACCACGGTCAGTAAATTTGTGCCTGCTCCTGGGCCACTGCTTCATCCAGAGAGTTGGGAAGCCCCTGTTCCCCAGGGTACTCCCACCTGAACATTTACAACAACACATCAGCAGACATATTACTTTTGGCCACTCAGGTCTCCATAAGACAGGCTGGGAGAAGTAGCAAGACAACCTGTGTGCCTCCATGCAGGGCTACAAGGAGATGTACCCACCAGCATGGGGGTTAACGGTGTCCATGCAAGCAAGGGCCAGCAAAGGGAAGCTCAGCAAAGGGAAGAGGGTGCCGAGGATGCCCTGCACCTTAAGCAGTGGTCATTGGTGCTGCATGCACAGTGCTTGTGAGGACAAAACACATACCCAGCATCAGCTGAGCCATTTCATTGCTGGCAAATGCCATGAACCATTACCATGTGGACAGAACTGAAGGTCAGCAAGGGAACAACCAAAATATGTGCTCTGGGGAGCAGCAAGCCAAAGCTCATGAGGCTTCTGGGCTCCAAAACCCATCCTTCCTTGAATGTACCTTACCAAATTTCAGGGATTCTCTTGGGCTGGACACAGGGCACCCCCAACCTCATCCCCCCACCCCCAGTGTTGGGTGGCTTGCAGAGTCATACGGTGACAGAATAGGACCAAGCATAATGAAGCGAGGCTGGGCAGCTCTGGGTGGGATCCCCCCAGGAACGCTGCCTGAACTAGCTGGGCTTCTAACATCCTAATATGCTCTGCCTGCAAAGGTGACAAACGCCTTGCCTCTCACAGGGTTGGTGTTTCTGTGCTAATTTCCCTATGGAAGGAAGTGTTTGAGATATTGATGGCAAAGTACTTGAGCATCGTACTTAAAATTAGGTGCATTTTAAGTAGGCAATCCCAAATCTCCTCTCTAGGTGCTCTGCAGCTGGTTTGAATGCGAGAGTGAACAGTGAGAAGCAGAGACGTTTACAGTGGATTGGCTACTTCTCACCACGGTAGGTTAAATGAGGATGAGAAGTTGAAAAATTAGGTTAAGCAATTGGAGCATAATATCCTTGGGGCGGTAGAGGAAAGTGGGAAGAGTCAATCGCTATTCAAGTCATCCTCAGATTACTGGTTGGGCTGGGAAAGGAGGCTGCAACATCACCTTCTGTGCTAGAGAAAGATGTTAGTTTTTAGAAGATATCATTAAAATAATTGGCACTACGGTAACACAAAGCAATGATACTACTAAAAGTTGGCAGGAATTGGTGGACCGGGCAATGCTTTTCTTGGTGCATGGCTTTTGGGGAAGAATTAAGTACAGGGCTCAGCTAAGCCTTGTTGCTTGCTGTGCTGTTCCCGCTGCACCTCTGAGCTGCTTTGTGTGTGCCACGTCTGCTGGGAGCAGGTGAGACCCTGGGAGTGTCAGCCAGTCATGCTGTGCAACCGCCCAGGCATGTTCAATGTCAACATAGAGGTTGAAAGTAAAGAGGATATAACTTGATTTTTATTTCCCCCTTCATTTCTGTGACACCTGCTCCCATCTACAGAAGTCTCTAAACATGACCTATCTGCAGGTCCAGGGAGGGATGCAAACAGGAGGGAGATGTTTCCTCTAACAAGAGGTCTCAGAGAAAGACCAGGAGAATGAGAAAAACACCACAATATTTTATGGAAAGGCAAATTAAAGGATGAGAAATCAAAGCTAAGAATCTGGTTGACAAAATTCATTGAAAAGGACATTATATTCCTTACGAATAAAGCTAGAATTTACTCAGTGAAGCGGGGAAGCCAGTCAGCAGATATTAATCACTGTTCTCCCATGCAGACTGGTGGAATATGCTTGAATCTTAATCTGCATTTATATCTCCAGCAGTATCAATTCACTGAACAACAGAAACAAATGCATCTGAAATGCCAGCTGTGGTAACATGAAGGCACACCAGCAGCTCTGGGGCTTGGCAGGACGGAACCAGCACTCGTTGCATTCCCTGCATATATTTCTCACTGGAGAAACCCCAACAGAAAGCAGTCATAAAACATTAACTGTCTGCAAGAGGTATCTTTGGGTGGTTCTAGCCATAGACCTGATTTGAAAGTAAAGGCACAAATTCTAATGTTTGACAATAATTTAAAAGCCAGATGATGAGAGCATCATTTGGATCAGCTGAGGATCTGGTCCTGCATAAGCCAGAGCAGAGCTTGGAACTGCCTGTGATAAAGTGGAAAGAACAGTGACAAAGCGGAAAGCAGTTGCTTTACAAACTCTTGGGCCATGTGGCTTTGCTGCCATCAGGAATCAGGTGTCCTGGGATTTTAAAAAAACTCATGCATTTTTTTCCCCTTTCCTTTTTGGTGTTTCGGCAGCAAACCTCAATGTGGCATCATGAAGAGAAGAAGTTTCTTTGTACTGTACGGCAGCTTCTCTCCTCCTACATTCCTGGTGTCCAGAGTCATGTGCTATAGAATATGCATAGCAACATGGACAGAAGCCGCACAGATAGATGAAAGAAAACGGCCTGGCTGATGAAAGCTAGTTTCTGCACCACATGTCCTGGGACAAAGTCTCCCCAATAAAGTTGATGCTGCACCTGAGCCTGTAGGCCACTGCTGGGTGAGAGCATGGGAACAGGAATTATTGACCTCTGTGGGATGAAACCCTGTGACCGTGAGAAGGGTCAGGTCCCTGGATGGCACTGACATCTGGCTATTTGTTAGGAAGCAGAGTGAATGCTATGATTCCCTTATCTTCCTGGGCTGTTTCTATTTGTAGGGTGCACTGGCACAGCAGCACAGGTGGCCTTATCTACAGTAGTTTCAACCAAACTAACCTGAAAAACAATAGCAATGAAGGTAGACAGATACCCCAGACGTAACAGCAGTGTCCAACTCCATCTAGCAACACAAAGCCACTCCTGCCTGGCTGCCCATGTTAGCTGGCTTTAAACCCACAATCCCAAATTTGATTTCAGTGTAGACACATATAACAGGGATTTAACTGCTGAGTCTAAGTTAAGAACACAGCTGTTGGGAAGTCCCTCTACATTCAAAGGAGGAAGGTACCTGAAGGCGACTCAGCCCCTCTAAAACCTGAGTGATTCCTGCAGCCTCTGGTCTAAGTGGAAGCACACAAAGACTAACACAGGGAAAGCCTCTGTTATCAGTGGAATCTGGGTCAGAAGGATGCTTTGGAAAGCAGCTGCTGATCACCCCACTTGTCACACTCTTTCCATGCTGTACGGCAGCAAACTGGTTTTCTTTCTGATGAGGCTGGATGGGAGGACATAACTAACTGGTAGCAATTGTTGAGCTCATGGAACTAAGTAGTAGCTAGTCCAAAGCCACCCACCCAGAACAGACATAGTGAAGGCAGCGGCTCCTCAGCCCCAGCTGTTTTACTCTGCAGACTCCACTTGCAGATGCACAGCCATGCTTGTCACCTGCCATGCCAAGATGCCCAGAGCTGGTGAGACCAGGGCAGAGTCCAAAGCAACTGGTAACACTAAGCCAAATCCAAATCACAAGGGAAGGAACTAAAGCTGATTTCCCAGATCAGAAGCTCCTCCAGATCCCACAGGAACTCTGTGGCAATGCCCAGGAAATGAAGGCGGATTTAATAACAAGACCACCCTCCTTCAGGATATTGCTTAACTGGCATTCCTACCTTGAGGCCTGCTTATAACCATCTGTTCGTCTGGCTGAAAAATTATTAGCCTCTTCTTCCAAAAGCAAAACTCTGTCTATAATACAGCATCTTATTTTTTTGGCCCTGCTACTCCCTAATTCAGCTGACACTTCCATTTTACCCATTTTGCAAGTCTAATTATGTACCACTGCCTACTTTTTTTAAAATTTATTTACTTTTGAAAGTGCAAGCTTGCTATGATCGTTTCCACACAGTAGAAATGGGTCTTTCCTCAGGGCTAAATGTATCCATGAAAACACCAGTAAGATTGTCTACTTACAAAAATTTACAGGGTGCTACTAAGTAAATGTAAATCAACTAACTTTCACCAGGGAAAACCTTTGTCAAGACACTTTAACTTCCATGTAAGTTTTGTTATGAAAACCAGGGCAACCTATCAGTCCAAAGAAATTTTAGCTCCTTTTAGCAGCTTAAAGATCTGCAAGGAGGGAGAAGGGGAAGAAAGCTTTCAGGACACTCCTTGCTCTGATTTCTTCCCTTTGCAAGGAATAAAAAAAATTTGGAGTCACTTCTATGGTTTGAAGCCAAGTGCTACATGGCAGAGTTAGGACTTGCCTGTCGATATTACACCTGGATTTGGGAGAGCATGTGTCAAAAAGGTAGCAAATCAGATAGCAGGATGGAAGAAGGGGGACTTCCACTTCACTTACCATTTGAAGGACACCAAAATATGACATCAGGTATCCAGACTCCACTGCTTCCAAGCCAAAGAAATCCATGGAGATGATGGAAAACATAACCAGGAACAAACCTAGAGGGAGGGTTAGTGAAAAGCATACGTCAATATACTTGTACTGCATATAGTGGCCCAGACCCTGCTCCCAGTCACCTCCAGTATGAGTCAGTAGCTCTCCTTGGGGTTACTAGGACTGGATATAAACATGAGCAGAATCCTATTCAAAGTCAGTGTAGTAATTTAATCTTTAAATGTTAACTTTTTTATCCCCCTTACTTTCATCTTTAAAATAATGTGACTATGTAGGCTGTAGATTCAGCTGTTTATTATAAACTGGTAAATATTTTAATCATCCAAGCCAGACTAACCATTAAGGCAGTGAGAAAACATTTGTTCAGACAAGACTGTAACCATAAAAACAATCTGATTGGATTCCTCGCCCCTTTCGCCTGATTTTAGATTTTCACCATGGGGAACGCTGCCTGGGAAACAACCTGTTGACATCAGCCTAAATACAGTGGTTTCACTGCACCCCTGGGCAGTGATGTTGGTGGCACGTGAAATCTCTTGCTCTCCTGGACCAATAATGGTGTTGACACAACCAGTTGGGAAAGTACAGACAGAAAGAGCACAGGCTGGGTCTGCTTTTCAGTTAAGGCAATTTCTGGAAAAGATAACGGAAAATGCCCACTCACTTAATCTCACATGAAAATACAATAGTGTGCATTTCCCCCCACCACCAAACGTACACAAAACCAGACACATGTACACATGCTCCCATTGTACACAAAGTCTCCAAATAAACAATATTAGGACAATACATTGGTCTCAAAGAGCGGTATGGGGCAGGAGGCTGCTAGTGTCTTGTACACCTCAGATGGGCCAAGACAGCAGGAAATTGGGCCTCTCTGTGTGTTGGAAAGCACTGATCCTGCTGGGGAGAGGAGAAGAGAGCAGAGGACCTCTAGGAGTTCTGCCTTTTTAGGATCCTCCAAGGTACAAAGATGGTAAATAGGGAGCTGCAGTCCTCGCTTCCCTGGTGAAAACAGAGCCCAGGAGGCAATGTGTGAGTGAGGACTGAGAAGACAGCTTGTGGCCTGGCAAAGTGAGTCCCTAATCCCGCAGGATAGCAAGGATCTTGCTGGCATTTCCTGGAAGTGTGCAGAGAATAATTCCAAATCCCTGAGTAAAACACCATGGAGGACTCCACCTTAACAAACCAGCACAACTCTACTGCACCCAGCAGCGCTGCTACCAGTGGAGCATCTGCAACAGCGAGGACCTCCCTCCAAACATCTCAAGCCTTTGCCTTAAAGGACCACCACCCTCCCACCCCAAAATCTGCCACAAAGCCTTCCTGAACTCCACCACTCTTTCCCCTTAAGGGGGATACCTGCACTCCAGCTGTACTGCAGCACTGGGGATGAGGGATGGGGGACAGGAAGGACACCCGCTCTGCTACTCTCCAGATACTTGGAGAAGGTATCAGGGAGCTGAGGCTCATGAAGATTTAGGGCTTCACCACACCCCTCTGTGGAGAGCACGCCGTTGTTATCCAGTTACTTTGAAATCCTTCTTAGCTCAAGCCAGCTTAAGGTAACATGCAAATAACCATATTTACTCACAACATCCAAAACCGGCAACAGAGCTGCACATGTTTATAAAAGGCACATGTGAAGAAATGAAAGAAAAACCACATTTCGTTTCACTTGCAGGAGAATTAGATTGAAGCGGGCACTGGCCCTTCATCCTTCTACTCTGCTGCAGGTACCACGTAGGAGGGGCTCAGCCTTCCTACATACTTGTTGTTTCTTCTTGGTATCACACGCCAGTTTCTACAGCTCCTCTCCCCTTTGAAGTCCCTCACCAAGTTAAGGCAGTTTTGGATCTTTCTCCCCCAAAAGAGCTGATTTCTTTTGGAGCAAGGGGATAGGTGGTGCTCTTTAACTCGTGTTACACATTGCACAGCTCCCCTGGAGATGCAAAGGTCTCTTCTTTAGATGAATGTCACCTGTGCCTGCATGGTGACTTAAATCTGGCTAGGCAAAGGAGACCCACCCGGCTCCCTCCTCTTCAGCAACTAAAGGGGTGTCTCCCACTGGCAACATATTTCTTGGTTACAACTGCAAGGCAAGCCCCAGATTGAACTCCAGGATTTTATGCTCATTGGAACAATTATTTCTTACAACGACCTCATCAGGTACTATCTGGGTAGGCTGCAAGTCAGCTGAATGCAGCCACGTGAATATTTTATCCCCCCTAGGGAGGCCTCGCTGGGGTGGCAGGTCCCTAGGCTCTTCTAGGGACACCAAAAGCCCATACAGGAGCTGCCTGGATAAGCCTCAATTCACAGTGCAAGGCATGACATTTCTAAAAGCAGCCCATGGCTTTGGGAGGGCCAGCTTAGCAAACCTTACCAAGAGTTGGTGTGAGAAAGCAAGCATGGCCTCGGGGAGCCTGTCTCAGTGCTCCTATACTGGACTGCAAATTGATAGGATACAGAGCCCCAGGGCCCATGGCAAAATCCTGCTCCACATGTCACATAAGGTCTCTTTAAAAACGGGGCAAGGTTGCTAAAGTTGATTGCATTAAAACCAGGTTTTCCAAAGGGATGAGGCAGCCAAATATTCACAGAAGCCACTGTTTACCAGTATTTTCAAGGCTCTGGTGATTTCTGGTCAGTAAAAGGTGTGTTTGATGCTTTCATCCTCATGTTTTCTTTTCTGTCTCTTATCTACCGCAATGTAATGAGACTCGCTTTTCCCAGGTCAGTCAAGGTTGTAATGTGACTGTGCTGGAGTGGTCTGCTGCCCATCCATCCCTTGGCAGCTCCCTTCCTGCAAGAGGCACAGAGACTGTGTCTCTGCTTTTATGCAACACAGGGAGGAGGTTCCCAGCCCTGCAGCCCTCCCAGAGAGGCTCTTCTGGTCCCCAAAAAGCTAAATTTAGACAACAATGAGATCCATAAGGAACAGAAGATCTTCTTCTGTGTATATCACAGACTTGTTTACAAAGTAAATAGAGAAAGAGCTGTAATTTGGGTGATCTAATTAATTATACAGTTGCAGACAGGAGATGAAAGGTAAATGAGCTCATGAGGAGCTAAGCCTCCAGCTGTGAGCTGCAGAGAAATAGGTGATGGCCAAATCCCCTTTCAGCTGCCCTTGTACAGTCAATAACCTTAAGAGAGACCTGCAAAGAGAAATCACTGTGATTTTAATCACTCCCCACTATAGGGCAAGTGCTATACTTGTAGCAGGAATGCCCCAGGTGAATCTATTTCTACTCACTAACATGCTCCCAGCTGTTTCTGACAGACTATCAGCCCATGTCCTGCCTAAAGCTTCACTGTCTCCATTCCCTTTGCTTAGAAGCCCCTTTACAGTTTTGGGCAGGAGATGTTTATTTTGGTTGAGTGCTATGCAGAGGAAAAGAAGAACATCTTCTGCAACAGGGAGGAATTTGCATTTCAGCAGGGATGACTAGAATAAAGTGCATCTTCTCTGGCCTTTGGAAAAAGGAGAGCGCACAAGAAATTACCATGCAGATTGCATATGGATGTGATCCTGGGATGGAATTTTTAAGCAGAGAAATGAATGCTACCTTAAGCTGAGAAATGAGCCAGAATCGGCAATGAAAACCCTCTTAAAACACTACTTGACTATCTTGTTATGTGACGTGTTACCATTTTATAAACACTTTTAAAAATAAAGTTTTAAAAATTTAGTTTCAGAATAACCTAAAAAGTGCACTGTTAGGGCAGGCCAGCAGTCTGGCGAGACTGTATCCTGTTTCCAGTGGTGGGAGTAGAACCAGCTGGTGTTATTGATCTCAGGCAATGCCAACTATGTATGAAAAAAAAAAATCAGAAATGCTTTACTTTTCCCTAACTTCTCTGCATGTTATTCTACAGCTCCAGGTGTACTTGTTCCCCCAGAGCCTTAGCAAGGAATGACAGATGAACCTGGCTAAGCCCACCCCTTTCCAATTCAGCCACTCTCCACAGCCAAATCTACTTTCATTTGTAAACTGAATTTGCAGTTTACAAATTAGAAGTTAATTTGTAAATTATGTTTCATGTTATTTAAACTTTAAGGGCTTCTCCAGACACAAATGAATTAGAAAAAGATGCAAAGTCTAAAAACTAAGATACCTTAAATCCTCTCTTGAGATTCTTATTCAGAAGGGAATTGCCTTAGTTTGTTCTCAGATGTGTAACGTGCACGTGCTTTGATGTGTACAAAATCTAATCCTTCAAACTCTAATCAAGAGAAGCTTCACTTTTAGGTTTGACTGTGAGAAGAGCCATGAAGGCTCTCTGTGTGAAAGGGCAGAGAACATCACCTTTTCCTTACACCACCACTAACAAGTCTGACATACTGGATTACTCTCTAGACAATTGGGTAGGGGATGTGGGGAGAAGCCAGAGGGCAGGCAAAATTAAAGATGATGAAATTGTGACCAAGGGAGTGTACAACCAGGCCAATTGGAGACACGGATCATGCCAGGACATCAACTGTAAGGCAGTAGAGAAACAGGTAAATTTGGGATGGGTTTGGGGTAGCAGCAGGTGCCTCCCATGTCACAAAAAACAGAGCAGAATATATAAAATAGAGAAAGCAAGCACCACCATCTACGTGCAAAGGAAGAAACATGCTGTGGCTCCCCTGCATGCAGCTGGTGGTTAGAACAGTCACAGCCTCTCATCCAGCAACAGTTTTTAGTTGTTGGGAAAAAAGGTTAACGTACACATACCCTTTAAAATCATTAAGTAAAATCAAGAAGGAGATTAGTGTTTCTGGCAGAGCACAAATGTTTTCCCTCTGCTCTGAAGAGGTTACAGCCTAAATAGAAATGACAGACAAGAGGAAAAATACATTTACCACCAGGTGAATAGGGTAGAGAGATTAAGTGATTTACCAAAAGGAGCCTGTAGCAAGTAGTCTGTTCTACATTGTCACAGGTTTTTGACCTTATGTAGCTGACGGCATTTGAAAGCATCCAGCATCAAGTTAGGAGCTGAATCCTCCCTGCTCTGTGATCAAATGCAACATGCTTTCAGCAACTTGAGACAAGTCTGGTCTGCACTGTATGTCATCTTATTTTAAAGACATCAACAATCATGGGAAATGGGTGAGAATTACCAATGGGAAGTCCAGCAAAGACCTTGACTATGAAAATTTCCATCACTCCTGGAATCTTCATCAGGCGTAGGATTTCTCTGATGCTAAACACACTGCCAGACTGTGATGTGCCTAAAGAAAATGACATATTTATTAATACTTTACTTATACAGGTTAGAGGCAGGAAGCAAGAGACTCTGAGACTCTCTGCGCAGGTTCACCACCACCTTTCTGACAAGGTGAGTCTCTGCAGCACCAGCTTTCTGCTGACAGCAGGAGTTTGGGAGCTGCTGCTAGGTCTGCATGCAGAGGACCCCTGTGAAACAGTGGGTCTGCCTCCCATGCAGGGCCAAAGTAATCCCCGGTAAGGGGTCCACTTTCACCTTTTCTGAGATGTGCAGCAAGCACTGTGCTGGAAACCTGCAATTTTACACGGCAGAGCGACCGGTAGGTTGGGAATAATAATATACCAGAAGCACAGCTTAGGTATTAAAGTGTCAGCATTTCAAGGCTGGCACCTTTTGCCCTTAAATACAACCCCCAAGTCCTTTAGCAGAGTCCTTACAGCATGTCAATGCCCCACCCCTATTCCCCTGCTATTTATCAGAAACACTAAGTACTTACTGTTCTCTGTGTCACGATGGTCTGACTTGGGTTTAGCCTGTAAAGGGATCCAAACTGTTGCTATCATAGTATTTATGAGATTTCCCACCAGCCCAAAGTATGTAGGAACAAATATGCTGCAAACAGAAAAAAATACAGGTAAGTGGATAAACAGCATAAACAAGACATTTATATTTCTGTCCTGCAATGGCTTGGGCACTTGGATAAAGAAAAAAATCCTTGATGTCGTGGTACATAAAGCTACAAAAGAGCTCATATCCTTTCATGGGGGTTTTGAATACAACCATAGTTTAAAATTTCACCAAAAGACGACTATTGCCATGAAGATATTTTACCATTTGTAGTAGTAATAGGGTATAATACAATGTTTTTTAATCTGTGTCGGGGAAAAGAGCCCTTCTTGGTTTAATGAAGCTTAGAAGTCTTCTCATGGAAAGCACATCACCTGCTTGTTAGGATCTAATCCCAGCTGCATTCATCTTCAGTATCATCTCACTCTTTGAAATTTCTTAGTGAAATCAAATGAAGCTAAGGAAAGTGAAGAAAGCACTCAAGATGATTAAGGATGGTAGGATACAGCCCAGCCTACAAACAGAACTGAAACTATCAGAGATACAATGCCAGTTGAAAAAAAATAACAAACACAATTTACAAAACCTTCTGAGGAGGTGAGTAAACACTACTTTGACACATGTACCTAGTTTTTCCAACAGTGTCCAAAACCAAATCAACACCCCGTCAACTGTCCATCAGAGCCCCAAATGTTGGATCTCTAACAGAAGTGGGGCCACATCCTTAGATGTAGACTCAGTGAACAGCAATTATTAACAGTAGTTGAGTAGTCATACAATGATAAAAAGGAACAATTACAATTTATCTGAAAAATCCAAACACAAACCACGTTAAAGTCAATGGCGTCAATAATAAGTCCTCAATTATCACTGTCCTCTTGAAAGAGAAGATTAGGAAATGACTCCTCCTAGTCTTATAGGGCATGTGGGAAGATTTGAGGCTCTGAAGGGCTTTAATTTTGCCAAACAAGGTGGAGCAAAGTCCAGGGGTGGAAGACTGAAACTCAGGAGAGTTGAGCCAGAAACAAAGGGAGAAGCATGTTTTGTTTTTAACAGTGAGAGCAATTACCTGTTAAACCAGCTCATTAAAAGTCTCCCCCATCATGGGAACCCTGTTAGTCAAAAGGTTTCATAAAACATGTGCTGAAAACCTACTGCAGGACACAGATTCAGGGTGGGAATGTCCAGCAGACCAAAGGTTGGTGTCATGCAGGGCTTAAGACTAAGTGACCACCATGGTGTCTTGGGACCATCAAAATTTAAGCACCTTGGACTTCAGCAAATTAATGCCTGAATTTCACCAGAGAAGACTTTGGAGCCATGCAGGTCTGTGCACACTCAGAGGCAATGGTGCCATCCCCGCATCCCCAGCAACCTGTGCTGCAAAAACAGGACACAAAAGCAAGTTGTGACCCACCAACCAATGCTCCCTCTGAGCTTGCTGATAAAGGACTAAATCCATATTCCTGACCTTTTACTGCCACTTTCCATGTCACACCATGAAATCATCCATGGTTTTTCATGGAATAACCAGCAGCACTAATTGTCAAAGCCTCAGGTTTCCTCTGTGCTGGACCAAGAGGTGGTCTGAATAATTTCTGGAGTATTATTAAAGTCCCAGAGCAAGACAGCCAAGGATTGAGAGGCAAACAACCAAGAGAAGCATCAAAGAGCAAGTACATATACATATATATATACAGGTATTCCTGCTAATAGCAACAGCAAAAATCCCAGCTGAATTTTTAAATTCTCATTAATTATTATTAATAACATCAAAGTCAGATAATATCTTTCTGCAAATGGACGTACTGCAGTAATTTAGACCTGCTGCCTTCCATCTGCCAACCTGTTCCACTAATTACCCCAGACCACAAACTTAGTTATTTAGTGGCTCATTATTTTTTATTTTTAGTGAAGCAAGTCACCACTTTCTGATTTAAATTTATCCACCAAACAGTTCTGAAGCTGCTGAAATGAACTTTCTAGACCCAAATTTTTATTCAAGAATTCTGGAATTTCTACTTTGCATTGCAACATAAAGTAATTTTTCTAACTAAATAAAAAGGATAAAATAATCAAAATAGGTAGCTGCAGCTGCCTTAATCTTTTTTGGAGTTTCTCTATTTCAAGCTTTCATTCTGGTATGGAAAAAACATATCACAAAAATGTTCATTGGACACAAAAACTTCCTTTCTAGCCTTATTTTTTCCTGAGGTTTTCCAGAATCCCACATGCCAATGTAAATATGTTTTACTCTTCAGATCCAAGAAGAATTACAGCAAGCAATGAGAGAAGGATCCCCCTATAAAGCTAGTAAGCGAACAGTGCACTACTTCACTGCAAGCATATAACTGATAATTCATTGCTGTGAAAGGGAGTGGGAAATCTTGGCATTTTACATATTTGGGAAAACCTGGGCTTGCCATAATGGATTTGTGGCATTTTGTACGGTTGGACTCAGAAAGTCAGAGAAATCCAGTAAAACATGGAGCTCAAAATCGTGTTTCTCAGACAAGACTGAAGCATTTAAAATAATCTAAAAATCCCTTTTTCTAACCACAGCTTTCTGTAAGTGCTTCATCTTTTTCCACATAGTAAACGTTATCATTCCTTGATTGAAAGGTAATGAAGGTACACCCTTGAGTTAACTTCTCCCGTCTTGTCCTTCAGCAGAGACAAACTCTGGAACTAGAGATAACACATCTGAGTCCACTTCTTGCACTTGTTTTCTCTTTTAAGAAAGACAAAGTGAAACCAAGGGTCATAAAAATGCCTTATCAACACAGGTCATTAATTTCTTTCTTATGTTTCCATTACAACCCATAAATTACGCATGAAGACAACTCCTGTGCCACCCCTCCAGTACAGTGTCAGTGGGATGCATCTTCCCACCCCTACAGTGAACGGCAACTGCTTTACAAAGCTTCAGTGTAAGGTGACTTTCCTGACACATCATCACCTCTGATGAGGTAAAGGACTGCACACACTGTCTTTTCCCATTACACCAAGACATACAAATATAGACATACAAATATTTACACTGTCATGTAAAGGGACATGAGTGCTAAAACCAGTGTGCATGTGCTGAATCATTATTTCTGGCAGCAGGGAAGACAAATGCTGGTGGGTCGAGCTGACAGTACTCTGGCAATGATGTTGATGGGAGACTGGAGGCCAATGCTGGAAAAATTGGCGAAGTTGCAATGATGCTGCTGGATCTTCAGCTGGAGCGGTTCCGTGTCACCACCAAGGGGGAAAACTCTACCCACACCCTGGAATGCTGCTAGGAGGGGAGCTACAGTCTTGTGGAGGTGGGGGAAAAGGAGGCAGTGGTGTTTGAAGAAGTCCAGGAAGGAGCAGCAGGGCAGGGGAGGGTTTGACCCCACAAAAATCCCATGGAACAGTGCTTTGAGAAGGGGCATAGTGATGACATTGCCACTAGCAGAAAAAAAGGCCAGAGGTTAGCACTGATAATCCCTCTGCTGTGCTTGCTGGGCCCTTTTCTGCACCTTAAGCAAGTGGACAACCCAGGATAACCTGTTGCTCTTATTTCTTATGGGTCTGATGAGGAAAAATTGGTACAAGCCAGAACAGCTAAGCTAAAGGTGAGGTACCCAAGCCCCTCAGTGGAGCTGAAGGCTGGGGGTAGAAATGATTGCTGGGTTGGCAGCTCCTCGTGCATAAGACTTGGCTTGCAGGCACTAATATTTTTTAATTTTAAGATTTAAGCATGAAATCTCATCTCTGTTGAAATCCGTGGGAGTCCTTCTGCATTCGATTTTGCCTGTTTGTCTTATCACGAGGATGTTTCACCAGGAATGGACATGGTGGCACTATTAAGACAAATGAGGCACATTAAACAGGTTGTTCCTGCAGGACCTTTTCCCATCCTCTTCCCCTTCCTGCCCTCCCTCTTGTCCCTCCTGGCTGTCCACAAACCAGCCATGTGGAGCCAGAGTGAGCCCTGCCAAAACCAGCAGCAGGTTTCCTAAGCAGTGCGGAAGAACAAAGGATGTGGGTAGGTCTAATACAATTAAATTAAAGGGAGCAAAAGGGTGCAGCAGCTTCAGCAGCTGAGATCATTGTGCAGCCTCTTCATGCTTCTCACTGATTAATAAGAGGTTAAGATTCTTTACCATCCTGGGTTTTATGGTCAAAATAACTTGGGTAACTTTATCTGTGTACTTCAGCTTGTTACTTACAATTTCTTTGCTTCTCTTGCATCTGGAGAGAGAGTCCCTTGCTGACTTTTGCCAGCAGCCTTCCTTGCTCTCCCCTGGGCATTTCTGCTAGCAAAGCACCCCTCAGGTTGTCAGCTAAGACCACAGCTGCCTGCTCTTCATCATGCATTTTCAGCTTTACCATGAAAGAGAGGCACAAAATGCATTGCCCTGTCCTGAATGGGACTGATATGCCCCAAGGTCCTGCTGCCAGGAGGGCTCACAGCAATCAGCTGCAGGGATCAAACAGACGATCTTGGAAGAGGACTAATTTTTGCTAGTTTTTGCCAAACAGGAGCAGCTGTGGCTTCCCCTGACTTAAAGCTTTCAGAGAAATAAGAAGCAAATATGAACAGAGAGACCTGGAGGCCAGGAGCCCATAACATCAGACAAATGCCACTCAATGACATAATGAAAGCCTCTCATTTTCATTTTCCCAAGGCCATTAGGCAAGTGTGGCAATGCATTAAAAGCATCTGTTAAAAGAGTTTTCAAGGGTTTCAAAAACACAGGATGGCCAGCCAGGGCACACTCGGCACAGAACCGACGGTATGGCCAGGTACAAGGCTCTCTTGGTAGCCTGCAGCTATGGATAAGGGACAAATGGCTGACAGCTGGGATTGTCTGTCTGGAAACTCGATCCTTAATGCTGGTGGGAAAGTAAAACTGATGATGAAAACATTAAGAGTAGTATCATGGTAAAAAGATTAAACCCAAAGTAAATACTAGCATTCAAAGCCAGCTGGAGGAGGTCTGCATTTCTTCCCATCTAACGCTTAACCAGTCTCTGTATTTACTTGCAGGTAACTGTAAATCCCAGTGTGCACCATGCTTCCCCAGGGAGGTGAAGCGAGGACCTGCTCTACATTACTTCACAACCTGTTCCTATCAGAGTCAACTAGTATTAGGCAAATGAGTGCAATCAAGGCTCAGTTTCTGAATCAAGAGATAACACATTAACACAGGTGACAGCAAGGGCTCTCAGAGCCTCCCCAAACCCTGGAAGTGATTTTTTTGTGGCTCTGTCCTAAGTGTTGCACACCCTCAAACTCAGACGTGGCAAACATGAAGCATCAGAAAAATCTGGAGAAGTTTACAGCAAACACAGCTCTTGGAAAGTGGGCCCTGGCCAAACAAGTATATGTGGGTGTATATACATACATATATATGTACTAACACATGTGCAGAACATTTCCCTGTAGCTTTGAAGCAATGCTTTCAGCAAAACTGCCATGAAAAATTCAATCCCACACAGGTGTGTGCACCATGCAGAGATCAGGCAGTGGCAAAGGAGCAGAAGAGAGGCCACTGGCCAGGCATTAGCAGGCAGGTATTACTTTCAGCTGGCAAATATGGGCGTTGAAACAGGGTCCTCACTGGTACCTACCAGCTGCAGCCCCCAGGGCAATGCCAGGAGGGATGGGTGCCAGACCCTCCTGCTTCCACAAGAGAAGGCTGCAACAAACCAATATGGGATACAGTTTTGGGCTCTAGCTTAAATTCCAGTCTGTGCTTGGCTGTGATTCCCATCTTTGGTTTCCTGCCTGAAAAGGCCGGGATAGACCAGTAAAGGTGCCTAGGGGTTGATGCCAGCCAGGAGGCTGCATTTGGGCTGTGCATGCCTCGAGATGCTATCAATTGCTTTCTGATTAGCATTTTTGCCACAGAGCCCTGCTCTGCAAAGCCTGGGAGAAAAATGCGTGTGTGTAATCACACAATTAGATGTTGCGTCAATACAGTGATTCTTTCAAGGAGGAAGCAGTTCCCAACGATTCTCTGAGGATTAAAGGATCAATGTGCATTTCGGCAGTGAATGGGATTGAGTTTGTTTTCTTTCTCTTTTTCTTAATAAAGTCAAAGTTGAACATGGAGAGAGCGCAAATTGTTTTTTAGTGACTCACTCCCACTTCAAAACAGCGCTGCATAAAGCCAGCATTCATAGCCGGCCCAGATTCCTTAAAGAGCTCTGAAAGGACTCTCAAAATATTTCTTTGATTGCAGTCTGGCCACACTATCCACTCATCCATGCACACCCTTAGAGGGACAGTTATAGGTGAAAAATAGTGGGTGAGATAAAAAAAGAAGAAAAGCAAAAAACAGGTGAAAATAAAACCAGTTCAGGTGGAACCATGGGACCAAACCACTCTCTCCAGTAAACAGCTTTGAGTCCATAAGAAAGATAGCAGCGGCCACTGCGTTCACGATAACTTAGAGATGCATAAACTTAGTTATAAATTAGTGATGGTTTCACTCAAGGAACTTTGCTTTATGGCCTTGGCAATGCTTGCTGAATGTATTTCATCTTTGATCCATTGTGGTCTGGTCTATATTGCTGAGATTCCTACTAAAGAGCAAAAAAGCAAGCACAACGTTTCACCAAAGCTACCTATAGAAACAAAACAACAAAATCTTTAATCAAAATTAGGTTCATTGACCCTCAAAAAAATTCATAAGTTTCATTTATGCAAATGTGCAGAGACGGTCTGGCTTCCACAGCCCAGGGCAAGAAATGGCACAATATCACAAATAAACCCAGACAGCTCAGTGCTCAGCAGGCTTCAGGCCCTGCCAGTGAGGGGGGGCCAATACCACCCATTACCACATTATCTGTGCCTTTGAGAGGAAAATGGAAAAAAACAAAACAGCAAAGCTCAAACCTTCCTTTCTGCAGTTCCCACTCCCTGTCCTCATGGAAAAAAAACATCAGGCAAAGGCATGAACAAGCATGGCAGCAGTCTTCCCCCCTGGCTGTCCTGTCCAAGCAAATGCTCATGTGAAAACAGTATGTGAAGAGTGAGAGCAGCTGAAGGAGTGTTAAAACCCAAGTAGTAACAAATGCAGCTTCCAAGGGACGTGTTCCAGAGAAAGATGCCCTTTTGCATTTGCTTCCTGATGGTCAGGTAGGAGGTACTTCACAAGAGGTAGGATGAGTCGCCTGGGATAAATCACCCATATTTCACTGTAGCCCCCCAACTCCTTTGGTTGCAATTTTTCCTTTATTTCACTCGGAGCCTGGGATTTCTCTCAAGGCAGAACATAAAACCTGAGCAGATATCCATCCCCACCCATGCATCAGCAGGAAAAGGAGGGAGTTCACTGTCCTGATGTAACTGGAAACCATGACCAGGGTGTCCTTTTTGCCACATGTTTTAGATGATGAGCAGTAGAAGGTGGTGGCTGCTGCTGCTTTGGGGAGAGCAGGAGGCTCTTTTTCACTGCGTGAACTTGACATCGTTGCAAGCTGTCCAAGAAGGTGGTGAGACTTTCCGTCCACACCCTCTGCAAAGCCCCTCACAAGGCAAGAATGAGTCACTCACAGACAAGTGCTCATTCAACTGCTTATTTCTAGCGACAGCCACATCCGAAAAATTCAGGTGGTGGGAAAGGAGAAAAAGAGGAAGGTGAGCACTGGCATCCTGCATCACCAATTTCCATCAGAACTAGCCAAGGGGGAGGATGCTGAAGATTGACACTGATGCATTAGCAGAGTCAGTGTGTGATGGCAGAGCCACCGTGTGCTGGGGACACCAGGCAGTTCACAACCACTCCCAAAGTCATTGAGTCTTAAACTTTCTTAACAGGATATTTGCTCCTGTGCATGTCACTGGCCCAGCACAAGGAGGGTTGCCGGTAGGACTTAACACTCAGCCTTACAAAAAACTGCATTAAGACAGTGCAGGGCATTAAATAAAAACACTTGGGCTTCTTCCACATGGAAAATCCTTCTTTGGCAGAGCTCCCTATGTAAGCGGTGCTCTGCATGAATGGATAAAGCTGGCTGTCCATCAAAGGCTCCAAAGCAACAAAACTATCCGCCCCCCACGATCTCCTGCTGCAGAGACAATCCCAGCAATGAAAAGCATCTCAAACTAACCGGCCCCTGCCACAGCCCCAGCTCAAGCACGGCAGATCCCACCTCCGGGGCGTGAAGGGGATGGCTGTGGCAGGATGCTAATCCCCAGGCAGCTGGAGCAGCCTGCGTGCGCCAGCCCATCCTGCTGCCTGATCCAGCGCAGCGCTCTTCTCAGGAACCTGCCTAATTGCCGGAAGAGGCATATCAGTCACGCTTCAATAAGACGTGGGCGGATTTGCATGCTTTGCCCATAATCCACCACTAATTTCAAGTATCATTTATTCTCGTGTGCTCTTTTCTGGTAAAACATCCTATTTCAAAATACTGCACTTTGCTAATTCAAAGCTTGCTCTTGTGTGTGTGATTATTGCTTTTCCCCGCTGCACAACATAGGCTGTCCTGCTGGCATCTCGGTGCACCAAACACCTGCACGCTTACATGCACTTACAACAAATGGGGGAATAAGCTCCACTTCCCAAAAGGTTTTTCCAGGCTGGCCGGCTAAGGCGTTGCTTGCCTCATGCTCCACAGTATCACGCTGTCTGTCTAGAAGTGGAGGAGTTTAGACAAGGACCAGCTATGAACTGCACTCCCTGAATGGGGGCTTGCAACATCTGGCTTTGATCCCAGCAATGCTAATACTGGATGAGCTGGGGCAGGTCAAGATAGACATCAGAAAGTAGGTGTAAGCGGTCAGTTCTCACAAGAGAGGCATCCCACTGGTGAGGCTGGGACATGTGCTGTTCAATCTATCTGTGAATGATCTGGAGCAGCAGTGAGGTAAGAAAGTTTGCTGAGGATACACAACTAAGAGACTACTGGGGAAAAGAGCAGTCAGTGGGGAATTGCTTATGGCCCTTAAAGGGTTGAGGGATTGTGCAATAACATGGCAGCTGACAGCGCAGATTACATTTAAAGCAATGCATGCAGGGAAGACAGATCTTAAATTCACATCTGAAATGACAGTTTCTGAACTGCTTATTATTACTCAGGAGTGAGACCTTTGGACTACAATGGGCTATTCCACAACACAATTGGCTCAGTACTCAGTTAATCAAACACTAGGGATTACTATGAAAGAAATAGCAAGCTATCAGAGAAGAGAACCTCATTACAGGTTCTGACTCACCAGCACTTTGGATAGTGCACGCAATCCTGGTTCCCTCCTCTCAAAAAGGTACCTAAGAAGAAGTGGAACAGGCACAGATGATGACAACATGGACAATTCATGGCAAATGGTTTTATGCCTGTGGAGGTTGACAGCCTTCACATTTGAAGGAGATGTCCAAGGAACATCTAATAAAGGTCCACAAATTTGTGAAGGACTTGGAGCAGAGGTTAGGAAGTGACTGGCATGTTCATTACCACCACAAGAACTGGGAAGTACCAAATGAATCTGTTGGAGACTGGTTCAAAACAAAGAGAAAGGCCTAATTCTTTGCACAACATGTAGAAAGTTGGTGGAGTTTGTTATTACTAGTGTTGTGGAAGCAAAAAGTTTAGACAGGTACAAGGAGAGACTGGACAAGTGCTTGGAAGAATGATCCATTGAAGGTTACTAAAGAGTCACAAACCATCATTCAAGTCAGAAAATCCCCTGAGCTGAAAATAGTTGGAGGCTGGAAAAGTAGCTGGTGAAGTGTTTTGCAAGTTTGTCTCACTCTTTCTTTTCCTTCTATATATCTTCTTACTATGATTTTTACTGGAGAAAGGATACCAGATCAGGTTGAGATGCAAGTGCAATAACCTCCTCTGCAGCAGGAATCAAAGCCATGTCTCCCACCACCATCTCACAAACCAGACAGGCTCATTTTTGCTCATTCCTTGGAAAATGCTGCTTTTTTCCTACAGTCCCTAAACATTCCAGACAATAATTAAGAATAGCCAGAGCTTTCACTTTGCACTTGAGACACTCAGTTGGGAAAGTGTAATGCTACATTTCTGTCCAAGAGATGTGTCTTCTAAAGTGTCTGTTTAATATAACACAAAGATCCCCCATCTTATAAACATGGATCTTCTTCTTCATAATAGATGTTTGTTCCATAACGGTTGGCAAAGCCTTTAACTATTTTTTTTTTTTTAATTAAGCAACAAAAACTGTTCTTCCAAGCTCAGAATGTGGTAAATTATTAAAACGCTCCATTTGGGTGTGTCGCCAGGTAAGGACTCCCACACACTGACTGGTTAGAAGGTGAGCAGTGCTTGCTAGACTACCCGGTGACTCACCACCAAACGCATCGTTAATCATATGTTACAGCATGTCTGACTTCATAGAGTACCGTAGGTGGTGTGAAATAATCTTTGAATGAGTTTAAGCTTTTATGAGGTTACAATGCTTCAGACTCCAAGAGACTCAGCTGGGTAGGAAACTGTTGAGGATTTGCTATAGTAACCTGGGCTGCACTCCCAGAATGTCAGGTCTCAGCTCATGGAGAATCCACAAGTTTGGCATCGGCTGGAGTTGTTGCCTCTCACTGATTGTGATGCATTTGCTTACTCAAAGCAACACGTAGGTAGAGCTGAATTTTGCTGCCCAGGGATGAGGGGTGGGGTTCGGGTAGTTCCTGCGAGGGGAAGGGGAAGGATTTGACTGGGAAAGAAAGCATGAAGAGAGCTCTGGCAAGCTAGGACCACAGCCTTTGCTGGCACTAAGGAGACAGGCAATAACAGCTACTTCCAAGAGGACCTCTCCCACCTTCCAAAGAAAGACAGACACCAGATGCTCTGTCTTTCCTCAATAAGCATGCCTTCTCACCACTCTGGCACAGGAAAGCAGACAACAGGACTGTGGGCAGACAGTCTGATGCCACAAATGGGTACCTATTTTGACAGTGCTTGGAGGTATCCCAGCACCAGCCCACCAAAGGACGTGAGCCTCTTCCTCTGCCAGTCCCTGTTGAAAGCAGGGCAGTATTGAGGCTACTGCAATGATCCAAGAGAGCAGTCCTTGTGTCATGCAAAATGAATAGCTCACTCCACACCCCACATCTGAAGGCTAAGAAGTTGACTAGCCAAGTCTGGCACTTAAAGTTCATCTCTTACCCAAACCTCATTCCCCTGAATGACATTTCTAAACTACGTAATCCCTGGCAAAACAAGTTACTTTACGTTGAGGTAAGTAACTGTAAATGCAGCATCCTACCAAAGGTACGGTACAGACTGATCTTGCCTTGGAACATGTAATGGCAGCCAACACCTCCTACCTCAAGGTGTGGAAATTCTTGCCATGCTGTATTAAGGGCTCTAGCACCTTTTGTCTAGTAAGACCTTTTAATGAAACAGGACACGTTAAGGCTAATTTTGTACGGGATGCAATGTTTGAACGCCAGTATCCAAAAGTCACAAATAAGACATTTCACACATCAGGCGGAAGACCTTCTAGCACCCCACTCCAGTCTCTTTGGTTGCACAACAGGCCCCTTGAAAACAACCCTTTCTCCAGCCAAGACGGAGCCCCAGGGTGGTGGTACAGCTGATTTGATTTCATAAAGAGTTTGACCCCAGAAGGAGGCATCTGCACGAGAAGAGTGAGTCACGCCATTTCAATAATGGGTGAAACCATTAATTAAAGGTGTGCAGTTTGCTTGCTTGGGCAGGCTTCAGATGCTCAAACCAGGAGTGGTCTCACTGTTACTATATTTACTGAACTCCCCCAATTACGTATGTTGTTTCCCTCATCCCACAATGACAATGGTTTCTGCGTGTTAAATATATTCAGAAAAAAGGTTGTTCTGTGTTTCATATTTGCACATTGTAGTAGTTTTCTCCCCTACACAGATTGTAGGACAAACACTAGTCAAGGAATAGCAAAGAAATCTGGCACCGAATGATCTATTTTCATCTATTTTTTAGCATAGTAGAAAGTAACTTATTTGGGTTAAAAAGTGCATTCAATATTAACTGAAGTTGCCTGCACTTTTTGGAGCAATGAATTGAAAAC
The DNA here is from genome assembly GCA_013400555.1 of Jacana jacana. Lineage (NCBI taxonomy): Eukaryota > Metazoa > Chordata > Aves > Charadriiformes > Jacanidae > Jacana > Jacana jacana. The sequence goes on along the minus strand of VZTM01023434.1, from coordinate 89,832 downwards.
AGATTTAATGTACTTCACACCAGGCAAACACAGTATCTCCTATACATCTTACATATTTCAGTGGATTCCATGATTGCTAGAGCTCTGAACGAGAACATCCTTTACCTGCGGACCTGGTGCAGGGGTTGCATCTCTGCCTAACACACCTTTGCTCTCAGTTGGAGGCACTCCCCTGAGGGAGAAAAAGCGCTTTGTTCCCTCCCCGCACTACGTTTCATCTTGGCCCCACTACTGAGACCACCTACAGGGATGCCAGTTAGTATCAGCTGCATTACGCTGAACGGGTATTTACAGCAGCGTTCGGTGGGAACCACATCTTAGACAGCCTCCTGGGCAGCCTCCCCACCCAGCCACACACTTGGGGCAGGAGCCCGCTCCGTTCACCACCGAACGACAGCAACTGCAAGCCACTTGACGGACTCGCGGGGAAAATTGCCAGCAGAGTATTTACTGTATTTTTAGTTGTGTTTAATTGCAAATTAGCAGCTGGAAACAAGGAGGGGTGAGCAGCGTGTGAGCGGTCAGCTCTCTGCAGAGGAGTTTGGAAATCTCTGATTATACATTTCTGTGGCTCCAATGTGAGAAGCGCTGCCCCGCTGCACACTTGGGGCTTAGCTGTACCTGGAAGATTTACATTTCAAGCCATCTGGTGCTGCAAGAGCCAGAGGCCATATACTTCTTTGGCAGGACGTTTTAGGGCACACACATATTGTACAAGAGTAGATGCTACAACCAGGCAACTCAGGGCAGCAATGGAACGTGTTCTTTAGTGGTTGACAGAGACAATGATTTTTAGACTGGTGCTTGTGATATCCTGGACACTTGCAGAAGCTGACTGCTTTCAGTGCATCAAATGTGTCTGTATAAACAGACAGACTGGTTGATGAGGAAAGCAATTACCTTTTGAGGTGACTAGTGGCTTGTTATTTTGTTGGGTTTTTTTCTTTTCAGTGCACAAAGTAAAAGAACTGAGTGGTTTTGTTTCACTTAATTTTATTTTCAGCAGAGAAAAAATGTGAAAACATGGACTTCGAAGTGCTGCCAAGCACAAGGGATGTACATCTCTACAGCACTAGGGAAATGCTGGGGTGTCCAGAGTAAAAGGGTCTCCAGACACGGATCTGCACGGGTCCTTGTAATTCTCCCTATATACAATTTTCCTTTCTTACATACAGAGACAGACCTGATAGCAGTAGCAGCTGAGAAACTCACACTTCAAATCTCACAACTTGTCTTCATAACATCCCCACATGGGTGACTGTGGTACGAACACCCCTTATGTTCTCACAGGGAACGAAGCACAGAAGCCTAAATGCCCCAGTAAGGTCCTATAAATGTCACAGAAGAAAAACCAGCCTTAAAAATCAGGTCTCTCACACGCAAGTTTAGTGCTCAGACCAGTGGGCCACAGTTTTCCACTCCACTTTCTTGTCTCTGGATCCCCCAAAAGCCTTTTCTGCTGCCCCAGCTACAAACCCGATGCAATAGCAACCCACAACTCGCTGTGTCTTGCAGCACTTGTTGAACACAACACAGCACTGTGTATTACAGCATTATTGGCGGGGAAGCACACGTATGTAGACTTTGGAAACGTGTGACATCTCTATTACTGTTTCGCGGATTCTTCCTGAGGAAGAATTGTGTGCCAGTGTTGGCAGGCCCAGCTCCATGGGAACCAGCTGCCCCAGTAACAGACTTCGCCCTGGGGATGCATTCTGGAGCCCTGACTCAATTGAAACACAATTTTGAGTCAGTGGAAACTTGTCTCAAAAGGAACTGAGTAAAAACCACAGGGTCAAAGTAAAGTAAGCCATGCGGGTCCTGAGGAATTAGCAAGAAACACTGCATTCCCAGCTGCACCATGGGCATCATGGAAAAGAGGCTGGAAAAGATCAACCAGGGGCATCATGGAAAAGATGCAAAGTCTGTAAGAGCTGAAAATGGTCTGTGGGATCTGGCCCAACATCAGCAGAGTAGATACAATGGCTGCCAAAAGCCCTCAAAATGACAGCATCCAGTACAAAGAGCCCAGGCACAGAACCAGAGGTATGGTTTGACAGCAGGAAAGGGCTTTAAATTAATCTCTCTTTAATACATCTTCACATAGCAGTCGTTGAGCAAAAATTTGGTATGGATTCAGTACCAACACCTTTATCTTTAATCCCTGCTTCAGACTAAGGCTAGTAGTTAAACTAGCCTCAGACAAAAAATCATTTAACTAAACACAAAGTAAGCACAACTTACTGTATTTACAGATATTGCCAACAAACGCTTTATTTCAACTACGCTAATAATGAGATTTCCTAAAAGCAAAACACCACAGCATTTGAAAACTTTTAGGATGTTCTTTTTGGTTTGCTTTAAGTCTGGTTAATATTTGCCTTTCATTTCTTCCACGTATCTATGTCTCATAAAATCCAAACATGACCAAAAGAGAAAAGAGAGTACTGAAAGATCATTAAACACATGGAAAAAAATTATCCCAGAGGGAATATGAAAGCCATCTGCCCAAGACTCCTCCACTCATCCTGCAGACATGAATGGCAGGAGATTGATGCTCTGGTGGCAAACACGAATAATGTGGCAAACCTTGGTCTTGGCTGGCATTAGAAGAAACCACACATCCAGCCAATCCAGAGCTCATGTGGCTAAGAGCATATTAGCCTCTAGCCTAGCCAAGATGTTATTGGTTGGAAAATCCCAATCATAAGTGCTAGCTGCAAGGGGAGGGGAAAACAGAAAAAAAAAAAAAAAGAAAAAAAAAAAGAAACGTTGAAAGATTGAGCAGGACAAGCCTGAACATGTTCAATTTGTCCTTCCAACGTTACAATTACATCCTCATTCCTCAGAGCAAAAGGCAGTTCAAAGAGACAATAAACCCTTTTTCAGTCTTAGGCTTTGCCGCTTTGCCGTCACTGAAACGGATCTGAGGTGGTTCCCAGAGATAAGGCGACAAAAGAAATTAAACTCTTCCCTACAGCTACCCTCGGGTAAAATATCAGCAAATAGAGGCTCCGCTCAGATGTAGCTACAGCATTCATCTGAGGACATAGGATTTAGTGGTTTCAAACTGAGATGAATTTAGTATACTGCTCCTTGAAGTCTACAGCTGCTTCCTTCCTTACAGGAATATGAGCCTCTATGGTTTGCACTAACTTCCTATTATGGGATGGATAGTATTTCATTGCCATGACATGTGACTGCCTTTTGGGGTAAAATTAGTAAACACTTCAGATTAGGTCCCAAGAAGTTTGGGCTGAAGCACTTGTAGACCACAGGATGTGTTTAGAGTGAACAAAGCATGAGACCAGTTAGAGCATCCACCAAACAGGGGTTTGACCTCTTTTCTTTAACCCCCTCATTTGGGCACAACAGACATACACCAAAGGAGTGCCAGCTTAGTGTGACGAAGGAAAGAAGCGCTGAAAGGCAGGACAGGGAGCACACTCTAGAGGGACTTAGGAGGAGCCCAAGGGCACACCCACCCCATCCTGTCTCCCTCCAAACCAAATCAAGCAAAATTGAAGGTGGGGAGCATAACTACGCCACAGGGAACAATTAAGTTGCAAGGGGAAAATAATGGAATTTGCAACTAAACCCACGAGATACTAAACAGCCCTAGACAATGAAATGTCACAGCTGTGATCCTAGACATGGATGGGATGGGCGGAAATAAAAGGCCCCATCACCTATTACCAAACAGCCCAGAAACCATCAAACACTTATGTTGAAAGATTACTATAAAGTGAAACAACAGATTTTATTTTATTTTTTTTTAGTTAATTTTTAATCTACTTCACAAAGTCTTCACAAAGACTTTTATAGAGTATGGAAATTGGCCTGCTCATCACCCCAGCATCTCGTTGCCAATGTGCATTTGCATAACGGTAACATACTGCAACCTGGCGCAGGAGAGACCTTTTCTAACCCTAACTGGGCTGCATGAGAATTTAATTACCCAACTGGAAAGCTGGAAATATTTCAGACTGACTCAGTTCGGGTGTGCTGGATTTTTTTTCCTGCCTTTCATTGCGTCAGGGAATTTCTTTCACCCTACAGCCCTTTGGAAAGGGGCACATGGCTGAAGGAGTCAGTGGTCATAAATAATCAGGGAGGGACTTTTCCAGAACAAGGCGGTAATGTGAAAAAGTCTTTCTTCTGGGGCGACATTTGCATGACCGAGGGATGACATAATAAGTCCGCAAACAAAAAGGCCTTTATGCCCTCATGGCAGCTTTTGAAACCTCTCCATGCTGGCTTGATCCTTCCCTTCTGTGCAGAAGCATTGCATTTGGGGGAAAGGACTTTAAGCCTGATGTGCACCAAGCCGATTGCTGTCTTTGCAGCCATGGCTTTATCTCATTCTTTCAGGCTAACGCAATCCTACAACCCATATTAACGATGCTGTTTTACAGGGCATGATGTTCTGCTGTAGTACTGGAGGGATTTATTTCTGCTTTGGGAGGAGGGGCTAAGAACCGAGCAGAGCCCAGGGAGACAAACCTGTTTGCACTGGAGCTCCATCAGCATATGTCTGGAGGCACCAGCTTACAGTGACAGAGCAGAAAGATAAGTTTCAAATGGTTTTGCCACCGAGTGAAAAACCAGCAGCATGCCAGGATACCATCCTTCCCCCCAAAAAAAATAATCAAGCCCCTGTTAGACACTTGGGAGCTGCTGAAGCACAGCCAGAGGAGCTGCATGCCAGGGTACATCCTTGTGAAGGCAGTCCCAGCACCCAGCGGGTACCACCAGGACACCAAACCAGGGCTGGAAACCCAACTGGGTGTAAAACACAGCACAGATGCTCAGATTGAGGCAGAACTAATGCTTCACTTCCAGCATGGGCAGTGTGCCAGACGTGGACCTCTGTTGAGAGTTAAATGCAATACATGTAAAACTCTGAACAAACCCCTTCATTTTGCAGATCATTTGGTTTTAAGGAGAAAGCTGAGAGGTGAGTCAAAATCAGGTAGGTTCAGACCCTCACACAAAAGTGTCTGGGGATTTTCAGAGCTGTGAAGCAGGCACTACAGGAACGATGGATGTTGGACCAAACCCAGCCTCCCAAGCCTAAAGGGATTTGCTCAAGCCGCCCGGAGCAGGAAAACCGTTTCTCACCAGCAAAGAAAGTCAAGCACTTGGCAACAAGGGAGGCAGCTCTCCCACAACTCTGGTTACGCAAACAGCTGCCTTCTGCTGGGTTTCAACATGCTCCACTGCTCCAAAAATAATTTCCTGCTTGATTTGATACCATTAGCAGGAGCAGAGCGCAGCATGAATGGTCATGCCGCTTCACGCTGGATCTATCTAGCCACTGGTTTCTAGCAAAAGCCCCTATTCCTTTATTTGGCAGCAGGGCGTGATTATGCAGAACAAAAAGGTAAGTGGGCTGGTGGCGTAAGCCCTCTCCTCTTCCGCTGCAAAGAGTTTTGACGCAAGCCTGGACTAAAGCACCTGCCACTGTCATCCTTCTGGGCCTCTTTCCAGAGCTGAGATTTCCCTGCCCTTGCACCTCGTAACACTTATGGCATACAACCAACCCTCTGCAGCCAAGCAGGAATCAACGCCAACATAAAGTTCAACAACAAAGTCACTGCTTGCTGGGCAATCAGGAGCTGTGCAGGTCCCGGACAGAGTTGCTGTAGTTCCCCCATAGGACGAGCACCCAAAAACTAATATCAAGTCTATTTTCATTCCCCACTGGATGCCTTTGTGTCCCCTTTGGGGGCCTGTTGGAGTAATCCCAGTCCAGCCCAGTGCTTTGGGAACCACAGCACTTTCCATTCCTAGCTGGACTGGAATTTGGATAGCAAAGCTTGCCCTAAGGTGCATCTGATTTCCTGTTCCCTATTCCCAGCCCAGGCATCTGCATGCCCCTTCCCAAGGGCCTGCCATGGGGGGACTCCTCCAGGAGCCTTCAGCAACACTGCTTTGGAAACCTCAAGAAGCACAGAAAGCTAAAAATGACAAGGCCCAGCACATCAGCATCACACTCCATAGTCTGCAGACCACAAACAGCACAACCAACACATCAACATCAACACCAACCCTCCCAACTCGTGGCCTTACACTCAGGTTAGGTGGTACCTTCCAGATGAAATTCAAGTAATGTTCAGCAAACAAATGGAGCAGCAAAGTATAAATCAATGTCACTCAGTAAAACAATAGCTGCAAAGTGGGATTCAGAAACTGATAGCATATCTGCAAAATCAGCATATTTTAAGGCAGTATAGAGTGCACACTGGTGTGAAGGGGAACTCCCCAACAGACTCTGAAGGTCTGTTTTAGCATCTGAGAAAACTCTGTGAGGTTATCCAACCTGGCTCAGAAGAAGAAATCCTTGACAGTATCAGCCAAATGTTTTTATGCTGCCTTTCTCCTTCACCTTGAAATCAGTTGTGCAATTACAGTCATTATGCTTGTATGTTTTAAAGCATACAAAGACACCTTATGGTGCCCAAAGACACCATAAGGGACTGTTTAATCTGATCCACACAACACAAGCCTTATGAACCTTTTCTTTCCACAATCATTCTTTGAGTCACACAACAGCTTATGAGAGATACATCTCACCCATGATTAGAAGAGTATAACGAGTGATGAACCCAGAACTGCTTTTGGGGAACTTGGGTGGAAAGTAACCTGGGAAGGTAAAGCCATGAAAAGAGAGAAAATGTCCTATCAGCAGCCCTGCACAGGACATAATGCCAGGATGACACCCACAGCTTTCACAGATAAGGCAAAATATGCAGCTGAGCTGACCCAAAGGCCAGGTGGGGCCCATCCTGTCACTGTCACAATGAAAGGGAATAACTCTATGGAGAAGGTGGCTCCTCAGCTCCTGGAGGTCCTGAGCCAAGTGGGAGGACAGGACTGGTGGAAAGAGTGTGCAAGCTGGTTTCCATGCTCAACTGACCCGTGTCTGCAGTTGCTGCTGCTCCCAGAACCCAAGGGAGTGCGAAATAAGCAGCATTTCAGCTTTTCCAGACAGCACAATTCCTGTTTACAGCCTCTGGGCTAGACTTTTCAAAAGAAGAAGCTAGGTGTCTATTCTTGCAGGAAACCAGGTGTGTAAACAGTTCAATTAATATACCCAGCAAACTGTGCTCTAGCACAGCAAGGAGGGCTAGTGGAGACAAGCCAAGAGCACAGGAGCTGAGGAAGGAAAATACTTTTAAAGAATATACTTAATTAGAGATGGACCTGGGCCAAAAGTTTGTATTTGAACACCTGGAATAGCCCTGGGGAGCAGAATTGTAACCTGAACCCAGATCCACATTTTGTAACTCGCTCCTCTCCCCAATGAACTAAAACCCAGACTCAGACCCAACCATCACACAGTCTGAGCTGCAGGTCTCCAACAGCTGAAGCCTGGGGAGTAGAATACTCTCAGGCAGGTTTATGGCTAAGCCATTGCACTCAGTGGCTGGTGCCCTCTGTCCCTCTTGCCCCACACTGCTCAGTGCCCGGCCAGAGGCCCAATCTGCCCCACTCCAGAGCTAGTTGTTGCTGCTTGGCAGCATGCCCCTGAGTCACTCACTCAAAGTGGAGTGTTTGGTGTGATGGCATATCCCTATTTGCTTCAGTGATCATGGCATCTCCAGAACAGTGATCAAGCTCTACTTTGCACTGCACTGCCTTCTCCCTGCCCTCACAGGCTACAGCTGCAGCTCCTGGCCAAAGCAAGAAGCCTGTTCCAACACAAAGACAAGCAGCTGTGCTCATGCCTGTAAGCCAAATATTGACAGCAGTCCTCAGTTTGGTGCTGAGGACTGCTGTCAATATTGCTGTACAAAGCTGCAGAATCAGGGCAGACTTCCTTTTCTCCCTTACAGCTCAGTTCTTTCGGACAGAAAACTAAACTTCACCCACACCTTACCATCTCTTTTCAACGTTTTTATAGCAGAATCACTTTTGGCAAAGGAAGGTCAGCCCCATCCCCATAAAACTACCCTGCCACAGGCAGGTCATGCATTTCAGACAGCTTGCAAGGCTGACTAAACATTTACTTTGGGATGGCTCTTTTCCAAAGCCCAGAAATAGATCCTCATCCACACTAAAAGAGTGCCCGGGTGTGCCATCAGATGGCTTCATTGCCCAGTTGCAGCATGCCGTTTGCATTCCTGCACTTTCCCCCTCACAGGGTGCCTGTGCCAAGGCTGCTGGACACCAAGGTCGCTGCCATGTTCCACTCTCAGGGCAGACCTGCAGATGTGCAAGGCCTTATCTCCTAGCTGTATTATTCTTGGAAGGTATTTGGCAGTCATTTTTGCATCATCTGACCTTGGGTCCTGTCGAGCTGAAGTAGGTGACTAATGCATGTGGCCCTGGATTGCATTCCCTTTCCTGGTGGGCAGCACAATCACCAGCACAGAATGGGACGAATTGTCACAGCTGGAGAAGGGCAAATGGGATTTGCTTACACTGGATGCTGTAATAGTTAAGGCAGTGTTTGTGTTTTGGAAACCTTTCGAACAATTTAGCTCCATGGCTACTCAGAGCAGCTTTGTGCCATGAGTATACTTGTCTAGCTATTGCAAATTCTTCCCCGCCACAACTGAATCTCCATCCCCAGGAAAGAAAATAGTTTTAAAAAATAATAATTGGGCTTTATACAAAGGCACAGGAAAAACTTTACGAATCCTTTAAGTCCTAAGCACCAAGAGACTTCACCTGAAAAGTGCTTGCCACACAGTGCCCAGGCAAAATCAAAATGATGCAACTTTTGGTAGGGTGGACAGATTACAATCGGGCAATTAAACATTGCAGACCGTGTAATTGCATGCAATGAGAACACGCGTGGGTGTAGTGTGAGGCGTGAGCCTGGTGTCACCAACCACAGGCTCCTCTGGTTACCCTAAGGGAGTTCTTCAACAAATGGTTTCAAAATTTCTTTTCTAAATATCAGTACATCCATTTAGAAGTAGGTCTCCTGCTGTCATGAAAAGTAATTCCTGGAAGACTGGGAAACATTCCCTTCTGCATGGGAAACATCCAGGACTACACTGGGAAACATCAGACAGCAGAATCGATCCGTCATCTGTCTCACATCCAGCTGTGCCTGGACAGTTGGAAAGGGGAAAGGAAGAAACCCACCACACACAAGACAGATAATCTGTTACACAGCTTCATATCAGGAAAGAGTCTTTCTAAGCTTCAGTGTGAAGTAAGCTTAAACATCTGATGCATGAGCATACTCAGCTTTAATAACCATTAGTGTCTTTCATCCCTGCTTTTTAAAGTCTGGGAACAGCATTTAAGACCCTGGCCTCCTGTAAGCATTGCTCAGATGCTCCCCAGATGGCTTTTCCAAGGGGATTTTCTAATTATTTGATTTTTTTTTTTTTTAAATTAAATATCCTGCAAGAATACTTTAGGTTTCTGGAGGTTTCCTTCCTTCCTCTACAAATTTCTTTACCCAGGGCTTGATTTAAAACCAAACTCAAAGGAAACACTACCAATGACTTCCATACATCTCAGATCACATATCCTGGGGTGAAAGAGAAGTGAACCCAATCTCATAAAAATAAAGATGGTGCAGATTTCAAAAGGATTCACAGTGAAGTTTTGTAAAGAAGTAATTAGTCCAAAAGTTTCAGCCTAGAATATCAAGGAATAAAGAAATATTTAGCAAGACTGAGAAAGTTAATACCACATAGAGACCACAAAGAATTAGATGTATAATCCCCTCTCCACCAAGAAAAAATAAATTAAAATAGAAGCAACAATTGCTGTAATAACAAACAAACAAGAAAAATACAGATGTTCAGAAATAGTCAACGTTTTCTGATCCTGAACTGGGCAAACTGGGAGTCCTTCTGCATATATTATGGCACAGACCTACTGCTGGTTTAAGGCACAGAGCTGGGTCCTGTGCACTGACAGACCCTCGTCACAGTGTCTGGTCTCTCAGGTCGCACCACCCTCTTCTTGGATCAGCATCTCTGCTCGCCAGAGGTGCTCAAGATGTTTGCTGCACCATTTGGCACAGCAGCCCAGGCAGATAGGAACTTGCAATCTGAATGCTGCAGAGAACACTTCTGATGCTGGAAATGCCTTCTTCCTGGGTTGTGATAACTCTAACCTGACAAATGACCAGAGACAAGCCTCAGCAAGCACTGGGGTTAGCCTGGAGATGGCCATTCATAAACTCCTTTGCCCTCCGGCTGTGTTCATGGCCAGGATACTTGACATACCTTTGGCTCTCACAGGCCAGCAGAGCTGCAGTGCGTAGGGTTTCATAAAGAGACTGCAATGAAACAAAAACCCTGGGTGAGGCCACGGAAGCCAGTATGGTTCACAGAAAGGTCACACCCTTTCATTTCCCTCAGAGTACCCCATCCGAGCAGCCTGACCTCCACCCAGGGCCATGGTGAACCAGCACCTTGTGACAACATGGTATTACATCTCCCCATCCACACACCAGCCTCTTGCTCATCCTATAAATCTGGCAGTGATGGCCAAGAGAAGCACCGGGAAGCATTTAATACCCAACCCTAAATTCCTCCAAAAGGGCTGCTTTTCCAACCATCCTTTACAGCAGCCATATCTTAGGCAGGGGAAAAACAGGGTAGAGCAGAAGCAGTGGATATGTGCCCTTTATTCCCCTGGGGCAAACGAAGGTCCATCTTGGAAATACTACTTCCTTCCAGCCCCTTGATGCCCGAATACATCCAAAAGCACTAAGCCTTTCTCCTGCACAGCTTCACTCCTCAGTTCCCCAAGCCCTAACTCCTCCCAGTTCACCCTTCACGTGCCAAATCCACACATTTCCGTTCATCCCAACCTCCCCTCTCTCCCTTGTCTGATAGTCCTTCCCACACAAGCACCACATCCTTCCTGCCCCAACCTGACCACAAGGCTGGGCTCAGTCATTGAAGCAGATCAGAATGAAACATAAGCATGACCCTTTGAATCTGAAGGATTAGGAGGTGTAAAGGAGAGTGCTGTCCATAGGAACATGTGCAGACATGAACGGAAGGAGGCTGTGCTACTTGACCTTTCCCTCTCCTGCTAGAATCACGTCTGCAGCCCTGCACCTACTTCAGCCCCCAACCTCTGGGATTCCCCCACCACTGAGCTCTTTGATTGCCTGAGCTCAGTTGTTTCTGCTGCTTTTCTGAAGCAGCAAAAGGCTGGTATTTGCTTTTGATAAACCATTTTAAATAAAAAGGAAATAAGTCCCCAAAACGGGATGCTAGCTGGGCTCACAATGACTCTGCCTTCCCAGGAGACCAAGGGATGAAGAAGAGGATACATCCAGGAAAAACTGGATGCATTCCCCTAAGGTAGTATGTATTTGCATGAATGTACCTCATGACAGAGATAGTCTGCATCCCAAGGGCTGTATAATTTAGATAGCAATATTGTAAATGTATTGGGAGACGGAAGGAAAAACTATTTCATTGCCCCATATTATGCATGAAGAACACCAGTGCAGAGGGATGGGACAACTTACTCCCATCACAGGAAAATCGCCAACTCCCAACTCCCAGTTCAGGCACTTAACCACAGCCAATTCTGTGCTTTTTGTTAACAAAGAAAACAGCATTTCCCCAGATTTCGGTCCCCGGTGATACTGCTGGATATGCTGCCAAGTCATGAGATATTCCAGGAGTGGGAAGAATAGATGAAGCTCCAGGGAGTCATGAGCAGACACTGGCTTATTGTGCAATCTGCTCAGCAAGGGTCGTGTTCAGCCCTCCAACACTACCTTTGCTAGCAAGGCCAGACCCAAAATAACATGCCTGTCCATACAATTCCAGGGGATTGGGGTTGTTCTTTTCTTTCACTTTTTCCAATTTTTACACTTATTACTTGGGGCTGCTAAGCCAGGTGTGGCAAGGAAAACCAGCTGCCACCTTGACACAACCTTGCCAGGAAACCAGTGAACAACCAACCAGGTAGGGCACTGAGCTGCACAGAAACCCAGGACTTTCAAAGCATTGGGTGAGGGGAGTGGTGTTCAGACATCCGTAATTGTTTAGTGGAGGTAACTTCATAAACACATACACACTCTTTTGATTGAGATCTAGCCATCACACGCGCAAAACAGGGTTTCGCTCACCCACCACCCCCTCACTTTCTGTCTCCAGGCATAGGGTGGCGAGGGAAGGCAGCCTCCCCCGGTGCACAGACGCGATGAAAGCAGGAGGAAAGCAGCAGGGTAATTTTATAACCTCCCCCATAGGTATTTTTTTTTTTTGCTCCTTTATTTCCTAGCTGTTTGTCTCATCCCTGTCACTGTCAACCCACAGAGGGACATCAGGCAAACCACACCACGAGTCCTTCTTCCCATGGGTCTGGTGAAAGTCAATTCCCAGCAACCCCCAACCCTCAACTCTCTGTCTAAGCATCACAAACCAACCACACAAGGAAGTTCTGGATACTTTCTCCCTTTATTCTTTTTTTAATGCCTTTTCATCATTGTTACCCTGGGAAGATGAAGCAGCTAATCCAAAGGCAGAGATGCCTGGGAGGAATGAAGGTGCTGTGGAAAGAAGGGGCTGGTGGACATCCTCTGTGAGTTGGCACAGCTGCCCTCACATCCCTCCCACCAAACCCCTGCAGAAAGCCGAGTGGGAATAAGAGTTTTGAGGGAAAATGGGGAGCTTCTGACAAGGCTGAGGAAGGCGCTGCCAACCCGCACTCCGTTAGCTCAACCCAAGCCCAGTCCTCCTCAGCCATAAGCCATACCTTTGAGGGCAGCCACAAGGCACAGGCTCACTCTCCCATGAGCTGCTGGCTCCTGCTGCACCTAACTCTTCCTCCCTTGGGAAAGGGCCCCACCTATGGGTAAAGGACCAAAGGGGAGCTCTTGCCCCCATCATCATGCCTCACTCTGCTGAAGTTCATACCAGGAACTGTAGTGAGAGGATGGAAGAACCAGATTTACTGAAGGTCTGCAAAGGGGAAATGAGGGTACTTTTGCAGTGTCATTGTGATCTTCTTATGGGTAAATAGGAGAAAGACAGTGGACCCAGTTCTAAAGTTGGTGACCTAGAAGTGGTAGGTGGAATAGAGGTTTGCAGGAAGGAAAGGCTGGGAATGAGCTTAGTGCAGACCTGTTTGTCACATAAAGGCAGCACAGACATGGGAAACTGCTCAGGACCTGCATCCTGTTGATTTCTGTTATGTTCACAGCACAGCGAACTCTAGGGCTGTGACTGCAGGCACAATGTATTGATGGCCAGAGCAAGCGTACTGAGGCTCAGATGTTAAGCAAGCAGAAAGCTTGTGAAACAGAACATTCCCTGAGTTGTTTCAGGTCTGCTTCAAGCAGAGGAAAATGGTGCTGCAGAAGTGCCCATGGCTTTCCATCAACCACACAGAGGCTGAACAAGAAATTTAGACATAGCTGTCTCTACTGTAGATGTCTAATATTAGGTGAATTCTACCCAAAGTGCACTGAGGCATTTCTCAGGTTCAAGAACAGGCTAAACAAGTAATGAGAACTAGAAAACTCTGGTGCTTGGAATAGAGGAGAGGAGAGAAGTGCCCTAGACCTGAACTCTGAATTCACAAGTTGTGGAGGGATGATATGCATGACCCTCTATCCAGACCTTACAGACAATATTGAGGACCATGGCCTCCAAAACTAAGATTGTTGTCATGCAGAGTAGATGAGAAAAATAATCTCTCGATCCTGTTTTGTTTTGGTTTATATTTCACAGAAGGTCACAGATGAGGTCCCCTGTGCCTTCCTCAAACCATCAGCTCCTTGACAAACAGCCCATTCACTATTCCTCCCCCCTCCCCAGCATCTCTCCCATGGCACCCCAGAGCCTGACTGACAGTGACAGACCACATTGCAGCTTGCGGATGACTTTCTGGAAAGCAGACACCACCTCCCTCTCCCCAAAGTCCCTTGATACAAAGGACAGACCAATGCCCGCCCGTACCAGCATCACCCATCCACGCTTCTTGGCTGATCAACATCAACCCAGGCGGAGAAATATGAGTTCCTACTGGAAGGGAGCAGGAGCAGCTCCCAGCAGCAGAATGCTCTGCTTTGTCCTGAAATGGAACGTAACCCTCTCACCCTTTGCTATGTTCCCACCCGACTTCTCAGCTCCCAAACTTCAGCCCTTTCAACACCCACGTTTTTTCCACTCTGCTGCAAAGTGATGAGAAATTCCCTGCCAGAGGACATTGTTCAAATGGGTTATTGAAAAGAAATGCAATTCCCTACTCCAGGCAAGCAAGCTGCTTCTTTTCCCCTTGAGGAAGAAGGATAATAGCACAGCCAGGGAAAAAAAAAAAACCTATCCCCAAAGCCTGCTGTAATAATATTAAATAAGAAACCAAATGGGTTTGGCCAGGAAAATCCCAAGTTCAAAAGAATAATTGCTCCAAGAGATTTAAGTGTACAGCTGAGTCACTAAACTGAAGAAACCTCTCCTTGTCCATAGAAAGCAAACAAATCTTGGGTCACACAGCTTCTGTATGTCCTTGTTAGAAAGAAAGAAGAAAGAAGCCAAATGCAATTAATCATAATCCCAGAAGAAAGGATGAAATCTCTGTAATTAGTTACCTAGGCTCATCTTTCCACTTTTGAAGACTAATCCAGCTTTCTTCTTTCACCCTTCACCCACAGCACTGCCACAAAAGTCTACTACAAATACGAAATCCCTTCTCTCCAGGGGTCCAGACTCACCTAGGTCCCCTAACAGCTTTGCAGTAAGTGTACAGGGAGGGGGGAAACATTTGCAGAGAGCAAGCAGAGCTCCTTTTCTTCATCACCTTTTGTTGACAAGCTGTCATGGAGTTCGCAGGCTCTCCAAGAAGAAACCTTGGCTGAACTACAGGAGTTACTTTCAAGCTAAGTATTTTATATCCACAATCCTGATGCAACTCATCAAAGACCAGAAAACATCAATTAAAAAAAAAAATAAAGCATACAAACATGAAAACACTTTCCAAATGGTTAAGACTACAACAGCTTGTGTTAATAAATTGGCTTATACCTCATCCTCAGCTGGTGTAAATTTGCCTGACCATCACTCTGCCCACAGAAAACACATTCTTCACACCTGTATGCACTGTTTGTACAGAGGTGAGTGGACAGGGCTATATATTAAGAGTAAAGTTTCTAGCAATTAAATTTGCTAGAGTGAAGCCAGCTGATGTGCAGCTCCTTTAACTGCAAAAGGCAAAGTCACATTCTACAGATTAAATGTGTCCAGGTTTGACTAGATGTCACAAATCCTTTGCTACAGCTTCGCTTAAGGTTTTGGAAAACATGGGGGAAAAGTATGGTACTTTAGAGACAGGAAGGGGAAGGGCTGAAGCTGGTGGCTACACCTTTGGAGCAAAGGTCAGGATCTGACATCCAAAAATCCTATGCAAATCAGAAAAAGCCATTCAAGTTCCCTGGGGCTCCATTAATAAATAAGGGTTGACAAACATTATTCCAACTATGAAAGCAACAACAGACCAGCTCTTTAGGTCAAGTACATCAATGGTAAATACAATGCAATGGAATAATACCAAAATGACATCAGCTAAAGAACTGAGACTGATTTCTACTCCCTCTCTTGTATACAAACCACTGCTAACATATGAATAATGCTGTCAATATCCGGCAGGGAACGCTGGCCAGCATTGTGGTAAGGGAGAGGGCATAATGCAAAGTGGACAGAAATCTCCAGCTTTGTTCTTCCATGACACGGCAGAAATGCTTATTTTCAAAGGAAGGAGACTGGGTCATTCTTCTCTGAAAAAAAAAATTGAAGTGATTACACTGCTGCAAGTACAGCTGGAGCCTTCTACAAATGTGGGAAATGGAGCAATGATTAACAGCTAAGCTGTGGAATACAGCAACAAGGCCAAGGAGCCTTGGATGCCCATAATGAGATACCCACTCCTTTCCCTCCAGGTCTGTGCTGCAGGCACAGCCAGAGGTGCTAGTGATGCTCTGGAAGCTGTTTTGTGGCGCAGAGCTGTCTTCATCTGCTCACAGGGCTGAATTCCTGCTTACCACCACCATCAGCCAAAACACTAAGAAGTAGTAGATTGCTCTTCCAATCTTTGCACAGAAATCTGCCAGAGGAGCTAAGCATGGTGTCAGAGCAAAGGTGGGATTTGGCTGGAGCAAAGGTGGCTACAAAACAGCCTGGGTGGCCACCCTGTGCAGTCCTTCAGTCTGGAACTACTGTTTATAAAGTCAAATCATCTCTCTGCACATCTGGGTGGTCAGAAGGGTCCTGCCAGCAGGCTGGGGTTTGTCCCCGGTTAATGGGAATTCCTGCCATCCTTCCAGTGGGATGCAGAGATCCTGAATGGAGAAAACCAAGTCCTGACGGCAGCCAGGCTGCTTTCCCCTGTCCTGTTACAGGACAGAAGAGCAGCCCTGAAACCACCGCGATGGGATGCTCCGGCAGCCGAGCGTGAACTACGAGCCGAAGCTGCCCTCCACTGGACGGAAGGGAAACTCTCTCGAGAGGGGGAAAGACAACAGCTGTGCAGTTTTTCAGGTGCAGGTCCCTTACTTTCCCTATAATTATGAGCAACATTCACTTTTCTCCGTGTTATGTTGCAGGTGCCAAATGTAAAGACCAGAAGCTTTCAAAATAAGCAGCAGCCTGGGGAGTCCGGAAGCATCCTGTTATCCGACAGCACCAAGCCCTGACATTCAAAAGCCAGACTGCATTCAAGTGTCTCAAATTAATTAACTGGAACAGAGGCTTCTCTCCCAGTGCTCCCAGATTTTTCTATAAACCAGTGGCCGATGCACACACTAGAAAGTGAAACCCCATACATTTTTGCTAGACAACAACACTACTTGAATGTTGATGTTTAAATATAGACTGTGAACTGAAGTAACCTTTACTTTCAGACAGTTAACACACAAAAGTGATCCAATCACCGTATCTTATTAAAAATAATACTTATTAAAACCCCATTCAACCACCAACATCTATAAATAATTTAAAATCCTGAATTAATTAATAATATGTACATCCTCACTTTTCATTTTGTTTATCCACATAACAAGTATAAAAAAATCTCCTAGCCAGTCTTGTGTCAACTGGCCAACGCAGAACAAGCACCAATCATCAAAGAATTAAGAAAAACCTTTTCAGGTTTAAAGTGAGAGGAAGAAAACTCTCGAGATTGCTTGCAGCAATTAATTTGGCCCAACACTGCCAAGGTACATCAGCAAACAGAGTTTTCAGGGACTAATCCCTGAGGTAGCGAGGTTAAAGCCTTCTACTCAATCTTTGCAAGATTTTGAGATGCAAAGTAGCATCACTGCAGCACCTGAATGCGTGTGGACACACAATAGGGTTCAGAGAGCAATGCACAGCACGTAACGCTGTAACTGAGCGTGCCCTATGCAAAATGTCCAGGTGATGTATTACCATGTACAGCATATGGCATGTACACAAGTGCAGTGCTCATGGTGCTAGGACAAGGATCATGACAAAAAAAAAATTGATGGCATTGGACATAGCTGCCTGAAGTTCATAAAAACTTATTTTTAATGAGATAGTGTTGCTGTACAGATGAGGGGAGATGGGCTCCACACCTGTAAGGTGGCCCTGGGTCCCTGCGAGGGTGAGAAGCAGCAGCAGGCAACACAGACAGGTAGGCCGATGGGGACACCGAGCTTACATTGACACTTGCCAGTGACACTGATCCCTCCCAAGACAAGCTGAATTCCTGAAAACCTTCCCCTACTGACCTTTAGCCTGTCTTAGGCTGTAGAGGAGCCCTAATGTTCACAAAGGTTGAAAAGAAAGTTATTTCCATGCTAATCTGAATCTACAGAAGCAAGCATTCATAATAAAAGAAGCAGAACAAAATAAACACTTAAAAGTTCACAGGGTGTTCCACCCCCAGGAATCTTCCAGGAAGACTACAGCCATGTACGCTTCCCTACTTGCAAAGCTCTGATCATGACAACAGCTTTTGAGCTTCTTTTACTAGCAATGAACACAGATAGGTAAATTCAGCAAATTTCTTTCCTATTGCAGCACATAAGAGAAGGTAGCAGAGCGCTGTGACTTTTTAGGCGGCAGAAAGCAAACAGGGAAGCAGCAGACGTGCTTCATCTTGCTGTGACAGGGCTAGACCTCCTCACTCCTTTTCCCCACTGTCCCAAGCTCGCTTTCCCCTTTCCCAAGGTCTTGCTCTATATTGAGCATGCCCCAAGGACACCGATTTTCATGTGAATTTCAAACTGCTCCAGGTTTCCATTTCTTAGTTGTACAATGTTTCTTGAAAGCAGGCTATGCAGTGAGCACTGCTTTTCAGGACACTCAGCTCCAAAGAGAGCACAACTGGGAGACAGACTCCATTTCTCACTTCAACTTAGTTTTGAATTATTTTAAGTAGATGGAAGATGAGATTTTCACTAGATCTCCTTAAAAAAAGTAGGAGCAGTTTTTGTAGCAGTATGGAATGCAAAATTTTGAGTTGTGGTATGATCCTCTACTGCCACCAGCAGTAAGATACCATCAAAAGCTGGGGAAAAGCAAAATACCCCATAGCAACTCCCTCAACAGTTGCCACAAGGCCAACACCAAACAAGTGGGCCACTTACCCGAATTTGGTGGAGAGGACACCTCCCAAGGCAGAGCCGATGATGATACCCATTCCAAAGCAAAGACCCAGCTTCCCCAAAGCATCAGCACGTTGGGAAGGAGCAGTCAAGTCTGTAATAACCTTTTGAGCACCTGCAGGGAAAAAAAATCCTTTGAAAGAAGCTTGCCACAGGGTCTGAGCAGTGACTGTACAAATTTTTAGGCCACAGAAACATTGCCAGCTAGAAAATGGTCCTTGCAACTTCAGGGCAAACGTTTGTGCACACCACTGAGTGCAATTGGTTCAGCCCATCGGTTGTAGGAAACAAAAACAGTCAAACCACTTCACAAGTGGCAAGAAGAGGCTTAACACTCTATCAACTCGAGTCCTCTTGCACATGTTACATGGACTTCTAGAAGCTAAAGATTGCTTTATAGTTTTTACTAGAAACATCTAGGAAAGACCAACAAAAGCAGAACACCTTGGTGGGTAATGGAAGATATTTTTGTAACCACATTTCATTTTGACCAATATGTTCATTTTACCAGGAAAAAGGGAAAAGCTCTCCTACAAAACATCCTTGTTGCAAGAAGGCAGCCGAGAAATTTGGGATAGCACTGCTGCTCACAAGTATTCATCACCTATGTTTGGATGATGAAGTCCAAGCAATTTGCTCAAGATGATACAGGTGGATGAGCCTGGGACTACGGGCTAGTAGCACTGTTTTCCCGTTCCTTTCCATAACCAATATATCCACTGCTTCACATTCTCACATTTCATCCCTGATGACCATCAAATGTTCCTCCTGCCTTCCCTCATGCTGTTGAAAAGGAGAAGAATAAGCCAATAAAAACAATTCAGAAAGCCATTCAGTCCTGACTGAGCTTACCTGGTAGCCCATGCATGAATACTGCTGGCAGCCTGGAGAGGAAGAGGAGGGGAATGCTGGTGGAGATGGACAAGAGCAGGAAGAAGGCACTTCCAGATGCACAGGAAAGAACTAAGGCTGCACGGGTGCCAAACTTATCCGCAAACCTGGTACAGAAATGGTACAAAGTTGTCAGAAGTGGCACTGTGCATGTCATTACAAGTGTGATTGAACCAAATGGATGGAGTTGCATGGCCATCTTGTTCTCATTTATCTGCCATGGAAGCTCTAGTCAGATTCTCAGAAGTGCTTAGCTCCCAAAAGAGGACTAGACATTCAAGAGGACCCTCACTGGGTCTGAGAACTGGACAACCTCTCTTCATTGCTGGCTACCATCAGTCCAAAACTCTGCCTTGCAAAAAAACCCAAAAAACCCAAAACCAACCAACCAAACGAAACAAACCCACTCCCTGCAAAAAACAACCAACAAACAGAAAAACAAACCAAACCAAAACATCTCCCCAAAACAACATTAGAACCACAAAAAACAACCCCCCTCAAAACTGAAAGCCTTGCCTGCAGGAGCAGTGCCAGGGCCCGTGCTGAAGCACCAGCTGCCCGCCACACACAGGCACAGACACTTTGGCGTAACAGGGGGATATGCCAGCAACTGCCACCCTTTGGCCCATTTCCAGAGCCCTCATAAGCATAAGGTAATATGTGCTTGCTCCCTCCTGGCATTTCAATGAATAAATGTGGTTTATCTCAGAGCTGCTAAAGATCAGAGACAGATACAGCAGTTCAGCTCAGCTGGAAGGGACCTTAAAGATCATCGAGTTCCAACCCACCTGCCATGGGCAGGGACACCTCACACTAGACCAGGTTGCTCAAAAGCCCATCCAGCTTGGCCTTGAACACCTCCAGTGATGGGGCAGCCACAACTTCTCTGGGCAGCCTGTTCCACTGCCTCACCATACTCACAGCAACTAATTTTTCCTGATATTTAATCTAAATCTCCCTTCTTTCAGTGTAAAACCATTACCCCTCATGCTGTCCCTCCACTCCCTGATAAAGAGTCCCTCCCCATCTTTCCTGTAGCCTCCCTTTAGGTACTGGAAGGCTGCTATAAGGCCTCCCTGGAGCCTTCTCTTCTCCAGGCTGAACAACCCCAACTCCCTCAGCCTGTCCTTGTACCATAGGTCCTCCAGCCCTCTCGCCATCTAGTGGCCCTCTGCTTGACCCATTCCATATTATCACTTCAGAGCACATAGGTCCCTCAAATTTTACTTTGTGACTCTTATAGTTGGTTCAAATGAGGGAATTAGACTAGCTATTTTTTTAGTTCAGGTTCAATGACAATTGAAGTTATTCCAATTTCTTTCCAGAGATGCTCACTCAGTATCACTTAAAGAAAATAAATAGGTAGTTTTCTATTAAGGTTCAATAAAGACTTCACAGTAATGATTCAAATTTGCCTCTGTTTACGGGTGAAAAGCCAATACAGCCATAATACGTTTTGGCTCAGATTTCATTCAACTTCAAGATACTTTAAAAAGCTAAGTTGGACAAAATCTGAGAGTACTGCAGAGAGGATTCTGAGCAACTAGAACTAAGATGAGTCCCTCCTCACACATCTAAGCCTTAGATAGTGTTTTTCACTCCAATTCCTACTTCCTTCGTTTTATTGTAGTTGCATATTACAGTTAGCAGATGACTGTTACCTTGCATAGCAATTAGTTGTGCTTACATGAAAGGAAACAACCCCCTCAAAACTACCAAGACTGGCCTACAAACAGCCTTAAGCAGAAGTAGTTAAAGTAGTTAAAGGGCTTCATTTTGAGGAATAGATACAGGTCAAAATTTTGCTGTTTACATGAAAACTAGGAAAGTTTATACCAGGTGTTTGTAACCTAAAGACTGCAGTTTACTACATGGTCCAGGGCTTTTTCAGTTTTGTTACTAAGATTAAATTTATCATCTTTATGGCTGTTTAGGATCATCAAACAAGAAGAACAAGGAAAATTTACTTCAGCTACATGTTTTTCCCTCTCTTCTCCTCCTCCACATTTCCTCTTTTCAAAACAGCCTCATATCTAGGAAAATCCTTTTTATCTCAAACCTACATTGCAAATTTTGGCTTCAATACGGAAATCTACACCTTCAGTCCCAACTACACCAGTGGGAGTCCAGACTCAGATGGATTTTGGTTTGCTGTTTTCCTTCCCTTCAGCATAGTTAGTGGACATTAGTAAATGACATGCGCAGAGGAAACCCAGATTTCAGGTGACACCAGATCCAGAACAGAATTATTACTCTAGTTTTGTATATTAATAGAAGACACATTCAAATTGGGCCCTTTGCACTATCTCCATTCTTAGGAATGCATTTTCTTTCAAGTTGCACTGGAGAATTTAATGTTATTGTTATTAATTTTAAAATGTGTATTATGGTAGTGTTCAAGGGCTTTTAGATTCTTGAAGTGCTACACACCATGTATCAGAGGATCTTGTAGAGCTCACAATCTACCTCAACTAGAATGGTAAATCCTATGAGGGAAAACTGAGGCAGACACCAGTTTTGTATCCATTTATTAATTTGTTAATCAGTAGCAGGACTAAGAAGAAAAGATAGATTTTTCCCAGCCTCATTTTAGTTTGCTATCACTAGATTATGCTGCTCTTTCAAATTTCTTTCTGCTTTTTTGGAAATGCATTCCTCAACCACTTGAATTTATGGGGCCATTTACATTTCACTAAGAAAAGGGTGTGTGTTCCATGGGGTAGAGAGGCAGAAAACCTGAATCTTTTCCACTCTTCATGTTTTGATAGATGAGCTTTTAGATGCATCAGTTCTTAAAGATCCATACAAGTCTAGCTTTGTATTAAACACTGATGTAGACATAGTGACTTAGCTGTAGAAATAACATGACCCTCAATTATTTTCATCGACAGCTCTACTTAACACCAATAAATATCCTCTTTTCTAAGTTTCCTGGTCACAAGACATTTCTAAGGTTACACATGACTATAAAATGTTTGCAAGATTAAGCTGTTAGGACTTGGGCTCTGAGGACTCTGATGGTTGTAAGCCTGTTCCCAGTATATTGTTATGCTTAAATGTGTGTCATTAAAACATAGCTAAGTTAATATAAGGGCTGCTTCTATGTTGTGGTATTTCTAATTGTACTATTTATTTTCCCCTTGCCCATTTATGTAACCTTCAAACATTTTAACAGGACCATGAACCAGAACTAAATTACTTTTTATTAAAGTATAAAAATGTCTGGCCTTTTTCAGCTATGAAAAGGGTCATGAGAATTATTCTCACTTACCTTCCAAAAATGGGACCTCCCACAAGCTGGAGGACACCAAAGGTTGTCTGGAGGTAGCCAAACCCCACTGAATCCAAACCTAGGCTCTTTGCCAAGTACTAAAAAAGAAAAAAATAATCACAAAACAACAGGTCAGGGGAAATGAAGTATGCTGTATTTCTGAATAAAGAGCTTAACGTCTTCATGGAGAGGAATACAATTCCAAACAGGCACTTCCTTCAGTACCCCATACCTACAGACAAAATGTTGGACCCAGGCTACTTAATAAAGACCAAAAGTCTCTGTCCCACACCATTCGCTGAAGAAGATCAGGGTGATGTGACCAAACCCACCAATTTCACACCAGGTGACAAATCTGAATCACCCTTTACCTTTGCAGTCCAACACAGCTGAATATAAACAACTACTGATAAGGGGGATGAGCTAGACTTTAAGTAGCCTTCCTGCCTACAGATCTTGCATCTGGGGCAGCCCAAGTACCAACCAGAGGGTGAATGTGGTAAGGCCTTGGAGTTGCTGTTTAATCAAACAAGCTGGAATCAACGCAAGCATAGCGTGGGCAAAATATTGCTTTTACTTGTAGTCTAGATGGTGTATGTGGAGAATGGATTCAGAGCAGCCCTGAGGAGAAGGACTTGGGGTGTTGGTGGATGAGCAGCTCAACATGAGTTGGCAATGTGCACTGGCAGCCCAGAAAGCCAACCACATCCTGGGTTACATCAAAAGATGTGTGGCCAGCAGGATGAGGGAGGTGATTCTACCTCCTCTACTCTCCTCCCTGGTGAGACCCCACCTGGAGTACTGTGTCCAGCTCTAGAGTCCTCAGCACAGGTAGGGCATGGAACTGTTCTAATGGGTCGAGTGAAAGACTACAAAGATGATCAGAGAGCTAGAGGACCTATGGTACAAGGACAGGCTGAGGGAGTTGGGGTTGTTCAACCTGGAGAAGAGAAGGCTCCAGGAAGGCCTTATAGCAGCCTTCCAGTACCTAAAGGGAGGCTACAGGAAAGATGGGGAGGGACTCTTTATCAGGGAGTGGAGGGACAGCATGAGGGGTAACGGTTTTACACTGAAAGAAGGGAGATTTAGATTAAATATCAGGAAAAATTAGTTGCTGTGAGTATGGTGAGGCAGTGGAACAGGCTGCCCAGAGAAGTTGTGGCTGCCCCATCACTGGAGGTGTTCAAGGCCAAGCTGGATGGGCTTTTGAGCAACCTGGTCTAGTGTGAGGTGTCCCTGCCCACGGCAGGTGGGTTGGAACTCGATGATCTTTAAGGTCCCTTCCAACCTGAACCATTCTATGATTCTGTCCACAACCTGAACTTGTAAAAAAACACATAATCACAACTTGAAGAGTCATGATCCTTTGGGTTTATTTTATTTAAAAATTGTATCCTCAAGGAACAGCTATTTCTGATTCCTCCTTTTGTGCCATTGCTAAGAGCTGTTTAAAACACTCAGCCAAGTTCAGCTTTCAGAAGGTGTGGAAGTCCCCCAATCTTGCCAGCGTCTCCAATACATGCTCTGCACCCAGGTCTCCCCAGCCCCCATAACTGATCAGTGATAACTACACGGATCTCCCATAAATAAACTCTCTCTCAGGTTCAGGGCACTGCAGGCTGGTTTAGTCTCAGGAGGGAGCAGTTTGCCTCTGAAGACACCAAACCATCAAAGAGATCTCCCAGAAGGCACAGGCTCACAGAGAGATGGGGTTGGACAGGCATATGACAGATACAGGAGCTCAGAAAAGTAGGAAAGCGGTCTGGCAGAAAAACAAAACAAAACAAACAAACCTGGGGATTTTGGTCAACAACCAGCTGAATAAGAGTCATCAGTGTGGCCAGGTGGCCAAGAAGGCCAAGAGCATCCTGGCTTGTATCATAAATAGCGTGGCCAGCAGGACTAGAGAAGTGATTGTCCCTCTGTACTTGGCACTGGTGCGACTGCACCTCAAATACTGTGTTCAGCTTTGGCCCTCTTGCTACAACAAAGACACAGGTTCCAGAGCGTCTCCAGAGAAGGGTAACAAAGCTGATGACAGGTCTAGAGCCCATGTTATATGAGAAGAAGCTGAGGGAGCTGGGGTTGTTCAGCCTGTAGAAAAAGGAGGCTGAGACCTTACTGCTCTCAACAACTACCTGAAAGGATAGTGTAGAGAGGTGAGGTCTCTTCTCCCAAATAACATGGGATAGGGAAAGAGGAAACATCCTCAAGTTGCACCAGAGAAGGTTTAAGTGTGGATATTAGGAAA
This sequence comes from Jacana jacana, assembly GCA_013400555.1. NCBI lineage: Eukaryota > Metazoa > Chordata > Aves > Charadriiformes > Jacanidae > Jacana > Jacana jacana. The sequence goes on along the minus strand of VZTM01023434.1, from coordinate 64,851 downwards.
AAAATTCTTCGCTGAAAGGGTTATCAAGCATTGGAACAGGCTGCCCAGGGAAATGGGTGAGTCTCCATCCCTGGAGGTATTTAAGAGCTGTGTAGATGTGCCACTTAGGCATAGAGTTTCATGGTGGGCTTGGCGGTGTTAGGTTTACAGTTGGACTCAATCATCTGAAGGGTCTTTTCCAACCTGAATATTTCTATGAGAACAGACACAAGAGTCCAGTAAGTGAGAAGCAATGATTCCTGCTCAAAGCTGATTTAAGCTCTCAGGAAAAACCCACTTCTGATCTGAAACCTCTGATTTCTGCTGCCTGTTTGTTGGTCACTCTCCCACTGCGAGCAAGAAGACACAAACTACATCAGCTTCACCGAGGACCATCAGGCCAGGAAAGGGCTCTAGGTGCTACTTCAGTACAAATAATAAACCAGCTTTTACTGCCTGGGCACACCCTGAACACAGTCACAGCCTCCATGCTAGGTAAGAATACACTTTCCTCCCTCCTGCTAGCAATGCTCCTGTGACTTTGCTGGAAAACACATAGCCAGGCATTGAAGGCAAGACACGCTGTGAAGCAGAACAACCCATACTTACAGGCATCACTCCGACCTGCATAAACAGGAAGGTGAGATCCAGGGTTGCAATCAGGTAGGCAACAAGGATCGCTTGTCCCCTCTTGACCTCTCCTGAGTATCCGCTCTCTCCCAGGGTCTTGGTTCTCATTGCTGAGGCTTCTTCCTCACCTCCAGAGCTTGCTTTTGAATTCACAGTGCTTGTGGAATGGCTTACTGCAGGCTGATGGGCTGAAAAATGACACGAAGCATGAAGATGTTTTCAAGGTGGGAACAGGGAGCATAGGTAAAGTGCAGAAGCTGTGTGTGCAGTTCAAATCTTACGTTGTGAAAGGTGTTGAGTCAGCATGACAAGAATTTCTTCTTTTTTTCTTTCTTTTTTCCTCACCTTCGCTTACTTACCAGGCCAGATCAAAAGTAACCATGCATCAAACTATGCATCCCATTCTTCAGCCTGGTCTCAGGTGGGCTTATTTCTTCAAGGACCATCACAACAAAGATCAGCTTGAGAGTCCCAGCAAAGTGAAAGCGGACATTGCCCCAAAGGAGCACGTGACAAACGCTTCAGCTTTTTAACTGTTTCCCTTCTTTCACTTTTATTGTCTCTGGTGGATCAAAATAGATGACTGTTCTAATTCTTCTTCACAGACACTTTGATTTTAATTTTGAAAGTTGCAAGCAAAACTGACAGCGGAACAGCTATTTCTAAGTCCTCATGCTTCTTACAGTAGATTTATACAGATCCTGAAACAAGAATATTTCTTAATGCCATTAGAGTTGCTGTCATCAGCAACACTAGGTGAGATGGTTTCCCTCCTTTGCCAGGTGCTGCAAATGTATAGAAAGTCTGAACTAGCAAATGGTCACATGTGGCTCCAGTCAGACTACAGATTACCAGCCAATGCCAAAAACATTTTGGGGAAAAAAAGTATTAAATCCACAAAAATTATGAGTCTGACTGCAAACTGGGGAATTAAATAAAATTCATGTGTCTTTTGGTTGTTTTGTTTGTTTGCTTGCTCGTTTTCTTATGGTTTTATTTGTTTGTCTGCTTGCTTTTTTGCTTGGGGGTTTATTTGTTTGTTTTCTTACTTGATGAAGCCTGGAAGTTTGGTTGAGCATTATCTTTATTTTAAAAATAAAAAGGAAGCAGAGATCCCAATGCTCTGATTTTGCAGGACCACAGGACTTTTGATAGGTAGGGACTTCAGATCTTATCTACTCTCCTGCTTGAACACCTCAGCTCAGCTGTGGCTTTTTCTAGACAAGCTTTGCAAATCCCCAAGAAAAGAGATTTACCCTCTTCCTGAGTATCTGGGAAAGGAGTTCTTCCTAATATCTAATCTGAATTTCTCAAGCTGTGGCTTGTGTCTGGCTGCATCAGCTCTGGAGCTGCCCTTCAAGTAGTTGCAGGTGACTGTTACAGCACCCCAAACTCCTCTTTGCCAGGCTGAACAAGCCCAGTTCCCTCCAATTCTGTCAAAGGTGATGTCCTCTAGACCCTTGACATTCTCAGTAGCCTGTCCCTAGATCCAATCCAGTTTGTCCACAGTCCTCTTGAACTAGGAGACCCAACACTGGCCAGCCTCACCAACACCAAAGGGGGATAACAACTTCCCTGGATGTCCTGGCCATGTGCCTTCTCAAGTGGCCCACTAGCTAATTTGCCTTATTCCTGATAAGCGAGCACCAGTGGCTCACCACAGCATCAACATCACCATCAATCACCCATGGTCCTCCTGCTAAGGTTGCTATGTGTCCGGTTGGTCCCCAGCCAGTATTGATGCAGATGGATATTCTGCCCAAAGCTGGGGGCAAGTTGTCACCGCTTTCAACTTGTTGAAAACCCTGAGGTTTTGGTTGATCAAGCTCTCGTGTTTCATGCAGACCCTCCAGACTGAGGTTCTATCATTGACCGTGTCAGCCAGTCCTTCTAATTTAGTAACACCTCTGTTCAGGTATAGAAGATTGACTCACCAGGAAGGCTGACACAGACACAGCAACACAGGGATACACACAGATGTTTGCTGGCTTAGATCTGGAGTGGTTATCAGGGCTCCTAGTTTTCCAAACAAGCCCAGGAATAGAGAACTGGAAGATCTCTGGGCATGCCTTTTCATACAGCACGTCACCAGAATCCCATGATCTGTTGAGGGCTGCCAGGCTCTCCCTCCTGGTGAAGGAGGTGGGAGACCAAAGGTTTAATGTTTCACCAGCGATGGGTACCATATTGCTGGAGGCTGCATAGAACTTTGCAACCCTCTGCAAACAGCCCAGAGCATGAGTAAAACAGCACCTTTAAAGAATGACATTCCTACAGCAATACCAGCACTCAAACAGACCCAACTTACAATGCCCTAGAAATCATATTTGTTACCGAAGAAGGAAGATTACCCAGCATGTATCCCAGTCTAGCAAAGTGTCAGCACTCAACATTTGGTTCATCTCACCATGAAACAATGGATTTGCCTGCACTTTGAATGTCCTGCAGCACAGCACCAACATTGTCACTCCTGGGTTTGCTCCGGACAGGCACGATGTACAAATTACCAGCATTGAATAGAAGAGTAAAATTAATGACAGAACTCTGTTTATGGAGGTTATGAGACAATCAAAAAAACAACTCATGCAAATGCAATGTAAAACATTACTTACAGGAAATGTTGCTGACTTGGACTTGAAAAGCGTCAATATTTTGACTGGTGAGTTTGTCTCAGCATCAACTGAAAACAGATCTCAGCAAGGCAACTGAGGGAAAAAAAGACTTCAGATGCAGCCACTTTCCACCAGATCCAAGTCTTGTCCTGCCCGGGGCATGCAGTGCAGACAGCTAGCCAGCCACATGCTCAGACTCAGCTTCTTTTTACTGGCATTTGCAAGAGAAGCAGAGTAGAAAAAAATGGAGTTTAATTTTCAGCCTTTGAGGCAAAAGACACAGTTCCAAGAAGCAGAGGCCTAAACTTGGTGTGGAGGTGACGATGGAGAATGAGCTACAATCACCAGACACAGTTCCTGTACATCACTTAATACCTCTTTGTGGCTCAATGCTCAAGCCTGCTCCTTAGCATCCCCTATCAGGCTGCAAGTACGAAAGTGCCCTTGGCCCAACTTAGTGATCCTCTTCCAGCAATAGTCTCTTTGGGCAGGACCATTTATCTCCCCATCCCTGCGCTTTGGCACAGGCAGGACAGTGGGAAGACTGTGGCAGTTTTAAGCCACCTTTACAAACTGTGAGCAAAGCCATGTCTCTATGCTGCCCTCACCCCAAGGACACCAGGATAAGCTGATAAACTGTAATTTTCCGAACTTGGCCAAGACTTTGGCAACCCCAAATCATCTTGGTGTCCTCCTGCAAGGTCTTCTGCACAGGAACTTGGACATTTTCCCCCATGAATCAGTTGATCTAGGGACTAAATGTGGTAACATGAGCACTGACAGAAAAACAGCCAGTGTGATCGACACAAAGCAGATCTCCTCCTCCTCCCCATTCTCCCTGAGTGAAAAGCCTGTCAGAAAATATCTGCAGGAGCCAAAGTATAATGCAGACTAACTCTGTTCTCCTCAGCTACCCACACTGAACATCACAGTTGCAGCCACCCAGCTAGGGGTCAGTTCATTTATACCTGTAGTGATAATGCATCATTGACAGATAGCATCACATTTTTATCTAAAGGCTCCTCTTGGCTCAATTACAGACTACACCACAGGTAGCACTCAGTCACTGACAAGCCACCTTCAAAAAATAAAAATTAATTTAAAAACTGGGGAGAAATAGGTTATGAATAGGAAATGAATTTTTGTGGGTAGGACAAATAAACTTTAAACAGACAGATATTCCAGGGGTGGGGGCTATGGTGAAAGCAAGCAAGGAGATAAATATCTTATGATAAAACTGCAGTTTAGGCCATTAGCTATGCATTAAGCCTTGACACTTATTCTCAACATTTTGGGAGTATTTATATTTGCCTTCCCTGGTATATCTTTCCTGAGGCCTATTTACCTCGTGATCTCTGGAAAAACATAGTGGGAAACCTGAGAACACCTTTACCAAAAAACAATATTTATAAAGACTTATTATTTATATTACTTGGGTAGAAATCTTTTGTAAATCACTGGAAATGGGAAGCAGGGCCAGCATATGCATGGGGAGGGGAAATCCACCCACAGCAATACCAGCAGTTGAAAATGTTGGGTGAAAAAGAATAAACTATGGGGAAAAAATCCTTCTCTCAACTTGTATTTTTCCACAGAGGAAGATTAATATGATCTGTAGCAACACGAGGTACCCTGGGTGGGATTCACCTGTCTGCAGAGGGTCAAAACAAGCTTTACAGCCTCAAAAGAGCCTTGAGAAAGGATGAAAGTGCAGATGTGCTGCCCAGAGATGAAGGACATCTCTTGGGCACCAAATGCTCTATGAATGCGAGCTGGTAGGCTTCTGGCTACACAAAAAAAAAAAAATAGTAGGATGAACCAAATCCTGCTCCAGTGCAGATTAATCACAAATCCTTGCCTTTGTGGGTATGCACCCATACTTACAGTACCTGTGAGAGCTGGCTGGAAATGCCAGACAGGGAATCACTGCCTCTGGGGTCCAGCAAACCTCTAATTTTCCTTGCAAAAAGAAACTGCATTTCTATGGGCTGTGTGCCAGAGAGGATGTGAGGTGTGTGAAGAGAAGTTAAGAGCATACCTCATCTCCTTGCCCAAGAAGCAACAAAAATAACCCTTCCTCTCCTTGCTATAGGATCGCAAAGCCACTGCACCAAAACCACTGAGGCATGCAGATATTTGAACAAGGAGGGACATATAAACCCTTTACAGAGACACAGCCCTCAAGGAGCTATCATCATATACATACTATGTTTGTTAAGATTGGTAATACGAGAGAGGAAATGGAATAAATATCTCAAAGTGATTCCTCAATAGTGAGAATGCTGAATTGCCATGATGAGGGAAACTACTCAACACCAGCCATGGTCAGCAGGAGCGATCAAATCCACAGGATCTGGCCCAATCTAGCTCTTCCTCTGACCCCAACACTGGGGGAACTGGTTTCATTTGTAGTCTGGTGAAAGATTTATACAGTTAAGCAAATAAAGAGCATAGACAGCCTGGTATTGCCAAAATTATGTCCTGTATTTGTTGACTGATTTATTCCTTTGTCTAATTGTGTTCACAAAAAAAGCAACTCACTAATGGATGGAAAAAGACTCTACATGGCCAGAAAAAAAAAAAAAAAAAAAAGCCATCTTTAGTTTACTAAATAGCACAGTCTTTGGGGATTTTCATAAAAATTACAGAGACAGTCCAAATCGGCAATGAAATCAGATTCCCAGTGGCTGCTGAACTCTTTTGGCTCTTTCTGTGTGTGTATTAAATTGCAAAAAGCAATTATTTATAATTGGTTTTTATAAAAATGCTGGTGCACTTATTCTGCCTGGCAAATTATTTTGTGAAATGGAAAAGGCTATTGTTCATTCTTTTGGTAAAGCCTTTATTACTTAGCATATTAAACTGAAAATCACATTTTATCTGAAATATGGCTGGTTATTATTAACTTTTTAATGGTAAAGCCCCACAGCTCCAGCTAATATTGAGACCCTATTTGGTGCCCTGCAAACACAAGAAGAGGTTGAGACTCAGACGAGGGAAAAGAATTAGACCCTCCTTGTCTTGCTGATGAGACAGGGGTTTAACAACTTCCCTGAAATCACTGAGGAAGTCTGTGGAAGAGACTGGAGTCAGACTTGATCATCCTTTGGATGCCAGTCCCATTGTTTAACCACAGGGCAGTTTCTCCTCTCTAATATTCTGGAAAAATTAAACCAAAAGAGACCATTTCTGAATGCTGGAATTTGACAACAAAATATGCAGATTGGGCAGAGACTGTGTCAATTGTAAAAGAGTTTTGGAAAAATCCCATGGCCTGAGTTCAGGAGAGTTACACCAAGAATAACTTGACCAAATAGGAATGAAAAGCTCAGTTATTGTACCCATCCAGTCTCATTAGTTCCAGCAGGACCTCACTGCAGCAGGAGCCTCTCATGCCTGCTCACATCAAGTGGCACCTTGCTTATGATGATTTTGCCTTAGTCAGAAGACTTATCTCTAGTCACCACCAGGTAGAGACCCACCTCTACCCCAAAATCTCTCCTGAGCAAACAGAAACCCTTAATGTTTCAATGAGCGGCTTCCACAAGGTGGTGAAGAGCTGCTGGGCTGGCTGGAGAGCAGCCGCCAACCTTCTCCTTCAAGTGAAGACATCAGAAGACAGCAAATGCTGCCAGCCTCTAGTGGTCTGCTATGCTAGGACATTGAAGAACTCAAAAAAACCCCAACCACTCTTCCTTCAGTGAAAGCCCAGGTCTGCTGGGTGAGCTCTCTCCCAGACTTGTCCTTCTTTTTCCTAATGCTCAAGCCACACTTGTTTTAAGCAAGCGTGACATGGCCATCTATGCATGAAACTGTGAACTGGAAAGAATTAGTTATGCCATCAATTGCTGAGCAGGGTCCAGGCAAAATTGCACATGATAGCAAGCAATGGTGATGGCCCAGAAGAGACAGATACTTCTGCTGCCTCTGTAGTTGCATCTTCAGCTTACTGGCATGTTGGCATGACTGACCTTCAGACAACTTGCTGCTGGATAATAGATGAACCCTGGGCTCCAAAATACACACAGAGCATCGAAGTCCAAGGTTTATAGCCAAAGAATATGCCAGATGTGACAAAACCAGATACACACACCACACACACACACAAATAAAGCCTCATACTTAGCCTGCAATATGCAGTATTTCATTCAGCTGGTATTATACAGCCACCTTCTGGAATCGCAGCAATGTCTGGAATGCAAAAGCTGTTTATTATTCAAATAACATTTAAGCCACTATAATTTATATGAGAATTGTAACCGATTGGGGCTGTATGGAGCTTCTTGTTGTGGTTTGCCATAGGAATGCTGCAGATTTCCTCTGCACACATTACATTCTGCACACAATGGGAGCCCCAGACATTTTCAGCTAGTCTCAAGGCTCCTGCATTTACCAAAACATTTTCCTGTGTGAGAATCAAACAATTGCCTGATTTATAACTCTCAAGCATTCAGGAGACCACCAGCAAACAAGAACCTCTCTGTCGGTTTGCCTTCTGACAAAGCTATACACAGCACAAACAACGTATGGATGTGTATTCAGTGTTTCTGCTAATGCATGTTTCTGAATAAGGCAATTAAAGAAGGGCAAAGCATGTGTCTGTAAAATCTTACATGGCTTCCCTGCAAAGTTCCAGGCCATCCTCAGGCAGGTCCTTACCTGCTCAGGGCCAGGGGAGACATGTCTCCTTCCAGCCATTGCTCCATGTGGCTGGCTGGTTTATCCATGTGGACTTGGGACCAACGTGGAGACAATATGGGATGTGAAGGAAAGGGTATGGCTGCCTCCATGCCCAGCTGGCTCCATCCACTATATTCACTGCCCATGGATGGAAGAGGTGGGACGAAGGTATCCATAGTCACCCAGGGCTGAATTTATCAGCAGCTCAGAAGTGGTGAAATGCACAAACATGGCTAAACACATCTTGATGTATCTGGGCTATAAACACCTTCTAAAGCTTCACCCAAGATCCTTATTTTTCTCCCTTTAAGCAAACACCTAATTTCAGCTGAAGCCTTGAATGGGATTTATAAAGTCAGAGCAAAGCCCCAAGTTTGCACTGTTGCTAGTTGGAGCAAAGTACATCCTCCTGCTTGTCATTCAACTCACCTGGGAAAAACAGAGTTCTAGAAGACACCAACCTTTGGAGGTATCTGCTCTGCCAGCCAGGTCTGCATCCCCTACATTGTCAATAAAGGCTGTAGCCAGGTCTGCCTGGGGAGAACATTTACAATATTGATTTCAGCTAGGAATATTAGAGGGATGACAGTCCCAAGACTTCTGGTTGGTTTTTTTTCTGGTGGTTTTTTATTTGTGGGGTTTTTTTTCAAACCACCAGAAGGCTTTGGAGACCCTTTACCACTTGCTTCTGGCCTTCCCATCCACTTGAATTTATCTGAGACAAAAAGAAAGCAAGCCTCCTTTGCTGGAGATAGAATTTTGGTGGAGGGTCCTTAGGGCTGAGACTGTAAAGGGGACCCACTAATGGCTCTCAAGCAGGATATCAGGAATCTTCATGGTCGTTTCAGGAAAATTTTCGAGGTAATTTGGTTAAATAAATGTTGAACACTGAATACAACTCTAGCATGGACAGATAAGAGCTGCAAAAGTTTAGAAGATACATCCCTACAGTCAATCTATGCTATCATACAAATAAGTCCCACTTCAAATACATCTGAAACTGCACTGTTAAGAGGCCAGCATCTGCATGGTGCCGATTCCTTCTCTTCTTTCCAGTTCAATCTCTATAGGCACAGCATTTTTCAGAGCATTTTACATTCCTAAGATGTTGCAGGTCCCTCTGACAAAATAAAAACCAATAACCAAACAAACCTGCTCAATTGTGTCTTTAAAGCACACTCTTGAAAGCTTAGTGCTTACAATAATTCTTCAGAACTAATTTTGGAACAACACCAGGAGCTATGAATGAAATTTGTATCTCTGTGAAGAATCAGAGCAAACTTTGCACACTATTACGATCCACTCCTATCATCAGGAGCAATTTAAAGTGGGACACAAATGTTACACACAAGTTTTCTTAAAAGAAAATCCCTAGAGCTGTTTATTTTTTAGAAATATTTAAAAATTATTTTTAAAGCTTGTTCTCAAGGCAATTACAGGTTTACAACCCCTCCAACTCTGTCATTGAGCATTTGCCATGGACTTGCCTCCAGAGAAGGAGAAAGTCCCAGACCCTTTTGCAAGAATAAAAGCATTTATGCCCTGGAAAGAGCAGAGAGAGGGATTGAGTGCTCCCAAACACGCCAAAGCATAAGAGTTTGCCAGCCCCAACTGGAGCTTTCTCTGCTCATGGGAGGGCTGGATGATAACCGTGACCAGGATGCACCAAATATTTTCTGTTGCAATATTTGGGTTTGAAGCTTTTTGCTTTGATATTAATGCCTAATTCTAAGCCATTCCTAAAGCCAAATGCAAGGCTGGCATAGAACAGCAATGCCTGCATAATCTTGAGCTGGACTTGCCACTGTCAAAACCATTTGGCATTCATTAATCTTTTCACACCCTGGAGAGAGTGGAAATAACCCAAGCAGAACTCACTTGGAGCGCTGCTCCCTGGTTCACATATGCCATTTCTGGAACACACTACTTCAAAGTCTTTATGCACTAAAACCAGGATCCATCATCCAGCTTTTCCAGAAGTCAAGCATGCCCTGCAAATTTTTAGTCCAAACTGGTTGAGAACCAGTCCTGCCAAAGCTGCAATTGGAATTGAGCATTTTGCAAATAGTTAGGATAGTTGAAATAAAGAAAAAGTGCTGCTAGAAAAAGGGGGTCTAACCCAGCTCATTTTCCAAACAACCTACCAGACAGCAACAGGATTACCTCTGTAAAACCACCCTGGTCCCCCAGCTTCCTACATTGGCTAGGTCCTAGAGGCTCCTACAAAAAACACCACCAATCTACACAGCAGCTCTGCCCAGGCCCTCTCCTTTTTACCTTCAAGATGAAACAATACTGATCTATTCCTTTTATTATTGCACAGCCAGGGGAGTGGTGTGCTATATTCCTCCTCAGCCTCAGTAATGAAATAATTTGCCAAATTGAGCCACCTCTGCATAGGTGAAGTGACGAATTCATCAAATCCTACCAAAGGCACTCTTGGAAGTCACAGGACAGCAAGGGCAGAAAAATCTTCCTTAATGGTTGTGGTGCATGAAAAAGAGAGGCTCTAGATTAAATTTGTATGCTGGGAATTTAAAAAAAAAAAAAAAAAAAAAAGCCATTCTCCCATCTGCAAAGAAAATGCATTTCATCTAGAAAGCACTAAGACTCCATAAACATAGCACCTCCAGATATATTCTTTTCTTTCCAGAGCAAACTCACTACCAGTTGGCCACTGTCAGCTCAAATGATTTCACCTGGTTTGTATTTTCTCTTTGAATACCAATGATGACCAGCTGACTCATTTTTTCTCTGAGAAAAGCTGCCAGATCTGAATTACATGGCTTTAAGCTGAAACCCTGGCCCCAATATGCTGGGAATTTTGCCTCTGATTTCCATAATGCCAGGATTTAATCTTCAGGTCTTTCATCCAGGTCCTCTTCTTCTTTTACTGTTAGGAAAACATTTGTTTCAGACTCGCTTGGTCATGACTGTGTTTGAGAATGTGGCTTATGGTTCACACCAGAAGAATTTTTACCATGTCATTTTGAAATGCCTTCATGTGTGACTGCATATTCACTGGGGGACAGAGAGATACCTTCTATCTTGCACAGCATTAGCATGTGTCTTTAATTGCACCTTTATGGAATTAAAGTTTATTCAAGGGTTAGGTACAAGTGCATCTCTTCATGCCTAATCTTCCTGTCCTCACTCGGTCCAGAACTCGCCCTACTTGAAGCTGAGGGTCGGGCACTTGGAGCTTGTTGCCCTGTTGACTTGTTTTAGTGACAGCTCCTGCAAGAAGAGCAGCTGGTAAGGATAGCTTTTAAGGCTACAGAATGACCTGGGGATTTTTCAGCCTGGTCACAGCACAGCAAAAAAACCCATAGCTTTCTCCTGGCCTTCACCATCTACCAAAGGGCATTACAGTCTTGTGTAATCAGAGCAATGTCCCAAGGTAACAGGTCCTTCCAGCTTCTGTCCAAAACTCGAGAATTGTCTCATTGAGAATTGTCTCATTAAGTATTAGCTAGGATAGTGGATGTAATGCGAACCATTAAAATAAACAGTGTTACCTGTGGTCTTCCACCTCCTCAGCAAATTTACATAGGATATGGCATTTTTTTTCTCTTTGAATCTGTGGGATGCTGACTGCTTGTGGGATTTGTGCTGACTGCTTGTGGGATTTGTGCTGACTGCCACTGCAGATGGCACCCACAAACACTTAAATGCTGCCCCATTTATATAACATAGGCTGAGCTCCCAGCGCTGATTGTTCTGCATGGCATGTTTATAGTGTGCTGCTGGACCCAGATACCATTAATCCTCTGCTCTGTAGAAATACATACCGTATTGCGGGCTGGGCAGCCTAAATTATAGTAGAACTGCTGTAAAATGAATGTGATAGACACTCCCAAGGGAGCTCAGTGAACCACTCCCTTTGCAGATGCACCCCTGGCTGGGTTATGTTTGGGCCACATTCAAAGCTTGCAGCAAAACTACTGCTATGAATCTAGCAGGGAGATTATGAAAGGATTGCTTGATTGCTTTTCAAGATTAAGAGCAAATAAAATTTTAGTGCGGTGTCTTCAGAAAGTTACTATGCTAAAAGCACATTTAAAGCTGTAGGCGAGAAGATAAATTAATTAAAGAATACAAACAAGAAGCCAGGGGGTGGGGAAGGGGGAGAAATTATCTCATCATGCTGCGTCATCACATGATATCTCAACACCCCATCGCAGGGAAATGAGGGAGCAAGCCCTCAGGGAGCGGCAAATAAGAAGAGGGAATCCAACTTGGGGAATGAGAGAAGGCACAACCAGATCCCACAGCACCGTATTACTTTGCCACCCGCTCCTAGGGAGGGAACCATCCACAAAAAAATGCAGAGGAGACAAAGCTCCTGGTGCTCCTCAAGGCATGCCACAAAACTAGGTATGTGTCTCAAGGTCTGCATCCTCTACAACTGCAGCTCTTGGAATTCAAGGGTTTGGGCTACCATTGAGCTAAGTCACTCTCCATCATATTTGAAAAGTGATAGCAAACCAGTGAAGTTGCCAATGATAGGGAAAGGGGAAACAACACACCCAAAGGGCCAAAGGGAAGACTTGGGGAACTACAGGTTGGTCAGTCTTACCTTTGTGCCTAGTAAGATCATGGAGCAGATCCTTGTGGAAACTGTGTTAAGGCCCATGGAAAACAGAAAGCTAATTGGTGACAGCCCAACGTGGCTTCCCAAAGGGCAAATCTAGTCTCACAAAACTGGCAGCCTTCTAAGATAGGGTTACAGCATTGATGGATAAGGGAAGAGCAACTGATGTCACCTACCAAAATTTGTGCAAAGCATTTGAAGCTGTCCCACAAAACACCCTTATCTCTGAAATGGACAGACATAGATTTGATTGGTGGATCACTCAGTGGATAAGGTATTGGATGGATGGTTGCACTCAAAGAGTTGTAATCAGTATCTCATGTCCAGACGGGGCCCAGTGATGAGTGGTGTACCTCAGGGTTCCATACTGGGATCAGTATTATTTAAATCTTTGCAGGCGACATGGACAGTAGTACTGAGTGCACTCTGGCCAAGTCTGAAGATGACACAAAGCTGTGTGGCTGATACTGTAGAGGGAAGGGATGACATCCAGAAGGACAGGATGGACAGATGGGCCTGTGCCAACATCATGAAGTTCAACAAGGCCAAGTGTGAGATTCTGCATCTGGCTTGGGGCAACCTCAGACATGAATACAGGGTGGGCAGAGAATGGGCTGAGAGCAGCCCTGCAGAGAAGGACTTGTGGGTGTTGGTTGATGAGAAGCTGACCATGAGCAGTCACAACCCAGAAAGCAAACTGCATTCTGGGCTGCATCAAAAGAAGCGTGGCCAGCAGGTCAAGATGATTCTCCCCCTCTACCCTGCTCTAGTGAGACCCCACCTGGAGTACTGCGTCCAGCTCTGTGTTCCCCAGCATAAGAAAGACCTATTGGAGTGGGTCCAGAAGAGGCCAACAAAAATGATCAGAGGGATGGAACATGTCTCCTGTGAGGAGAGGCTAGAGAATTTGGGTTTTTGAGCTTGGAGCAGAGAAGGCTCGGGGGAGACCTTATAGCAGCTTGCCAGTACCTAAAGGGGGCCTACAGAAGAGATGGGAAGTGTAGTGGTAGGATGAGTGGTAGCAGTTTTAAACTGTTTTAGATTAGATATTAGGAAGAAATTCTTTACTGTGATGTTGGTGGGACACTGAAGCAGGTTTCCCAGAGAAGTTTTGGATATCCCATCCCTCAAAATGTTCAAGGCTAGGTTGGATGAGGACCTGAGCAACCTCATATAGTGGAAGGTATCCTTGAACACAGCAGGGGGGGGTTGCACTAGATGACCTTTAAAGGTCCCTTTCAACCCAGACCCATCTATGGTTCTTTGATTGCCAATGTACACCTTAACCCTAATTTTCACAGAAATAAAGGGAATGTATTATTATATTCATGAATCTTGTCAAAGAATCATATGGACTCAGAGCAATTTGAAAAATCTAGAGGATGGTGGCTGCAGCTACAATCTATCTTATCACTCTAGAAGTACTGTGCACACCATGCAGATGTAAGATCCACACGTTTTAATAACCTGCTCTCACTTGAGCTACAGGAGGCTGTCTGCAGGCTGGTAGCGTGGAGAGCCGTCCTCCCTGGCAAACCTTCCCGGAGCTGTCTTGGCGAGCTGCAAGCCAGCGGGGAGCGTGTTATTAGGCACAGCCCAGCCAAGAGCTTCTGCGATGCCTCGAAAAGCATCTGAAATTCCCGGGTCAAACGCCGATATCCCCGGGAGCTGGATCGCGGGAGAAGATGCCAACAAGNGGCGGGGGGATCGTGCTGGAAACCCACCCCTGCCGCGGGGCGGTGGCGAGCGGGAGGACCGGGGCGAGCGTTCGCCTCTCCCAGGCACAGCCAACATTAGAGGGCACCATTGCCCCACATATGGGGGACATCCCGCGGGCTGCCCTGCTGCCACCGCCCAGCTTCAGATCTGACCCCCGGCCTTTGGGGAGCGGCCGGGGCAGGGGGGCTGCCGTGCTTCACCCTTATTTTGCTGCTAGGTCGGGCAAGCAGAGGTAGGCAGAGGGTGAAGATGCACGACGGCTCCAGTTGGCCCGCAGCCCCTCTGCCCGTGCCCTGGCAGGACCGTCCCGTTGAGTGGTGGAGACGAGGGGCAGAAGGTGCAGAAATGGGGAGGGAGGGCAAGGCTGGAGCACAAACATTTATCGCCTGGGTCGGTTTTGGGTCAGCTCGGCTGCCTGCACCAGGGCTGCATGCCCAGGGTTCAGACAGCACAGGAGTGGGGCAGGATCAGTGGGTAGGGGTAGGGAACAGGACATGACTGGGGCATTTAAGACTTAGATTCATTTACTCTCCCTTGAAACCGTTTTTAAGGTATTTATCATCAGGATTCTTTAGACACCCTCCACTTCTTGCAAGCCTGTCACTCTCATAGTCAGATTTCAAGAATCTGCTAGTGGTTTGGGGTTTTTTCCCGTACTCTTAGGTGTGCACTAGGACCCATCTGAAGATACTTCTGATGCATTTACCGCCGCTCTTGGGCTTGTTTTTGGACCAGGCACCTCCCCTCTGCAACAGTCCAGGCCATTAAAACAAGTCTGGACTCAAGCAAGACTATCAGCATCAAAAAAAATTGTTTACTTAGGAAGAAACATGAAACCAAAAATAAAACTTGTGTAATGGCCCCTTCACCACCACCACCCCTACAGAAAGTAGAAATAACCCATGAAAAGCTACTCCAAAAATAATATTATCGTGGATCAAGACGAAAGGCAAGGGGAATGTCAAAACAAGCAAAATGCAAACCTCTCGTTTCACATAAAGCGTGGCAACGAACAGTACCTACGAGCGCAGATCATGACTTTCACAGAAATTATACCAGCAGCAAAGCAGGGAGTGTNTGCCCTGGCAGGACCGTCCCGTTGAGTGGTGGAGACGAGGGGCAGAAGGTGCAGAAATGGGGAGGGAGGGCAAGGCTGGAGCACAAACATTTATCGCCTGGGTCGGTTTTGGGTCAGCTCGGCTGCCTGCACCAGGGCTGCATGCCCAGGGTTCAGAGAGCACAGGAGTGGGGCAGGATCAGTGGGTAGGGGTAGGGAACAGGACATAACTGGGGCATTTAAGACTTAGATTCATTTACTCTCCCTTGAAACCGTTTTTAAGGTATTTATCATCAGGATTCTTTAGACACCCTCCACTTCTTGCAAGCCTGTCACTCTCATAGTCAGATTTCAAGAATCTGCTAGTGGTTTGGGGTTTTTTCCCGTACTCTTAGATTTTCTTTCCTTTAGGTGTGCACTAGGACCCATCTGAAGATACTTCTGATGCATTTACCGCCGCTCTTGGGCTTGTTTTTGGACCAGGCACCTCCCCTCTGCAACAGTCCAGGCCATTAAAACAAGTCTGGACTCAAGCAAGACTATCAGCATCAAAAAAAATTGTTTACTTAGGAAGAAACATGAAACCAAAAATAAAACTTGTGTAATGGCCCCTTCACCACCACCACCCCTACAGAAAGTAGAAATAACCCATGAAAAGCTACTCCAAAAATAATATTATCGTGGATCAAGACGAAAGGCAAGGGGAATGTCAAAACAAGCAAAATGCAAACCTCTCGTTTCACATAAAGCGTGGCAACGAACAGTACCTACGAGCGCAGATCATGACTTTCACAGAAATTATACCAGCAGCAAAGCAGGGAGTGTAAATAAATGGAATATTTAAGACCTGCTCAAATATGACTACACAGACAGTCAACAAAAAAAGATACAACCTCCCCAGGTACGTACTGCGAGCCCCAAATGCTGTTTGCCACCCACCATTGCCAGCCTGCTTTCCAAGTTAACAGCACGGTGTCGGTAAGGCTCGCCACGCCGCTGTTCAGAGAGCATCCCGCAAACCAGTCAGGATTCCCATCAGTCACGAAGGGACAGATGGTGAGTGGACTTCATCTAGTACAACAACATGATGGAAAGAGAAAAAGAAGATTGTGAAGAGAGAATGCGATGGCCCCGGGTGCACGGGCAGGTCCATCAATAGATTAGGCTAAATTCACTGCTACCTTTGTGCTACCCTGATGATGCGCAGCAGCTGGGCAGCCAGGCTAGCTCCTCTTTTAACAACCCAGAACAGAAAGAATAATTAAAAGAAATTAAAGGAAATGAAATTAATAAAAACATTTTTCTGAGATGTTAGCTTTTCTTTTGCATATTTTTGAGAACACACAAAAGCAATTCAAGTTAAATTAAAGCTAACAGAATTTTTTCCAGGGTTCTGTTCAGATGGTCTTTTCCCATTTTAACTCCTGAACTAGTGTGGTATTACCTAGCTATCAAATCT
The DNA here is from genome assembly GCA_013400555.1 of Jacana jacana. Classification (NCBI taxonomy): domain Eukaryota; kingdom Metazoa; phylum Chordata; class Aves; order Charadriiformes; family Jacanidae; genus Jacana; species Jacana jacana. The sequence goes on along the minus strand of VZTM01023434.1, from coordinate 48,121 downwards.
AATAATTTGACTTTTTATGGCCATGTCAAGAAATGGGAAATTCTGAATGCACACCATCTTGAATAATTCTAAGCATCACTTCGCTGGTGATAAAGCTGTGACGAGAAATTTGAGCAGTCTGTGCTAACTTGAACTTTAATTGCAACCAATTTATTTAAGCAGGATTCCAAAGTACCAAACAAACTTGCCACTGGTATAAATGCAAAACTGCAAATTGCTGGTGATCACATCCGTAGTAAAAGAGAAGTGCATGGGAAATAAAGTACCAATGTTTATTGTCACTGTCTCTTCTAAGGCATCTATGGAATATAACATATTCTAAAATGAAGCAATTGCATGTGGTTTGCACAGCCTTTGCAGAATCCCGAGTTAAACATTGTTGAGCATATGTGATAAGAGTGTATTAAAGGAAACGAGAAGGGAGCAAAGCACAAACCTTCAAGCCTCTGGGACTTGCTTGTCTGGCAACGTGCTGAAGACAATTCCTGCAGATGTTCACCCCAAGACTCTCCAGAAGACAGAGGAGTGGTCCTCTATGGCACCATGTCACAGGGACCTGTTCACCTCCAAACACAAACATCTAACCATGCTCTCTCTTCTGAAGTTAACCTGGAGCTCAGCAAGAACCAGCCCCCTCAGAATGACCGTGCTGAGACTCTCTCTTTTGTTGCCTTCATAACTTATCAAATATCCTCGGTTACTCCTTGCTCTGTTTAGAATGCTAAGACCTCTCTTCCCCTATCTGCCAAGCCATCAGACTCAGCCCTGGCTCTGACAGTCAACCTGGACTCTTTCCTAATAAGAATAATCAAATGCAATAAACCTCCTGCAATCACAATCCCTTTAAAACGATGCACAAGTAATAAAGGAGTTTGCTTTTCCTCCCCTCCCCCTTTCGAAGCAGAGCAGCCAGCAGGAATACATGCTAGTTAAAGTCATTGTTTCCTCTGACATACGCAGATATGACTTGGATATTTTGAGAAAAAATGTTTCATTCTTATGGGGCATTGTTCTAACCATAGCAGTAATTACTCTGCTCACTATTCACGAGCAGGAATTTCTAAAAGATGCTAATGGGCTTGGTGGTGGGAGCTCTTGGGTAAGATTTTGTGGCTCGTGTTAGACAAACTGCTGGATTAGAGGATCATAACATACCTCTCTGGCCTTAGAGTTCATGCATTCAGTAAATTAAAAACATCTCTCTGTGCAGGCAGGATGTCCTCTTCAAATGGGCTGGATGCTCTCTATCTCCCCACAGAAGAGAAGAATAGACATGACACTGCTAGAACTGGTGACTGTGAGGGGAAAGTACCCAGGACTATCACCATCAGCTTAAAACATAAGTGTATAATGGGATGAAAACAAAACAAAACAAAAAGGCAAAGAGATGGGGAGCACTGACAGTGAGGAAGACAAGCTGGTAACCTCAAACTTGAGCTGCTTTACCTCCCAGGTGCCTCAAACTCAAGTCAACCCCTGAAAACGCTTCCCCACTCAAACTGTAGTTCCTAGCATCCCTCAAGCACTGCATAAATATTGGCTAACCTCTGAAAACAGTTTGGAAGGACCACGCTGCGGATTTTGCAGAGGGCATGCCCACATCTCACAAATAGCAGGGAAGTTTGCTCGCTCGGCTTGCGTCGCTGGAATGTATAAAACCGAGGAGGCAGAAAACAGGAAAGGCGGCCGCTGGCCTCTCCTGGCGCTGGGGGAGGACGGCAGCAGGTTCGTGAGGACTCCTCACAAAGAGCCCCTGTCTGTGGGGACCTGACCATAGCCACTTGGCTTGCGTCTTGAATAGAGGGCACTTTTTCAGCAGGTTTCTCAGGAAACTTGAGGCATTTTCTCCGCACAGCACATTTATTTCTAAAACCACCTCATCCTACATCCTGAGAGGTGTGTCTGATGGCTGCTGAGAGAAGTCCCAGCTGAATTCTGTGCCATGTTCAACATGTACCCCGACCATCCCAGCTTGGCCCAGGACCCACCCTTTTTCTCCCTTGCTAACTGATGCTCCCCTCCTGCTTTTTAAGGTGACATGCTTTTAGTGATGAGGAACCCGGACAGCCTTTTTATGACCTGTTTCCTGAATGATAACGTTTGGATCAGGAGACCTCCACATGGCTACCCTCAAGGGCCATTTTGGGAAGGAAAGGACAGTGTGGTAATATTTACCTAAAATCACCACATAGGTAGGTTGTGGTCCAGCTTGCAGGAAACCAAGAATATCTGTTGAGAACACCACCCTGACCACCCTGTAGAGAATAGGGGTCTTAAAAAAAAATGCCTTCAAGTATCCTAAAATACCTGTGTTACCATTATTTATGAAATGAGAGTGGTCTGTCTGTACCATCAGTCAGAAAAGTCTTCTGCCTGGTGTGACTCTCTGCCTTCCCAGGAAGCAAGCAGGGATCTGATGACATTTGTTGCATCTTCTTCTCTTAACTGCAAAGCTACAGACCTTTCTTGCTGAGCACCTTTCCTGCCCCCATGGATGTCAGAAAATTATTTCAGATCAAACCTGCCATGGCATCTCAATGTGCGTCAGCCTCAGCATACAGAGACCCCTTCACATGCAGTGAGCTAGGCTGCAACCTCCTCTTTGGACCAGCCACAGCCAGCCCTGGGTCCATGGGTCCAAAACCAAGGGTGTTGCTGGTCTCTTCTGGTGTATTTGGTCTTCAGAAGCACCATTGAAGGTGCAGTTCCTGGGAGCTGTCCTACCTGCCCCAGCCTCCTCACCAGTGTGGCAAGGGCAGGAGCGAGTGCCTTCAGCAGTGCTGGAGGGCTGCTCCATCATAGAAGTAGGCTCACTGTGGAAAGAAGTTGGAGAAAGAGGACTTATTTTGGTCCAGCTGGATGAAAGCAAGGGCTTTCCTTGGTTGCAAAGACTATTGTCCCTCCTCTTGATGCTGATGCCTGCAGTCACCACTGCCATAAGGGGCCTAAACCTGCGACCTCTCCAGTACTGCCGTCTCCAAGACAGCACATAGGCAATCTCTGCACAGCCACCACCACCCTAGGAATTTAAATTAATTTTATTCCCACTAGGGAATAAAACCATCCAAGTTGTCTTTGCTCAAAGGTTTTAGTTTCCCAAAGGCAAGAGCTGGAGGTAGAGAGTGTCCCCAGATGCACAAAGAGTGATAAAGGTCCATCTCGTCCCTTGGTTGCAGAAACAAAGCTCACTGAGTCATAAGCCTCTGAGGTGTTCAAAATTACAATGAAGTTCTGGACCCAGTTTTAGCACTGTGTCAATTATGGTCCTCCTTCCTTTCCTCACGTACTCCTCCATCCCAAACCGACAAAAAGCAATGATTGCACTGACCTGCAGAAAATGTAAAGCACAAGCCAGCTGATCCCCGGCAATACAATAGTGAGATTAATTTATCTGCAGTGAACAAACATGTATTATGTGGGTTTTAAAGTTAGGGGAGGAAAATGCTGTGGTTTTCATGTATTTCTATTCAATGAGGCTGCAACTTATTACTTCCATGCAGCTGAGAAGCCCTATTTTTAAAAATAGCCTTCAGCTTGTTTTGAAATCTTCAAACATCTCGCTTTGTTTTGCAGCAGCGTCATAAAAAATCCCCGAGCCAGAAACGATCCCGTTTTCCTCCATCAC
>VZTM01023434.1:31724-43364 GCA_013400555.1 Jacana jacana | reverse complement strand
GGGCAGCGCGGCAAGCCGGGACCCCTCCCGCAGCGAGCGGGAACCGGAGCGCCTGCTCGCCGGCAGCGGCCGCGCACGGAGCAGTGTTAACGTACAACTGTGCAATGTATTACGTTTTATATAGAAATGTATTATGCCTAATGTGAGTACACTGGCCAGAAGTGTAAAGCTTTAAAAGTCATTTATATGAAATGTTTAATCTCTGCTGAGCTCTCAGTGCAAAACAAAACAAAAAAAAAAGGAAAAAGAAAATGAAAAACGCAAGTGTATATTTGTACAAAACTTTTTTTGAGAGTTATACTAACTTATATTTTCTATTTATGTCAGAAATGTGGATAACTTTGACATCCAATAGTCTTTGTTTTTCTTTTGGTTAAGCCAAAGGGCACTATATTTGCTTTTGTTATTTACAAAATGTAAATTTATTTTTATAGTGGGAAACTTTTTTTTTTTTTTTGCATTCAAAAGATGTAGCTATGAATCAAAACATTTTTTAGACTTTACTTGAAGACAAATCTGATTCAATGGTTCCTGAGCCGGTCTGTACCACTGCCATTGCAAATAATGCCACAACTTCAATAATAACAAACAAACAATAAAAAGGAAAGATCAAAAAAAAAATAAAAAGCGAGGAGCTCTCTGCTAAGCTTGCTTGGTGTGTTCTGTGCAGCCAGAGTGGCTCGGGCGGTGGAACTCAGCCTAGCCCTGTGCCCTTGGTGGGGTTGGAAGGGGTGGGCTCCTCCCTGGCCGCGGGAAACCCGGCTCGACCCTACACTCATCTACGAGCCCCGGGGCGCAAGCCTTGTATGTAATTCCGAGGGGAAAGGAAGGGTTGGTTTTTATCCCCTCCCTTAAAAACAAGTGTTCCTGAGTGCTGCTGGACTTAACCGAGGGTGAGGGGAGCTCACGCCTTGAATTCAGCCTTTCAGCACACTTTACGATTACTTATAACCGTTTTCCTCTTTGTCTTAACAAGATTGTATCTGCTCCTCCTCGAGCACCCGGCTGTGCCGTGGGTGCTGGGACAGTCCCCTCCCCCAGCATTGGGCCTGGGGCTGCTGCCTCCCTTGCTTAGGGACAGCCCGGGGAGGGGGGGACACACCGCTGGTAGGGACAGATCACGGTTCCACCGTGCCCTTGGCGGGCTCAGCACTGGGGGGGATACCCCTGCCTTGGAATGTGGAACACAGTCCACCCACCCCCACCCCCTTTGTATCTGTGGGCTCTCAAAGCCATGGCGACTGGAGGGAAAGACTTCCTGGTACCTCTTGCCCAAGCCCGGCAATGATCCACAGGGCAAACACAACAGTGCTGGGAAAGGCAGCAATTCCAGCTTACCATTAAAACTGGGGAAAAACAAAACAAAACAAAAACCCAAACAAAAGCAACGAACAGGCAAAATAAACAATGAACAAAACGCCTAGCACTTTGTCATTAACGCTTTGGTGGCAGTGCTGTCACAATCATGCACCCAAGGCACTTTGTGGGAGGCACCCCAATCCATTTGCCCTGGAGCAGGTTAAAGCCATAGGATCTGCACAGAGCCAGCCCAGTTGATTCAGGACACACACCCGGCTCAGGATCCTGAACGCTGTGCTGCCCAGGGATGGTGGGACAGACTGGGTGTGGTCCCGTCTTCAGGTGGTGCAGGGATTAGGGTGCTGGAGAGTACAGATGGGGAGTGAGGATATGGGAGGGGGATGGGGGTCCTAGAGGCACAGGGACCAGCTGGCCAGATTTGTCCCTTTCAGACCCCCCACTCCCCATGCTGTCACCTCCGCAGAGTGCTGGAACCAATAAGTTAGGGGGTGGGGAGGGGGGGGCTGACATACAAGGGCGTCATTCCCTGGCCCTATGAGCTCTGCAATGATGCTCTTTCACAGAGGGGGAGGGAGCTGAGAGAATAAGGCTCGGGGTGAATAATGCTTGGGATTTATCCACATCATCTTCCCTTCGCTCCTGCAGTGCTCTTCTCTGCCCCCTGTCACGGCAGCCAAACGCTCCTGGCTGTAAAAGTAACATTGATTACCTCCAGCTCCATGATCACTTAATCAGAACGGGATTATTTTACGCGCCCGCATCAGTGGCCGCGGACTCAATACGATTTTCCCCCCCTTTGAAAAGAAAAATAGCTTTTCCCTTTCCTTATGAAAGCCAACAATACCCGGAGTGAGGCAGCTGGATCCTCCAGGATTTATGGGCTTTTCTCTCGCTTTCATGAAAGCAGGTGCCTTTGGGACCTCCATTGTCCCAGCCCGCAACTAATAATAGGACTTTCTGCAATGAAAGATCCCTTCTCCGAGCTCCCAAATACCTCGGCTGGAGGAGCTGCCGCCCGCCCCGAGGTGTGCCCAGCCTGGCTGGGGAGGAAAGCTCTCACCCCAGGCAGAGTTCAGGCACGGGGCGCTTAACGAAAGCCAGTAATTCTAGCTCTTGGGCATCGCCCGGGAGGAGCCGGTGGGCTTTCAGCCTGCAACAGGGAGGGTCGTGTCCCACAGCTCTCTGGGCTCTGCTCTCCCGGGGGTGCGGGAAGGTGTGCGGCCGCCCGCCCGCCGCCCCCCGCCCTGCCCCACCCAGCCCGGCCGGCCCTCCTCGCCCCGGCACAAAGCACACTGCCCCTATTCTTTCGGCCTTTGTAGCCATATGGCAAATCCATGTAGACACAGCCAACATCCATTTATTCAGGCACATAATGTCCCGCAACAGGGAACAATTGGAACTTTGTTTGCTTCTATTATTGATGCGAATGGGCGACAGAGAGAGAGCGAGAGAGAAAAAAAATCATTTAACTATAAGAGATATCCAGCTAATTATGAACCATATGTGCCTATAGTTTCAAAGCAATCCAATGAAGTTCATTTTAAATCTAGACTACTTTATTAGTACGGAAGACAGATGTCTCAACAGTACATGCATCAGAGGAAACCATGTAAAGAAGTTCTTGAAATATTTAACTAGGACTCATTCATTGTCAGAGGGGCTTTAAAGTGCCCTTTATCATGAGAATGCATAGGCAGAAGCGGAGGGAGGCTGCTGGTTGTTACCGCCAACCCACTTACTCCTTATCGGCAAATCCCAAATTCCACTTTGGATTTGAGAATGGGAATATTTTTGGAAAGGATTCAAAATATCAGGGTTCTTGATGGACTTGGCTTGCCGCTCATTACAGCTACAAAAAGTCAGGTCGTTATTTGAGCTGCCTTAATCCCAGGCTGAAGCCAGTTATGCAATTAGAGGAATAATCTGCCCCAAATCACCACCGCTCCCTTTCCCGAGGAGCAGAGCCGTGCTTTTGGAGGTTGGCTACTGCAGTTCCTCAGCTGCCACAAGAGAGACTGGAGACAGGAACATTAATGTTGCCGGACCTCCAGAGATTTGTTTCATAAGAACATCTCTAGATCCTGTGATTCCTAAAGGGAAAGGGCACTGCAGGAAGACTGGAAGGGAAACTTAGCGGGAGAAAGTCTTTCAGATTTTTTTTTTTTTTTTTGAAATGCAATTATCAACAAACAACTTGGCAAAAAGGGTAGCGCTATCTTTATGAGCATGGCAACATCTACCAGTAATTAAGCCACTTCAGTTAGATGAATGCAACATATGGTTGACACCGGGAATCATTCTTCTTTGGAGCCGCAACTTTTCTTTCCGCGCCAAAACTTGTTCTATTATCACTTAAAATAAGCAAAAAGCTGCTTTCCACTTCTTGAGCAAATATTTGTCACTAATGAGCAGGAGCTGTAGGTAGCAGGATGGGGAAAAACCCCATCATTTTTAAGGAACAATATCCTACGTTTGTGTATGGAAATGAAATAAATGTACTAAATGCCCAATTCACTTGCAATGAGTTGCGATTGCTTGGTAGGGTGGCTACATGGGCAGATCAGTGCAAAGAATGTACATGGGGAGATGGAAAATTCAATTGACCATGTTTAAGCAGAGAAACAGATATGAATAGTGCATGCATGTATACAAGCACAACCCCACAAATATACATATATATATATATATATATGAAATAACTTATCAGGGAGTAAAAAATAATTAACGAGGGAACTGCATTTTTTGGGGTTTTTTTAGCCACCTTGTCACTTACTGCTACAGAATAAGCTCACAATTGTTTTCCAATGCATTCCTTTCCACTAACCTGTACCCTCTCAAAAATGTTACTCTCGACAAGCAATTTTGAAACAAAGCAAGCCAAAACACAAATCAAAAGTCTTTCTGTATGATGAAAGGATGAGATTATATCTGTTATTCTGACTATCCTCCTATCTAGTTGAGTTCTGACCTCCCCAGTTCAAGGACAGGAACTGCTGGAGAGGGTACAGCAAAGGGCTATGAAGATTATTAGGGGACTAGAACATCTCTCTTATGGGAAAAGTCTGAGGGACTTGGGTCTTTTTAGTCTGGAGAAGAAAAGGCTGGGGATGGGGTTCTTATCAATGCTTATAAATACTTAAAGGCTGGGTGTCAAGAGGACAGAGACAGTTTATTTTCAGTGGTGTCCAGTGAGACGAAATGGGCACAAACTTGTACTTAAGAAATTCCACCTAAACATGAGGAGCAGCTTCTTTACTTTGAGGGTGGCAGAGCACTGGAACAGACTGCCCAGGGAAGTGTGGAGTCTCTGTCTCTGGAGACATTCAGAACCCTCCCAGACACATTCCTGTGCAACCTGCTCTGGCAGGAGGGTTGGACTAGATAATCTCAGGGGGTCCCTTCCAACCCCTATCGTTCTGTGACTCACAGAGAAAGGAGGAGAATCAAATACCTCCTCTCCTATCACACAGTATCCACTACTAAAGACCATACAATCTTTTTTTGTGTCAGTGGTGAAATTCCCAATGAAAGGGACTTAATGATTTTATTTGTTTGCTTTTTAAACCAAGGGGGACTTTCAGCCATATATTTATAAGAAATTTTTGTTGGGGCAGATTTTTGTGAGAAAAAGGGCAAAGAATGAAGCTAATGATGAGTTGTGCAGAATGTAAAAGCTTGAAGCAGGCTCTGCTGTGAGATTAAAAAAAAATCTCAAACTATTTTAAACACAGCACAAGCTAAATTTTGTAGCCACTTTCCCCAGTGCACATGACCAAGCCTTTGCTCCAGGAAAACTGATGGCCAGTGGTGGCTGTGCAGCCTCGTGTCTGCATCTGTGGTATCATGAGGTATCAATATACAGGATAGCAATGGGGATGCAGAGAAGGGGAACAGGAGAGAGGAATGGAGGGCCACACCAGAAAACACCTATTATGTGGATAACAGGGCACAGGTAGAGCAGATGCACAGCTGAGACTGGGCAGAGAGCACCAAATTCTGCCACTGCGCATGACGGGATGGAGAGAAATGAACAAGCCATAACATTTATATTCTGCATTATATATTAATTTATATTTATATTCTGCACATTGCTTCAGAGGCTACCTGGTCTGAACACACATCTTCTTCCAACAAACACCCATGAAACTCATCCACTAATGTCTTGCTTCTCCCCTCAACTCATCTACAGATGGGTGCTAGTGATAATCTGCTATTTTTTTTATCCCTGTGGCCCAGCTCAGTGTGGGATCTGAAATAGCCCAGCCCTGCTGAGGAATCATTAGGCTTCACATCAGCCCAAGATTACTCGCTCTCCACTACCAGATTGCTTTCGCATACTTGGTGCTTGCTCTCTTTCACGCATGCACTATACTTCTATTACACTCTGAGGATTGAGAAAGAAACACTCAAGCTTCAGAGGTGCCTGATCTGTCTGTACGATTTCAGCCCAGATCCTTTGCTCATGGTGCATTTTCACAGGCATGCACACCATTTCTTCCCCCAGGGCACAGGCTATCAACTTCACACAGCACTTTCTCTTGTAGAATGAATCTGGGCTGCGACACAGGGGAAACTACTAGGTAAGCTCCTACCAGAGAAGCTGAGAAAGTAAAGCAAGGGACTACAGGATGCTTTTGTGCTTAATCCAATGCCAGGTTGGGTGCAGGTTTTTATTCTTTAGAGGGCAGCTGGCTCCTTGTGACCTGTTCCTGCAACAGAGGTTTGTGCAGTCCTGGGCAAGGTGCTTGAAGTTTTCATGAGCAGCCATTAATTGTGCCCACCTTTGCTGGGCAGCTTATAGGAGATGCTTGGGTCTGATTTGTGAAGGCACTGAGCATCCAGAGCTGCAGCCAGGGTCACCAAGGACTATGCTCTGAATGTGTTTTCAACCTGATGAAACACAGGGCTTGGAAGTGGATGGCTATGGGGTACCTAGGACAATCACTTTGAATTAATTATTATCTCTCAACTCCTTTTATGTTGGCTCTCCGTCATTAAACGAGGGTAATAACATTCACCATTTATTTTTTAATCTATTAATGTTTGGAAAGCTCTTGGATACTGCTGTGGGCAGCACAGTATAAATCCGGTGGGGAAATTAATAATGTCTTTGAGCAGAGTTTGAATAGTGTGCAGTTAATAAGACATAGCACCATCCATTGAATAGAGAGAAAAACAAAATTGAGCAACTGCTCATTAAGCGAGCACCGTTCACTCTGTGCATTCAATGCGATCATTTAATTAAAAGATTTTATCATCGAGCACAGACACAAGGGGGCAGAGCCAAGGCCCCGTCTTCCCTCATCCTTGCCTGCTCCACATCGAACAAACCAGAGTATTTCTTGGGTGTAACCTAGAACAGGAACCTAAAAAACATTCGTGGGTTGGGTTCCACCCCCCCCCCACCCCCCCCCCCCCAAGCCTTTACTCTAGCAGAATTCACTATCAGAGCTTTGACAAATCTTTTCACCTGGCCACATCTTTTTTCACCTGCCTGTCACCTGTCAATCCCACCCTCACCCTGCTGTCTCTCCACAAGGACAACCTCCCATACTCCCACAGGCACAGCACCTTGACCCTAGACTGGTGCTCACTGCTTCTGCCATCACAGCAAGACTAGGAAATCACCACTGTGCCTGGCTACGAGGTGAGGGAAAGCAGAAGAGTTTTTCAGAGCTGGAAAATGAGGGCCATTTTCACATGATATTGGATTAGAGGGACATGAGCACACAGCTCCTCTTGCACACCACTCTCTGCCAGGGCTGCTGACAATATGTATGCAAACCAGCCACCTGAAATATGAACAAATGAAACCCAACCCACACCCTCCCTCAAGAATACAGCACTGCAATTTCACCTGTTTTCACATCAAAACGGCAAGGAAAAATCCCAGTTTGGACCACATTAAGCAGCTTGATGCATCCTGGGGTCTGAGGTCTACAGCAATTTACTGTGGGAAACAATGGGTAGGAATTAAGCTGTTTTCATACATCCAGGGTAATTGGTATGGTAAAGCCTGGTTTTCCTTGGGCCTCCATTCAAGAGGTTTTCAAATATCTGTCTAATTAATGTAGCATCAGTTTTGCTGGGGCTGTAGAGCATCAAATCTACTGGCTGGTGGTCTCAAAAGCTTTGGATTTTTAATTTTTTTTTTGAGGTTTTTACTTTTACACACATGAGTAAGCAGGATGGGCAGTATCGGCACCTGGTTCTCCATTTTCATCTGCATGTCATTAGGCCAAACCCATTCCTTTATCCTGCTAACCAAGGGAGTCCAAATGCCTCTCTCTCCAAAGGAAGAAGCCCACCTTTTGTGCCAAAACCAAACCTTTTGGAGCTGCTATGACCAGGCTTCTCTGCCCAGAGAGCTGCTGGAAAGGGTGTGGTGGTACCCAAACCCCATCTCCTTGCTCCCAGACCCTTACTCTCTCTGCTGGCTGGGATCCTTATGCCCCCACACTGCAGGGTTGAGGAGCCCAGGGAGAGCAGCAGGTTATTGAATGTTACAGGGGCTCAGCAGCATTTGTGAACAAGTATGTTTAATTTGTGCTGGGGTGGTAAAAGGTACCTCCCTGACAAAAAGTCCACCCCCCTGTCAAATTTCACATTTCCCCTCCAGCACCCAAGGGGCACCAGCAGGCCAGTGGGGGACAGGGGGAACCCCTTTTCCCCATAAGCACAACTCCTGAGCTGGGGTGCCCCTCCAAGAAATGGCCTTTCTACAGCATAAATGAAATAAAAGCAGCAGTTTGTGTTTGCTGTCAGGTGCACAACACAGGACAGCACAGCTCCAAACCGTGGCAGCAGCCACCTCTGCAGGGGGATACAGCAGGAGTTTCTGGAATGATTTCCATAATAATCACTGTCTCCAAACACCCATAAAACACAGTGCACAAAGACACCTTATCAGACAGAGTTAGCTGTAAATCAAAAGATGCACTTGTTGGTTTCATTTTCGTGCCTGTCTGCAGGATTTTGAGGACTTGCTGCAAAAATTCTCTTTAACCATATTAAATAAATAAATTTAAAAAATCAATAAATCCTAATTTCATTTGAGAGCTATTAACAAGAAGAGAGAAAATACAGAATTTATATTTGAAGCTTGATTTGAATTCACTGAACTATTCTGTCAGAGGAAGGACAACAGGGGGGAGGGAAACAAAAAAAAAGGAAGCGAATAAAAACTTTCCCAATTACCATATTTCCCTGAAATTCAGCTATACAGAACCAGGATAATTACAGGCAGAGGAGAAATATTGCAAAACGTCAGCATGGAAGGTTTTTTTTCTTGACCCCGCAGACTATAATGGGAGATAAAGAGATTGACCATTTTGGGAGGAGGATGCCTTCATTTCTCGACGTGACTGTAGATTATTTCGGCTTCAGGAGACAAGAATGTCCCTTTAACATCTGACCTGGCCTTTATTTAAGAGCAGCACTTCACGGTTCAGGAAAGACAGACAATTTTCTAATTCCCAGCTCTGCTGGAGGCTGAAGCAGCAACTTCCAGACAGGACACCTGCTAACACTAGAGAAATGGCATTATTATGTCTACAAGTTTACAAATCTGAGGATCAAAAAGCCTTTGCTTCTGCTGCTACTCCACAGGCCAAGGACTACGACTTCTTCAAAACAGTTTCACAGAGGTTTTTCTTCCCCCATCCAAGAAATGGTTTCTTTTCACTTTCAGCAGATCGGTTTCCACGTGAAAAAGTCAATAGTCAAAGAGTTTCCTAAGTTTCATTGGTGTGTAGCAGAAAGGGGATTAGACCTGGGGCCTTTTTACTGGCAAGCCTTTAAGCAAATAAATGTTCTTGAATTCTTAGAGAAACAAACCTAATTTAAACAAAAATCCAGAATATATGGGATTTGCTCCTCCCTGAATTTAAAAAAGATAAAAGGTGACAGAAATAATTACTAAAGATTTAAAGGATAGTGCAGCTAAATCTTTGTTTACTGTAATGCTGTTTTTATTTTTGCTAGTTAACCCCAAAGGGAATGGCTGTTTCCACATTAGACCGTATTCACAAGGAGTTATTAAGCCCTAATATCCACTGTAATGCAAAGGGTAATTTTTAACAGATCAATTCCATCCAAAGCTATGATTCCCCAGCAGTAAGAGTGGCAAAAAGTGGACTGTATGCATACACCTACCCCACACTCTCTCCCCCAATTTGGAGTCCTACCTGGTAGGCAAAGGCACTGCTTAATTCCTCCACAGCTCGCAGTCCTAAAGCTGAAGCCTACAGCTTCTTTCTTAAGGGACAATCAAATCACAAAGGATGATGACTTTTTTTAGTGGGTGATTTTCTTTATTGCCAAAAATCACAACAGACAGATCATCAAAACTCAGAAGTTTAAAAGTATGTGTATATATATATATACATAAATATTTTGTGCTACCTAACAGCTAACTATTGCTGCAGAGCAACTCCCCCAGCCTGGCAAAGTGGATCCAGGTGTCTGTGCCAGCAGCTTGCCAGCATGCATAACACCTGGGTCAGTGGTGCAGGCTGGCTTTAATTAAGCCAGAAAGCTAAGGAAAAACTCAGGCAAATCTGTTGGCTCATATGCTCCAAAGTCAGCAAGAAAACACCAGCATCTTGCTCTAGCATATCAAACCATATAGGAAAAATAAAATGTAGATTTGTGACTGAACACTAAGTGATAAGATGTTTGATAAATTTGTCTCTCTACACTGCTAAATAGTTTTCTGACATTAATATTTTTTTTTCCACTTCCCTTCCATCATGGGAACAGACTTTTAGCATTTTTAAGAGGCCCATGTACCTCTGTAGACCCAGATTGTAACTCTCCCCTGCCAAACTATTACCACTCTGTGAAGATGTCATCCTACAACTCCACCTGTTTGCACCCCCAGCCTTGGTCCAGTTGAAGGGATCGGTGGCGCCTAATCCACGCGCAGCCTCATCGGCAGCTGGGACAGATCCCTGGTCCTTTCCTACTGCTGAGGGATTATGCTGTAAAGCCCCCTTCCAAATCCAGTGTCACACAAAATGCAAAACCGGCATAAAATACAGCTGAGGAGAAAGGCACTGGGAGCTTTGCTTGTTGTAGTTAAAAGCACAGCAGTTAGGTTGCTTACCTGGCTGACCCGCCTTGGATAACTCTCCTAGTAGCTGAACATCCAGAAGTCAAACCCACACCTCCTACCCCAGGGGCAAAACCATCCTGCTGCTGGGTGAAGAAGAGAAGCACAGCCTCATTTCCTTGCCTCTAAGTTACAAAGCCTTGAGGGGCTTAAATACCTGAAAAAAAGGGGGCAGCCCGAGCCCATGGTTCTGCCCTGGGTTAGCTCTGTGCAACTGAGCTGCAGCAGCCACTTGCCAGCAGGCAGAGAGACACGTTAACTTGTGCCCTGATAAAAAGGGGACAGGAAGGAGTCTGGGTTTCATCCCGTGCAATTGTTGCAAGTAGCATCTAGCTGTCTTTTTAAAAGGGGAAAAAAACCCAACAAACCCACTTTTGCTCTTCTTGCACTTTTTTTCCATGCTGAGAGCAAGCATTCTGGTGCAACCGTTTCTAAGGCATTTCAAAGGCCACAAGACCCAATTTGGGGACAAGTACTAAAACCGAGTGAGATCCTGGAGGCCCCCAAGCAGAAGAGCACGGCTCACTCAGCATCTCTTCCAACCCCGCTTCAGTGGCTCTCCTCTCTGCTCCACATCTATGGAGGTTGTTGGGCCCCCACTGGGGCGGTTTGTGTGCCCTGATACTGGCAGTTGCCCATGGCTGCCCTTCTGTATGCCCTGCTCACCACCCCCACCCTCCAACACCCAGAACTAGGGCGGCACCCACTCCCCTCTTCCCATCACCACCAACACTTGCCTTTTTGAATGGAAGTTTTAAAATTTCATGCCAAATCCAGCTTTATGACCTTAGTGATGGCAAGATGCTAGCTACTGGAAGCTTATTTTCCCATTGCCCCAGTAAGATGAATTTTCCCTGAAATCTTCCCTGGATTCAGGCAAAATCCACCCTGCCTCCCAACCCAAATCACTTGTGCCAGCTCAGGAAAGAGAAGAATTTGCCTTTTTCCTGGGAGGAAAGCAACTGGTAAGGCAAGGAAGGAGGAGAGCTTGAAAGGGAGGGAGTGAGGAGGCCGAGCTCATGCAAGGATTTTAATCTGATCACTTCCCTGTCAAACTAATCCCTGCCTGACTCAGATCGGACTTTTAGAAACGTGCCTAGAAACCAAAAAGCAAACCTCATTTGAATGAAGCACACACTCCACAGCTCCCATCTGCAAAGGGCCGCAATTAAATGCCAAAAAAAAAAACACCCAAAAAAAAGGGAAAA
>VZTM01023434.1:1660-28436 GCA_013400555.1 Jacana jacana | reverse complement strand
CCCCTAAACAATAGGGATGGAAAAAAATAGAGAGAGGGGCATTTGGTGATATATTAGCTTCCAGATGCTGTTTATTTAATTCGGGGGGGGGAGGAGGAGGAGGAAGGGTTGTTTGAAAATCTATTTCTGAAACAAGTCTTAATATTTTTTTTTCCTGGGGATGGTAAAGATGATGGGATAACGAGGCATGCCATGGCCCCAAAAAAATGGAAAACCATGAACAGTGAGGGTTAGAACTTTTGCCTCTTACCCCCCTTCCCCCATGACTCTTGCCTTTAAACTGGGAAAGCCTGAAGATTTTTAAGTGAAAGCGAAGATTTTTGGCCTGGGGTAGATACATGAAAAGGGGACGGGGGTGGGGAACCATCTCCCCCCATCCCCTCTCCAGAAAGGAAATAAGGACGAAAGTCGGGGGCCAGCTGGGGAAAACTTGTAAATGAAACGTGTTTCTTTTATGGTCCTCCCCCCCGGGGGACAGCCCCATTATAACCCACCAGCTATATAGACTCAGCTGCCGCCTCCCCGGCCTGCGGCAGGTACACGGAGGAGGGCTGGGGCNTTCAAGCGGCCTACACGCTGCCTTTGCTTAGTTTGGGGTTTTTTTTGGGGTGTGTGTGACCCCAGCCCCTGGGGGAAGGGGGTACCCTGCTGCAAGCTGTCACCCTGCCCTGGATCGAGGTACTATGCACCTCTCCCTGTGAGCAAATAGCTGGGACTTGGGGGGATCTTCACCCCATATAAACACACACATCCCATGGGCTCCAAGGGCTGTGGGATCAGTCAGTGACTCCCCCGTATGGTGTGGTATAGGTGACCCATGAGTGCCCAGGGATGGGGTTCCCCACTGTGGCTGCTGTGGAGTGGCTGGAGACTGGCAGGGGCCTATAGACCCATAGTGTGTGGGGGGGAGCCCCAGGATGGCCACAGGCCTGGCTGACCTGAGTGGGTAGAGTGGCACCAGGGCTGGAGGCTGGTGGGCTACACAGCCTTTTGGGGTTTTCTGGGCATCAAGCACCAGGAAGCTAGCAGCAACCTGCCACCTTACAGCCCTCTTGCTCAGAGCACTGGGCACTGGGGTGCACTGCTCTCCTTGTCCCTCTCCCCATCCCTACGCCCCCAGTTATTTCCAGGCTGTGCTGGCAGTGAGGGGTGAGGGAAGAAATTCTGCTCCCAGCTGGGCATGGTGGGGGCTGCCCACCAAGCTAGTGGAGGAGCCACGTTTTGTTTCTTCCCGCTTGCCCAGGCAGCTTCCCATCGTCTTGCAGTGCTGCTCTGCATGCCTGTGTTTTGTTTGTGTGGTTTTTTTTTTTTATTTTTTTCAAAAGTCCACAAACTTGTGATTTTCTGTGCAACTTGCAGGGGGTGAATCAGTATGAGGGAGCGCCCTTCTTATTCAAAGCGGAGGTGAATAAATTATGAACAGGCGAAAATTGGAACAATGTCTCTGGGCGAGTGTTTTCTAGAGAGTTACTATTCCAGGCTTTGAAATCAATTGATACATAATTAGATTCCTCAAGAGAGGACAAACAAGGGCTGCCATTCACCCCCTCCTTCTCCCACATGCATCCCAAAGAGAGACCAGAGGCTTTAGCAGAAACCAGACAGCCAGCATTCTCCAGCACTAAAAACATATTCTGGCTTTGGGTGTTCATTTAACAAACAGATCCTTGAACCTTGCTTCTGTTTTCAGTTTATTTCGACCATGTTTCTTTGTGTTCAGTTCATTAAAACATGTCTCTTTTGAGATCTATTTTTACATTTCAAGAATCCAGTATTGTACTTTTGCGGTGGCAGATGGCCCTAGACATCCAAGCATAAGCTCTTTCCTGCTTTTTTCCTCTCTTTCTTGGGTCTTTTCTGCGCGGCACTTGAAGCTGTTAACAGCAACCGTTCCTCTTTGCAACGTCTGGGGCTGGCGCACAGTTCAGCACCGGGGTACAAATGTGTTACCATCCCCACTGAACACTCCAGGTGTATTTTAAGCCGAATGCATCCTACCTGCTGTGAGATACGGCTGCATAGACCCAGGTCGTGTGGGTGGCATGCTAACTAAGTTTGCATCTTCACCTTCTGTTTATCTCATGTTAATAACGTTCTGTAATCCCCCGAATGGCTTTATTAGTTGTTAAGGTTGAGTTTCATTTCTGAGAGGGAGAAAAGCTAGGTACAATAGGAAGGGCATGCAATAAGACACCTCAAAATAAAATTTGCATTTGTGAATGTGCTCTGAAGGAAGAGGAAAAAGCACACAGTGATTAGACAAGACAGTTTAATGGTTATTGAACAAAACAGCAGCACCCCTGACCAAGTGGGCCACCTAAGTGAAGGCAATAGCTTAGCTCCTCTATCTGCCCTCATGACCGATGTACTCATAACAACCACTTTAAAACCTGGTACCAAACACGGATCGGAGTGCTGCAACCATTAGCATAATTTATGTCAGATATGAATAGGATTAAAAACCACCTACCTATACCAGCAACCAGAAAAAATAAAATGGTCCCTGAGCCATCTCTTAGGTCAGGTGCCAGTACTATAGCCTACAGTAAGGTGGGTCTCTTGAAGAAATTACAAACAGAAGGACAAATTCCTACATCTGATTAAATAGCATAGGGTAAGGTAAGTCTGCCATAGGTGGTGTTTGTAAACTTCAGCAACGGTAACCCTGTGACCTCTGTAGTAAAAAAATAAAAAAAAAGAAAAGCTGAGAAGTTTACCAACAAAGATGATTGGTTGGATAATAGCCAAAGCGAAGTACTCAAATATATACAAGAGGAGAGTATTTTGTTTATGCTTGGTGTGGATACAGTATATAATTATATATGCACGTGTGTATGATTTTGTATGGTTCACTGTTTTACCTGGATTAAAGAACAGGCTACAGCCAGAGCCAGCTGGAAGGTCTTGGTGAGCTCAGGCAAGGCTGGATTTTGCTGTTCCATGATGATGCACACACTTGGTGACAGTCTACTCCCTGATGGGAAGTGGGAAAGCCTCAGGAGCACGCAATGCTTCCTCAACAAGGTGATGCTTTTCTTTGATGCTTCTCTCCTGTATCCCAGCCTTAACCACAACCAACCTTAAGTTATTTCCATCTCACAAACCATGTTGGACTCCTGCAGACCATTATTTTCTTACCTCCTTTCAGTTACTCTTCCCTCCACCCTCCAAGCTCTCCAGGAGCATGCAGGCAGAGATCACTTGGGAATGGAACAACCCATGGATTTACAGCCAGGAGAGAGTGGACCTTGGCAGCTGAGAGTCTTAAAGATGTTGGAGAAAGGCAGTAAGAAGACAGAAGTAGTGAGCAGGAAATGCTCACAGGACAGGGAGTGTTTTGGGCTTGTCAGGAAAAAAAAAAAAAGCTCTGCAGATCCAAGCTTGATTACTCTTAATCCATCTCGAAAATATCCAGGTCCTTCCAACATTTGCTTTTTTCCTTCTCTATTAGCCTTGTTATTGCTTGTCTTGCTAATTTACTTAAGATGTATCAGGCAACTCCAGATCTTTGTTGGTAGAAGCATCAAAACAGAGGATAGTTAGTATACATCCACTGCAAACTCTCCCACAGTTAGCACAGTCCTCCAGAGAGACCTGCCAGATAATGGCTTTTGAGAGGAGCTTAGAGGCATCTGCAGTGGCCATTTCCCCCCATTGTAACTAGAAAATAAAGATTAGATAGGGCATGGGGATGGGCTAAGAATATGGACAATGGACAAACTGATGTCACATCACTTATCTGTGTGGCCGGCTTTAGGTCTACTCCTGCAAAATGGTTTGTGCAGACTCCCCTGAAGTCAATGGGTTTCTGCACAGATGGAGGAGTTCTCTGTTAAGCACTGGCTTGTGAGTCTGGGGTCTCAGATCACATTTAGGGGTGGTTTCTGTCTATAAAGCAGCTGGTCCTTTCTGAAAGCTAGATGTAGGAATAAGTTTTATCAATGCATAGGTCTTTTCTTTGTATGACTTGGTTTTCTTTTAAAATTTTGATAATTTTAACGCAGAAGACGTATGCAAACCAGTCCTGCATCAAGGACCACTAGAGTTTGGGACTGGGGATGATTGTTAGCACAGTTTGGGCTCTGACACCCATCAGAATGTAACAGCTCTAGCACTTGTAATCGGGGATGTGAACAGGGACCGCAGAGGTGACGGCCACCACCACATTTCAAGCATCAAGGGTGTATTGGAGAATGGCATTCCCAGAAACAGCACCTGCTTAAAAAGGGAAGTGGCTATTTGTGGATTTTTTTAGCATTGTTAAAGAGATGCTCTGACGGACCAAGCACAGCCTTACAATTCTTAGTGCCAAACCATGTCGCAACGTAAAATGATGGAAAAAAACCCCACCAGAAGCACACCGCGCAGGCTACAGCCGGGGTGGCGAAAGGGCCACCCCCGGCGGCGTCGGAAATACATACCTCTTTTTTCCCCAAACACACCCAACTCCCGCCGGCAGCGGGAGCGGGGCCGCAACAGCACCGCGTCGTGTGCGCTCCCCCTGCTGGCTCCGCCGCGGCAGCGCGCCCCTCCGCGCCCCCGCGGAGGGCTGAGGTGGGGCATGAATTACCCTTGCGAAGGGCGCCCAGTCGCTCAGCTGGGCGGCAGAGGGGCTGAAGGCAAACGCCGCAATAAAAGGGTTATAATAATAAAACTGAACACAGCAAATTTCTTCTGCAGAAGGATGAAAAGCCCCAGTGCAGCCCACACCCTCAGCATGGCACCCAGAGGTGGGAGAGGATGGGATTGTTGGTGCATAGCCCCCCATTATCTAGGCACTATAGATAAAAAGCAGTGTGAGCCATTTTCCAAAATTTACATTGCAATCAACTCACACCAATGCATTCTCCCCCCAAGGCTGCTGAGCACCCTCCTGGAAAAGGACAGTAGAGGAAAAGCCATGTTAAGCTCACACAATCTCTTGCTGCATCCATGGGTGGATAACGGGGTGAGAAGGAAGACATGCAGAGGCACAGCGGTACATGTTCCCATGTGTTGCCATGTTTCTGGTGCAGAAGTGTGCACAGAACCCCATTTTTGCTCCTGTTGGGGATGCCTTAACACGGGGCAAGAAATGAAACTGAGGCTCCGGACTAGTTAAACTGAGCTGTGGAGACAACCCGTGCTGTCTCTACTTAAAAGGGAAGTTGGAGAGTGATAGCTGACAAAGGGCAATGAATAAGCACATTCATAGTAGGGCAGAGACACCTGTCCAAAGCCACCCACTCAACCCCAGTGAGATACAACTCCAGTGTCAGTGCTGAGCTTAACGTAGCTGATTTTAGCAACAGCTACAAAGTGGTAAGGAGGAGAGCTAACGATACTGGAGTGGAAAAACGTAAATGTTCGTATTGCTCCTGTTTTCACAAGAGCTGGACTTTTCAGCCAAGATGTTGGAACAGTTGGAACAGTTTGAACTGGAGCAGTTCATATCTAATACCCCCTTTGCAATGCAGCACTTCAGAATTACCGTGTCTGAGATAAATTGCACTGACTTTAAAATTGCCAGTTTAGATCATCAGGTGCACTTTCAAAACCTTCACAGCTTTGTCTGCCTTCTCAGACCAAAGGCAGCAATAAAAAACCTTCTGACACAGTTGATATTTGTTTATCTATGTGGTAGGGCTAGAAGTTTGGGTTTCTTAAAATTTTATTGTATTTCACTGAAGTGTATTGCTGTATTTAATGCAGAAAAGAAGAGATAAATTTTTCCCTGTGTCCCACTTCCCACCTGCTCCACCCATCCCAAACTACTCGAAAACCCAGACTCCAGTCTGATGGTAGCAATTAGAAGAGAAATCACGGAGTATTGTTTTAATTGGCAGCAGAGAATGCGACACATTTAAATCTCTAGTGATAACATACAGAACATAATGGGTAACCTTGATGATTATTTTTTTTTAAGATGAGCACGTTCAGTTTTAATTTTATTGCACAAGAATATACCTGCAGTGATTTTAAAAGGAGGATAATGCTTCTTCACAATAGCCAGGTGAGTGATGGGAAAATTAGAGTGTTTAAATGTTGATTTTGGGACAGATTTTAAATACTCTAAGTGTCATGTTAGATAACATTTCATTAATAAAACTGATGTATGTGTAATTTGGCCAAAGAAAGGTGGCAGAGTTGTTCCAGGAGCAAAATCTACCGTTATACAAAATAAAATGTGGTATTTTTTAATAGAAGTATTTAGTCAAAGGAAGGGGTAATGTAAGGTACAGAATCCCAGACAGGCAAATAGAAAAAAAAACAAACAACAGTGATGGGAGAAATATTCAAACAGGGGACATAAAGCTCAAGTCCCCAAAAAGCTACTAGAATAAACATATTAGAGATCTAAAAAAATACAAGACAACCAAGGCCAACACTAAGAGTTTAGACAAAAAGGTTCTGCATAAAGTAATGAAGACCAAAAGGGCAGAATTGTGACAGTGTTAGGAAAATTTGGGTGCCTCATGACAGGGAATCTCAACTGGTCACAGTTTTCATCTGGCCAGTGCTTTGTACTTGCCAAAATCCATCTTCAAGAGGGTTCAGGCCATGTTCATTGAAACATGGGGACCAAACGTTGCTGATTACATATGGAAAGCTTGCCTTGACTAGTTTTTGTGGTTTTGTGTTATTGAATATGGAAGGGGAGGAAAAATAAGGGAATGGAATTGCAGTGAACAGGGCTGTGGAAGAGGCAGCAGTCCCAGGGGAGTGGGAAGCCCTGAGCTGGCAAAGTACACAGGTTATAAACAAATAGACTGGGGATCGAGCCATTGCCTTGTGAAGGAGGCAGCTCTAAATAACTGACCCAGTCTGATCTGCCTTGGCTCTTTCCTAAAGGACAGTCACCCACAACTGAGCAGCTGCTGAGATCCTGTCTAACACTTGAAAGGTTTCTCCCTCAGTATCAGCTTGCAGCATTTGTATACCTGGCAAATGGCATATTGCACAATCGCCCTATACAGTTTACCTGGGTGAGCTCTAGATGTAGATCTGTGGATAACAAGTGAGATGGCAGCACTTATTTTTTTTAATAGCTCAGTGTGTGTTTTCTGCCTTTGAATTTTGCCTGATAAACCATCATGGAGTAGGTGTCTCCACTAGAAACAAACCTACTTAGCTAACAATGCCAAAATACAACAAAAGGAAAATACCAGCCTAAAGTCTCCTTGCTTGTGGCTGTCAGAAACATGAGGAGTTTTGTAGACTCTATATAGGTAAATACAGAAAGATTAAAACAATAACATAACCCCCCACCCTCCCACCCCAATAAGTGTCCCTCTATCCTCTTTGGGAAGAGCTTAATAGTGCTACTAATCACCAAGGACATGATCTTTTCCAAGGTCCCCTGCAGAGGGAATTAGGCAAGCAGGATCAGCAGGGAGAAGGGGAGCTTTATTCATGAGGTTATTCTTGCTGCTCAAATTGCTGCCCATCCCATATAGATGAGCATCCCAGATCTAGCAAAGGGCACAACAGGCTCAGAGGATGCAAGCTGAAGTCAATTAGGTACCAGGTACATACAAATCAGTTTTTGCTGGCTTTCAGGGTGCTCTGCAATCTGACTATACTTCCTAGCGTTATTCTACCTAAACCGGAGTGCTAAGATGCTACTTTTTGTAAAAGGAGACCTAAGACTTTCATATACTCCTATGGCTTTGGAAGCTGTGACTCTCAGAAAACAAGCCACCAGATGATCATGGGTTACAAATAATGGTGACATTGCTATTTTAAGCAGCTATATCACCCCTTGTTGTAGCCCAAATGTCATTAATTTCAAGCTGTAGCATGATATCTATCAATGAATTGGTGTGGTAGGCTGGTTTCCTGGGAGAAATCCACCTTCATCCTACAATTCACATGACCAGAAGAAAGTTAGCCTGGCTCCGCTCCCTCTGCATCCCCTTACACTATTTTCACCAACCCCAGCAGCAGGTACATTAGGCCTGGGTGAACAGTGCATTTGTCTAATCTCAAGGAATTCTCATTGGGAGGAGAGTAGAAAACACTGTGAGCAGTGAAATGTATCAGAGAGGAGGCACAAGGCAGCTGGAGGAGAAACAGTCCTTTTCGTTTTGTGAAGAGCACGTTATCTAACAGGAGCTACCAACATGTTCAGTACCTTTCTATCCTAACCTTTAAGGCAGGGTAAAGCTGGATGTGCCACAAATACTCTCAAAAGAAGTTCAGAGGAAACCACCATCTGGATAGTCCTTGTATCTGGCATTTTCTCTGTACGCTTAGTAAAATTCAAGACATTTTGCTATAGGTGGGGCCCAGTGTTTGACATACATAAAGGAGTTACAGAAAGACCGTCCTTTAGATTTAGATTTATAAGATATGTTAAGCAAAGAGTTTTCAGGGAAAACAGATAATAACACAGATGCTGCTGGAAGCAGTCATCGGCATCACCCTTACCCTGTGCAGAGGACAGGAATGATGCAGTTGCTAATGCCCCCTGCATAACGTTGGGAAGAAATACAAATCATTCTCCTGATAAACCTGCATTTTACCATGCACAGCTGACTTCGAAGGAATCCTACCCCCGTCACTTGGTTACTCAGCAACTTCTCAAGAACCCAAAACAGCATTAGTCCATAAAACACTTTCTTGTGCTCTTTTTCTGATGACAGGAGCTTAGAAGAGGCTTCTTCTAAAGATGTGAAAGGACATTAACCAACACAGAAATGAGAAATTCTTATGGATAGCTTATTCTCTAGTCAGGAACTGTAGGGTTTTGTATGATGTTTTTCCCCTAAATATAAGCCATTGTCTACTGCAGAGACGATGGACAACAGTCTGAACTGTCCTGGCAGTTAACCATTTTTCTACCCAAAGTTTTTTGTAGGCTGGAACCCAATCCATTCACCATCAGCTGCTGGATTTTACACTGTATTAAATGTGTTTTTTGTAGACCTCTTACTTACACAAGCTTCACCGGCACAGTGAAACTGCTACCCTAAAATTCAGATTAAAAACTGTTTCCAGGAATCATCACTTCAAGTAATTTTACTGCTAGCATGATCTTGTATAGCTCTCCCCTACAAAACGTGGAGCAAAACTCCTGTCAATATAAGCCATCCAAATCCATGCTGCATTTCAGAACTGTCCAGTGGGTTTATCTCCCAGTGCACATGATGTGTGTCTGCTCACTTCATAAAACTCCTTTTCATTCCTGGAATTGTGAAAAAACTCCATCCTTTCCTGGAATACCTGTATTGGCAGACTTACTCAACAACTTTAAATAAATACCTTCATTTTGGTTACCAGGCAACTTACCCCTCAACAACAGACCAAACCTCATCCCTTCTTCAATTGTTTGTCTTCTTTAAGTCTGTGAGTTACCTTGTTGTAACTTGTTGGTTATGACAGCTAGCCACAATCAGAGCAAAACCATGATTCTCATTTTTTGGCTATATCAATTAAAGCCAGGCTTTTGACCAGTCCTCAATGGATGAGGACTTAGCAGCCTGTGCAGGCCAAGGGTGGGAGGATGCAGGGAGCGGGCAGTGGGAGGAAGGAGGACTTCTGCTGCTGCAGTAGGGACCTCAGCTCTTCCTGCAGGTAGAATCTTTCTATATGAAACTGCACTGGTAAACATAGCTACAAAAATCTAAGTTAAAGCAATGTGAAGGCTTCTACAATTCAGAACAGATTTTATCCTTGCTGTATAATTTACAAGTTGGGCTGCAAGCTTTCTAGACCAATTGAAGACACTTGCTCTGCACGTCTCACTTTCTGCTCATTTGTCTCTTTGCCTGGCCCAGAGTGCCACAACCCATATTTCTACTTTGATCCTTAATGAGTTATTTTTAAGCCAGTGCCCTGCCTTGGCCCTGACTCCACACCAGCCAGTGGCTCTTTCCAGGTGTGTTGCAATCAACGCCCCCGCTTACACTGTGACAAGTTGGTCTCAAACTCTGTACCAGGCTTCCTGGATTTCTTTTGGTCTGGCAGAAACAACGTTCTGCAAGAGGATTCCTGTGAGCTCGAGATGGAAAGAAAGAATGAAATAATTTCCAATCCCCTCCAGTGTCTTTGCTATGAAGTTTGGTGACTTGCTCTGCCTGCTCTCCTCCAGTTTCCCGGAGAGCTGCATAGTTTTGCAGTGTTGGCTCCCAGGTGTGCAGCAGGAGGAGGTCCAGGTCGTTGAGCTGGGACTGTTGGGGCATGCACCACGCTGTGAAGCCCAGGGCTTGTGTCATGAGCATGGTAGTTGCATAATCCTGGTATTATGATTGGCCTCAGAATCTTTAATGTTGGTATTATCGTGGGCTCACAGTACCACCTGTAAGCACTTGGACTCATATGACGTGGAGACCACTCAATGCTTAATAAGGGAAAAAAGATCCCAAAGGATGCACCAGACTTTACAAATGACATATTTGTTTCTGTGTTTTCCCTCTAGCTTATAAGTCTGTGTTACAGCGTTGACACCATACCATAGTCCGACAGCAGAAGTGCACATAATCATAGTTATTTGCTAGCTTTCAAACACTTCCTCCCTGCCTCCCCTTTTCCCCTATTTGCTGCTTATTTTCTTATCCACCTGGCTTGCATCTCGTGAATGGCATCTCATCTGTTGGGACACCCGCTCAGCGTGAATCTAGGCATGTTCGCCCAGTCACACAGATGTCAGACTTTACAAGAGCATCCACAGTGATGCAATAATATAATAATTAAATCTGATGATTACAAGCCAAATCCAAACCTCCCTTGATGTGAGGGGAGCTGTATCAAGTCCAACAACACTTGCCAGTGCCAATAGTCTGCATGAGATAATGTGTAATTAAAGAGTAAGTGGATGCTGCTTGCAGCTGTGGAGGTGACAAGGCTGATTTCAGTTCAGGGCATTGGAGTTTTCTTTCCACAAACCTAGAAACAGAACTTTGGAGAAACTATCAAGTTTTGGAGCATTCTGTAGTGGTCTGCAGAAACATTCATCATTAACTGCCACAAATTGTCACCCATGGCTCTCCTCTTACAGATTAGCATTGCAGACAGGTTGTTATAGCATTTGTGGGGGCTTTGAAGGACATAAGTGTGTCATCTGGCACACTGCTGGCATTGGCTAGAGCATGACAAAAGATGATGGGAACTGGAGATCAGATCCCAGCCCAGAGTGCAGACGGACATGATGCCAGTGGCATTGCTGTGCAGTTTTACAGACTATAGGTGCTGGTTTGCTGCAGATGTTGACTGCAGCAAAACACACACAAATGGTATATTACAAATGTTTCTGGGTTTAAAAGTTTCCTAGAGAAGGAATGCAAGTTTGCAAATCTGACAAGAATATTGTTGGGGCTTTTTGAAATGCTCAATATAAACTGTGACATGCAAGCTATTAAAATGAAGATATTTGGCATTCGCAGTCACACATATGGGCCTTTCAAAACCATTCTTCTGGTTTGGCAGCTCCTATGGTCCTTGAATGATGCACAGCCTACTTTTATATGTTCCTGTAAGAAGCTTTGGCAAAGTTGGCTTTTTTTTAAAAAAACTTGTGGAGAAGAAATTTGGTGAAGAAACTTAGATGTGATCTAAGCAAAACTTTGGAAACCTACTTCTTTTGCATAATTCCTTTTGCAAATCCTATCTGATATCTGTGCTTTGTGTTCAGATTTTCATTTGGCTGCTGCTGGATGCGCAAATCTGGAAGACTTTTCAAAGCAGCCCTGAGCCAGGCTTTGCAAATGAAATGTCAGCGCTGTCCGAGGCCAGGGACACTTTCTGTGCTGATAAGCAACTCCTCTGAGTGGCCAAACTGATCCATCTCCTGCTCTGACAGTGCCATTGTCTAACCTGACTGTTGAGCGAGGCTTTAAGGCTAAGCAGAGGATAAAACCCTACAATTGACCATGTCCAATGACTGCCTCCATCATGTGACATTTCCTCCACGTACATAAAAGCATAATTGACACTTTGGACCTTGCAGATGTTTTGCAATTCATTTGGTTCCCACAAAGATACCAGAAAGTAAGTCTCGTGAACTGGCAATTCTGTGTTTTCCTCTGAACATGTTCTTATCTCTAAAACATATTCAGATGCAAATTGCACCATGTCTCATGGCCCCACTTTTTTTTTTTTTTGCTTTTTCCTCTAAAAAGACTGTGCCATTAATTTTTTTTTTTTTAAGTATAAAAATATCCTAATATTCTTCAAATGGAGTACATTTGACTTCTTAGAAAATTATCTGCTTCACATGTGAATGGCAGTATATTCTGCCCTCTGTTTATGGCACTCTGCTTTATGCTTCCTAACTTAATTTGCTGTTCTGACTCTTCAGTTAGCCTTTCCAAAGAGAAACCTCTTTGCTAAGAAGCCATTTACTGTGCTCTCAAGAAGAGGTTATGAACAACTGATTGGCTTCATCTGGGTCTCAGAAGTCTGGACGAAGGCATAGCAGCATGATCAAGTGTGGCCTTCATACAGTACAGAGATGTCTTAGTACAAACAGCAAAATGATCACCTCTTCATGTAATTGAGCAAAGCATTATCATCTGTGGCTTGTCCTGCCTTTCTGTAAAATGGAAAAGATGGTAATTCCCTCCTGATTCTGTTAAGGTTTTTCCTATAAGCTGCTCCTGCTTTCACAGGTAGAGATCCCTTAGCCTTAAAATCACAACTCTTTTCACCTGTTTGTTCCTAATTAGCTGCCCTGGAGAGCCAGTGCAGCAAAGCTGGGGATGTTGCTATAGGGACAGTGTCTGCTTTGTTTATCTTCCTCATTCTGGATTTATCAGAGGTAAAAAAAATGGCAGATCCCTTTTTTTCTACAAGAGAAATAAAAATAGCTCCTTTGGACAAAATGTTCTAGGCTGAGTCTGCAGGCAATAATTTCTTCTAGAAATGAAGTGAGTTCTGTGATGTCTTTCCAAATTGCATGTATTGCTTGTGGCTCTGCCTGTGCAGCTTCATATTTCTCCAAATAATGATCAACAATAATATATATATATATAAAAATAACTTTTCCTTCTCTGGTGATGGATACTACATGTGCACACATACATCTATATACACATGCTCTCCTCACTTTCTCAAACGAGGAAGTTTATGCCAGTCTGACTGACACTCATTAAAAGAGTTTGGATTAGCATAGGACAAGGAACTTCCCCTAATATTATATAGAAAAGAAAGCAGTTCCAGTCTTGCCCATTAGGCCGCACTATGCTCTGACCAGTGGGAAAAAAACAAAAGCACAGATCCCACATTATTCTTCTTTAAAAAGACGCAGGGAAACCCATCCTCATTCAGGAATCCAACTCTGTCATATTGTCCTGCATATTTTCCTCTCCTAAGTATTTAAAAAATAATTTCAAATACACTTGGTACTGTTGTAGGTATGGACTGACAGCCATGGTAACGGACGTCCTCTGGTCATTGCCTGCAGATGACCTGGGCAGCTGACATGTCTAGAGGTACTGCAGCATCTCCTTTTCTGCCTGTCCCCACAATGCACCTGAAGAATATTTAAGGATTCCAAAGACTTATCACTGGATTGTGCAAACTATCCCAGTCACCAAGGCAAACTTGGGTGATTCTGCTGCAACAAGGCACCAAGGCAATTTTATCGCTTTCAAACAAACTTTGAAAAACCAAAATACAAGGTCAGGAGGATAACAAAACATGGAAGGTACAGCACAGAAGGAATGGCTAAAAACTTCAAATTGGGTCAGTAAGTGTATTTACTCTAGTCTTCACTCACAGACCAAACTTACTGTAATCTTTGCTAAGGCAGGATCACTTCCTACGCTAGGAAGCTTTTTAATTTGTCTGTGGAAAGCTTAATAAGAATCAAAGATATTGGTGAACAAATTCAGCCTCAAACAAAAAAGCTGTCCATTTTAACAGTGTGATGATTAAGGCTGTGACAAACCTCAGGGAAAGGAATGGATCTGGGTGTCTTCATGTCAAGATTGAACGACTTCCTGTAAGATAACAAGTCAGACAAATTTCTGGGCTCAGCAAAGAGTAACGGGATGACATATCTGGCTTGTGTCATACAGAAGTTCAGACCAGATGCTCTAATGGGCTCTTCTGCCTTTAAAGCCTATGAAATACTGGAGCAGCAGGGATGTCCTGAATTATGTAGACCAGTTCCCTGTTTTTGCGGGCAATCATAGTCTATGATCTCCTTCACTAATTAATCAAGTAGTATTTTAAAGCTGGGAGTTTTGGCCTGCCGTATTCACACCAGGGTGCTGTTGTCCCTTCTCTGATGTTTAGAAACCTTCAGGAATGTACTCATGGGCAACTTACATATTTGTTCTTGTGGTAACATTGTTTTTTGGGTGAAAAAGCACTTCTTCTTCCTGTATTTATGGAGAACAACCTTAGCCTTTTGCTTTGCTAGGTTAGACAGAGAAACTCCTAATACTCAGAGAAACCCAGTTCCTCTGACCACCCTTGTTACCTTCCGTCTGCTCCATTCCACT
Source organism: Jacana jacana (assembly GCA_013400555.1). Taxonomy (NCBI): domain Eukaryota; kingdom Metazoa; phylum Chordata; class Aves; order Charadriiformes; family Jacanidae; genus Jacana; species Jacana jacana. The sequence continues at coordinate 14,010 of VZTM01023434.1, read as the reverse complement.
TTCAGGAAAAGACTCATCCAGGTCAAGTAACCAGACCACTAGGCAGCACTCCAGCTGTAGGCATGCAGCTTCTGTAATTTCTAAAGAAATACCTCACCTGATAATATTCTCAGATGAGGATTACCTTTTGCAGGAGGGGACTGTCCACTCTGGTTCACTTTGAGATGTTCTCATGCTCTGAATCAGGAGAGATGCTGAGGGACCTCAGGGCTGTAGCCCCTCATCTCTGAGGCTGGAAGAGGGGAGGTAGGGAAGGCTGCAAGAAGGGGAGAAGGGTTGCATAACTGACATCCAGTTTCCAACCTACGCAATATCACCATATGGACCTTTCTTGCACACTCACAAACACAAGTCCAGGTGCTTTGCTTGCATCTTCCCAGCTGGCCCCTCTCTGTTGGCCAGGATGGAGGGCTTCACACCTACAAAGATAATGCAGAGACTCTGGTGGAGCAAATTGCTGATAACTTTCAATAGTTCAATGGAAAAACAGGAACTCCGTCCAAATCTATAACAAAGCGAGGATATTTCCAGCCCCTCCTCCTTGCTATTGAAGGCTGCCAAGCAAAACACAGCTAAGTGAGCCTTGCCCATGATCAGCTCCATCTCCTCTTGCATATGAACTCTAGCATGGGCTCTACTTTTATGATCACATGCCATTGCAAGCACGTGACGAAGTAAACACACTTGCTGCTGTGGCACACCTAACGAACAGGTCAGGGGCAAAACAAGCTGCAAAGCAAAACTGAATTTAATGAGAATATTTAGAACCAGTTCTTTGGTTTAAGGTTACATCTCATTGTCATTTTCTGCCACCAGCACTGAGGTTTACAAAATAAAGCTTGTTTCATTCTGGGTAAACCCTAAATTCCCGCCCCCCCTGCCTCCCGGGCACCCCCTCCCTCTTTTCCTCATAGTAAATCTGAAATATTTTAGCATCTTTATAAAACTTTGGTAACATTTATAAAAATGGCCTTTTCTTAAGTGTTACTTTGAAAGTAAAAAAGTTATAAATGAGTGAAGACAAGTCAGACTGAAAATTATAACAAATTTACCACAATATTAACATAGAGACACACGTTACTATTATTTGCTACATACATACAGAACGTTTCTTAACTGTTATTGCTAGTTTTCTAATACTTGACCTTAACCTGAGAGGTGATGCAATATTCTAAAGTTACTCATACCTTGACTGAGGAAAGCACTTAGGCCTACATTTAAACCTCACGCTTGGCGTTTTAATTTTTTGAACAAGTATTTTTATGCCATTGAATGAGCAGCCTACTACGAGACAAATTTGGTGGGATTTTGGCTAGCTGTGATAATTACAGATACCCGAGGAAGGCAACACTGCTAATATAATTGCTCTGCAACAGAGCAAAGGATTCAGTGGGACACATGCCTTTTATTGGTGGAGAAAAAGTTTATCTATTACTTCTGTTTGCTGATTAAACTAGCTGGTTTACATTGCTAAAACTGAATTACAGAGTACCATGCATAGTCCCAGTGCTTGATCATGGTTGTAGTCCAGACGTTGGCTCTTTAAATAACAGGAGAATATTAGAACTCAGAAAACAAAGTCACTTCAGAAGAAACCCCTTAGAAATCCAAAAGGAAAGTGAAACCCATATTTTTTTTTTTTCAAATAGTATACAGCAGGGAAACATCCAGAGAACTCCAGCAGACCTACTTTTTTGAGAGCCTCCTTATCTATAAAGGCTTTGAGCTTGTCTTGGGTCTGGATTAAAAGATGTGAACACCTAAAAAGCTGAAGCAGACAAATAAATAAAGTCACCTCAGTGCTTCACGGATACCCTGGCTTTTGCAAAGGCTTGTTCAACCACAACCTAAATAATTCAAACCATCGTTGTCAGGCAGCAGCACAGTCCTCCTCAATAGGCACTTGCCTTATCACTCGACAGCAGATGCTTCAGCCAACCATTGGATATTGAAAACATAAATAATGAAACAAAATTTGGAGACAATGGTTTCTGGGCCGGGGACAAAATACTGATGGATATTGTCAGTCTCGGAGTAACCAAGCAGCAAAAGCTCAAGTGACAACAATAGGGAGGAGAAGAATAGGGACAAGTGAGGAGCCCTGAATCTCAATAAGGCCTGGAGCTGCACATGCTGCTGTTACCCTAGAAACTAACCTCTCCCCTGAAGAGGTTTGCCGGGGCATTGTCCAGGGGACACAAGATGTGTCATACACCAGATGGTCGTGTGCTGTATAACTCAGTTATCTGAGCGGCGGAGTGGAGGAATGCACGCCGCGGAGTGCTCCGGAGGGCCGCCCAGGGCACCATCTGTTCTTTCAGAAGGCACTGCTTTGGCTTTGGCTTTTTTTTTTTTTTTCTCCTTCCAAGAAAGGAGGGGAAAACAAAATTAAAATGATTCCCCATTCAGCAGTGAAAAAAAAAAAAAAAAAAAAGTAAAAGCTTAATACAGTTGCCATATCTAGCTTTCATCTAGCTAATTTTATCCCTGGGTTTTATGTCAGGTGAATTGCTTTTTTACGCCTGGGAGAGCAGCAATTATTTCTCTCTCAGGAGTCTATCATTTATAAATAAAACCCCTTTGAGACCTCATCGGTCATTTACCATCTGAAAACCCCCAAACGCTTTAAGCCATATGTTCTCCAAAGTCTCCTCTCTCCTCCCCGAAGCTCCCTGCGAATATTTCAGCAACGTGGGGGAAAGAGCGTTTTTCTTTTCCAGGAATTGTTCTTCCCCTTCGGCTGGGAAGGGGGGAAGGAGGAAAACAAAAAGTCAGAGTTGAAACGGCGGTCTGAAGGACTGGCGTAGGAAGGAAATGTTAATCACAGGCTGTGAGGTGCCAAGGAGCAGTGACTAACGTGCCTGCGAGGTGCAGGCATTAGGAAATGTCCCAGAGGCTGGTCCCAAGTGCCACCAGAGCCAGCCGAAAGGCTTTGGGCTGAGCCCCGAATCAACCTGTGGGAGTGGGTAAACTGGGTGGAAATTAAAGTTCATGAGACTTCAGGGTACTTTAAAGGTATATTAAGGCTTAGCACTTGGGTGCAAGAAGATCAAGACAGGGTAGTTAAACTGATGCTTAGGTTGCAAAAAATGGACTGAATTGCGTGTTCTTGGGGCAGGACTTTTTGCTTAATGTTAGGACCTGTCTTCTGGTGTACCTTTCTGCTCCCCTGCTTCTGGTTTCCATCCTGTGGCCACTGAGGATCCCCCAATCAAGCAGCACAGGAGAGAAAAATAAATGGAAAACAAACCGCTTGATTGCCGACTAAATAACAGAGAAGAATATTTGCAACCATTTAAGCAAATGCATTATTTAAAATCTACTCTATAACAGCTGTCAGTGGGCACCCGTCACACTGGTGTGAGTCTGCAGCTCCTGCAGCACAGGCAGAGGAGGGTTTCAGTGGGGTATGCACATCTTCTGTCATTCAGGTTTTAAAAGACAGACTATAAATAAAGAGATGTTGCAGCTTGCAGAAAACTCTCGTCCAGTTGCGATCAGTCCTCATGTGGGCAGCTCTTGCCTGATGGTTCCCAAAGTGATCTGAAGGGCACGTATCCCACCAAACCTGCATCCAGTGTTTCAGTTAACATCTAGAAGGAAATCCTTAGGGAAATCAAGGAAAAAGGATGGAATCAAAGCATAGGATTTATATGCAGAATAAGGGCCAAGGATGCAAAAGGAGTAAAATCTGAATCACATGTACGTTTAGGTTCTGTTTATAGAGACTTCAGTTAATAACCCCATTCTGCAATCATTAGAACTAACAAACTGTGAGGCAATGCTTAAACAGCAGTTGCAGATGACAGCATTTCACAGGCTGCTTGTGCAGATGACAGCATCTCACAAGCTGCTTGTAATCCCAATACTTCCTGTGCGCTTACTGTTCTTACAGCACTGGTAGTGCTTCAGCAACTCTAATGTATCAGTGTTTATCAGTTGATGATCACGATACTCCTAAGGATACAACAGGACTGAAAATTGAGTTTATTTTCCTCCTTGGCTTCTTATTTTTTGTTTCCCTACAAGTTTGCCAGCACAGAAAGCAGCAGCGATGCATTTCAGCACAGCTGGCTTTAAAGGTTGTGTGAAATGCACAGGCACTAGGGGCTCAGAGCGCGACGCTCCCAGACTTGGGAAATTATGGCAAGAAAACCTCTAAAGATTTGTCTGCTCACCCCTGCTGGGGATTTGCCCCTCTCTGATCCCAGAGCTCTCACTGAAGGCTGCCTAGCCTACTTTCTGCACCTGGCCGAATGATTGACCAGCAACTCGACAGGGTCGTGGAAGCTTTATTTCCTTTGTTCCACGGGTGTCTGCCATGGAGAGCCAAGCCTGGATTAGCCGAGCCTAAATCCCTGGGCAGCTCGCCAGAGCAATGCTAGCTCTGAAGCAAACGCAGATCTGAGATGGTTTCAAGACCGGCTTTATAGATCAGTTCTTCTTAGGCACAAATCCACGAGCAGGGAGCATAATGCTTCACGTCAGGCTCCCCGAAAGCCTCTCCCCACAGGCAGCCCATGCAAGAGTGATGTGAACATGGACAATGCCCTTTCTTTCAGGCTAGCCCTTCCCTGGCAGTGCTCCCTTGCAAGTGATGTAGACATCTTTTCACCGGACACTGTGCTGTGTTACAGTAACACACATGGACGTGTTTTGTAACGTGCCTATTTGTCACCTGCCTTTTCTTTGTTGCTGTGCCAAGCATTTTGTTGTATTATCTTTTAGGTCGCTCTCATTGGGAAAAAAATAAGAAAGCCACCATTTTCCAGCATCTTTCAATAGCTGATCCAAAGGCAAGGTGCACCAAGACTTGCAGGAGCCAGTAAGTCCCAAGACTGCATCTTCTGCAAGTTTCCTCCTCACCCCAGGAGACAGAAGTTGTCTTCTGCTCCAAAGCGAGGTTTTACATCTCTTCCAGACGTCTGGGTTTGAGCTGGTGGGGAGAGGAGACTTTTAGCCTAGTTCCTGTAGAAATAAGGTTAATGCACTCTTGTTGTGTTTTGCCTCCTCCTAATAATTTTTGAACTCATTGTCCTTGTTCAACTTGACAGAAGGGTTGAGGTCTACAAAATAAGTAAGTTCTCGTAAGTTTTGTGAAAACAGGCACTTAGGTAAAAGAGAGAGGGGCTTGGTATCAACATCCTCACCAAGGAAAGGCTGAGCATGAATGAACATCTTGTTGGGCACCAAGAGAACAACAAAGAAAACAAACCTGCTTTACATCACACATCACAACCACAAAAAAAGCTTCAGCTGAAATTTGCACTTCTTAGGCATCAAAGTCAGTCAGTGGACAAGACAGAAAAAAAGCCAGCATACATAGAATTACTTGCTAGTTTTGATTTGAACTCAACAACTTTTGGTTGTTGCATGGGAGAAAATCCTTCTTGGGACACAGCTAAGTGTCACCTCCACATTGTGCTGGTGTAACAACTCACTGCCTTTCATGCATCTTCATCACAGCTGACGCAGCTCTGCCAGCCCAGGATGCAAAATGTTACACAAGCTATTCTAAATGAAACTGGAGGGCATTTAAAATGCCTTTGCTCTCCATGAAGGAACACTGCATTGCTTGTGTTCCAGTGTGGTAGGTAAGGAAATTCATATCACTGAAGTGGAAAGAAATACCTGTGATTGTTGTGGCTGGAAAACATGAACACCATGCAAGAGTATTATAAACCCTGATTTGAAAAGAGAAATGGGAAACAGAAGCTTGTGAATTCACCATGGCTCTGTGACCACGAGGAAAGCAATGCTGCATAGACAACTGAGCCCAGCTTCCACTCAAAGACCATGGAAAGGCATCTTTACTACATGTTTTGAACTTGCAAAGGGCTTACATTGACTCGCATGGACTGAGTAGTCCCGCTGCAGGCAATAGCCCAACTCCTGAACACAAATGAAGCACACAAGTACATTTTCACAGGAGTAGGACATAAATGGGAGTTGTATCAGACCTTTAATCTTTTCCCTTTTCTTCTCAATGCCCCTCCTTTTCCAAACCCACCACCCCATCAGTAAAATGAGAACAGTAATACCCATCTCAGCAGGGTACAAGAGGATTAGTTTAGAACTGTTTTGGCCTTTTCTCCTTTAAACTCCCAGAAAAAAAAATATTCCTGTATTTTACATTTTTATATTTCAAAAAGCATTTTCTTTCTTGCCCAGACCTTTTCAGCTTAGTGCCCTGGAATATTTCCACCTTTCCTCAGAGCTGATGGATGATAAATCAGCCCAGAGGTGTCCGCTAGCAACAACAGCCTGTAGCTTGCTGCAGTAAAATGGCTATTTCATCTGCTGACACGCAAAAATTTCTGCCTCAACTGGTATTTGAGCATAGAGCTGTCCTTTTGTATTATTTGAAATGAATCTGCTTTAAAATAGAAGAGTGAAAATGAGAAATGGCTGGACTTCTGGTCTTCTTCTGCCCCTTCTGTTATGTCAAAAACCCTCTAACTGTCAGTTTGGCAGCAGGCGCTTCCAACTCTGAAACTCCTTGGGCTCAGAATTATAAAGACTTTCCATATAGCTGGGCTCCAAAGTGGCTTTCACCTCCGGAATAATTATATAAATAGTACCTCAAGTCCCCAGAGTGCAGGTCCCTTTGTGCTAGGCACTGAGAAAACAGGTTCTGTCCCTGTCCCAAAGAATTTGTGGTCTAAATAGATAAGTGGGCTGAGTGGAGGACAGAGGGCAACAGATGTGGCCAGTCAGGTGAAATGACTTGCCCTGAGGTCACACTGTAGCTTAATGCTGATGCCAGGCACAGTGCTTCCGACTCTTGAATCTCAACACAGCCCCCTAACCAGCAGCCCATACTTTTTGCTCATCTTCTACACCTCCTCCCCTGCACACATTCCCCCTGCCCTGCTACCCAATCTTTCTTTTTGAAAATTTACACTGTCATCTGTTTCTGCTGTGGACTGAGACAGGCTGAGCTTTCATCACCACCTTCAGCTGTGCAGCCCCATGTTTCTCCTCTCCTTTTTGCTGGCTTTCTACCTTCTGCGTCTGGCAGAGCACCCTTGTAGGCTGTGGAAGCTGAACCAGCTCACATTTTTAGATTACTTTTTTTTTAGTTAACCTTTCTATATTTTTTTAGGCAGGGATGGGTGTCCAGGCCTGGCTTATACCAGTTGTGAAATGAAAAATGCTATTGAGCTGCTCTGAGGAAGAGTCTCCTTCCTTTCTGCAGCCTCAGATGACTTCATTTTAACACTGTTTACAAAAACTGAGTAGAAAATTATCAAGTCAAGACTTTGCCTACCTTACAGTTTCCTTTGCTCCTCTTCAAGCAATTTACAAACATTTCCTACCTATGCAAAAAAACCCAGCTCTGGATAGTTTGGATGAACAGCAGACACCAGCAGATAAGGTTTCAGCAGAAACACATATTCACTTACTGGTTTACTTCGTGCTGGTCCAGCATTGTACTATTCAGCTCATCTTCCTGCTGCTGCCATTCCACAGTATCCTGTAAAAGAAAGAAGCTGAGGTACCCACATCCAGGAGAAGCTGTTGAGGTATGAAGCCCTAGCAGGCAGGATAAATGCTGTCTGTTCCTCCGAGCTGCCTCAGGTGAGCACTCAGGGACGGCTAGCTTCAGGCAGCCGCATGGCACATTTGGATGCCTCATTTTATGTTCAGTTGGGAAAGCGGATGATCTTCTTTTTCTTATGGTGATGTAGATTACCAGATTTGAAGTAGCAGGTCTTAGAGCAAGTGCTCTTTCTGAAAGGATCATCTGGACTCATCAGCCCCATGACAACTTGCCACCAGCCTTGAGAACCTGTAAAACCTGGTAATTCCCAGGATTCTGGTAATGATGATTTTTAGGCGCATATAGACCAACTGACGCATCAAGAAGGGGATCTTTTGCATTAAATGTTTGCTATGCCAATGAAATGTTTGCTATGTTATCACTGAGATTAGCTGCCAAACCGAAAATGTCGGTATGGTTTTTGGAACAAAAAAGTAGAAATGGATGCATTCTATGGTTAACAGAACACTCCTAGAAATGCATAAACCTGACTGTTTTCAGCAAGGGCTACAAGACATACCTTTCTTCACAAGGCCAACCCAGCTGATTAAATACCATTTATTGTTTATTTCTCTAGTAAAGAATCAGCAAAAGGCTTCCAGTCCAACACTGTAAATAAGGCATCCGTACACATTACAGTGGGCTAAGAGAAAAAAGAAAGCAAAGCCAACAGCTTTCCTGTGTGTATCGTGTCCCATTTTAGAATAATGAAAAGACATGGCACTCTTATTCCGTATTTTATTAGGAAATTAACAGGCTGATGGATAATCTGAAATTACATAGTGAATCTCATTTAAAAAATGTTCAAAATCATGACAATAATTTTGATTTCTATAAAACATAATGCCCAAATACAATTCATGTTTATGCCTGTAAATTTCTACACCCTTAACATTTATCTACTGTACAGCAGCGAGGCTGGATAATTGTAATATAATGTGTAAAGTTAAATACAGGATACTTTCCTCTGCAGTCCAAGTGAAAGAGATGAAATGTTGAAAAGAAAGCTCAGAATATGAGCAGCACTATGAGAAGGTTCCCTGCGATCTCAGTTCATTACACATCAATATTTCAGACTGCTCACAGATTAAGGACTGATGACGTTATCTGCTGTGCAAAGTTATGAGGCTTTAGGGCATCAGTGTTCCAGGAGGGGGAGAGAGACTGCCATGGCATATGGGCTTTGCAGTCAGAAAAACGGGGTGCACTGGGTGAGTATGATGCTTAAAGTGCAAGAGCTGATAAATCTGCTGACATCTCCCTCTTTTGCCAGTGGTATGGGCTACCACCACCACCACAGTGGACTAAATAGCTTTTCCTGGCACTCTGTCAGCTTTTAAAGATGTTCCACGTTCAAAGCCAGCCTATTATGCTACAGGTGCTGACTATCTACAAAGACTGAATTTCAACCTTGGTATTCAAAGCCCCAATCCTGTTCACATTATGTATGTGAAAACTCACACTGAGCCGAACAATGCTGGCTTTACCATAGCTATCATGTGGGGTAATGTGGTTCAGCTCTGTGGGTTGTGGCTGACGCCCTGGGTCCTCTAAATTAGAGCTGGCACTTTTCAATATCAAATGACTCTTGTAGGGAACTGAATTTCTCAAGACATTATTGGGGAAACTATTCAAATTGTCATATATGCTGTCTGGATGAGAGATGCTTTCCTGAACTGGGGCCTCGATTCCTGCGAGGATTATGGATGCTCAGTAAGTGGCCAGCTCAAACACTTGACCAGCAAGTCCAGTCACTTCAGATTCGTGTACTCTTCTTGGTGACTGTAAGCTAAAAATCAGTAGATTTAAGAGGTAGTGGGCCTTCTCTTTAAAAAGCTATTTCAGGACAAGTACATTCAGACCACTGTGTTTTCTATTTATATATAAATTCTTTGGCAACAATTTTTTAGAAAGCAGAATCACTTTTTTCTATGTAATACATTATTGTCTCTCCACAAAAAGCTGGTATCTAAAAAAATCTATAGCACTTTCCACTATAAATAGTATTGTTCCAGATTAAGGATTAGTCCTCCCTGAAGCAAAACAGATTTAAAAACCTGGTCATTATCTGATAACTGTAGCAATGTTAAAATAAAAAGAAAAAGAAAATCATTCAGTATGTGGTTTATAAATTTCTAGAATGTTAGTGTACGTTTATACAATAAAAAGTATCATAAGTTATCCTAGCTTGTTTTAAAAAACCTTTAAAAGTAGTAGAAATATATTGCTATCTGCAGATCCATAAACAGAATGCACTTTTTCCTTCTAAGTTCAAGTATTATTCGAATATTATTATTACTATTATTATTATTAAAGGAGCTCTAAATCCTTGACATTTTGCCTGTCTTTGCATAGTTTTGGTCTTTCTGAGAAATAGTGAGTTGTGATCATTTGCTCGTGAACAAAATCAATGTGGAGCTTCAGTAAGTTTTGCCTGATAGAAGACAGCCTGGCAACGCTTCGGCTGGTACGAGAGGCTTTAAAAGAGCGCATTTGAGACTAGCGGCATAGATCAGTAGTCACGTGTTTTCTTGGCTAGCTGGTGAACTTAATTCCTTCCAGGTTCTCAATATTCAGTCCCATTTAAAATAGAAAGGTGGGAAGAACCCAACCCAGATTTATACCACATCAGGATATATCATCTTCATTTCCTTTGGGTACTGTCAGTTGCTCATAGGTCGGCAGGGTGTTATTAGGGAGGAAGAGATCTGAATTGATGTTGTTGCCTCTCTGAGATGATCTGTTGTTCCCTTGATCCCCCTGCTGACGGGAAACCAGATGATGCAGCATATCTGTAATGAGGTTCAGTTTCTGGTCCATTTGTGTAACCTGCAAAGGCAAAGGGAAGATTTGTTTGTGACAAACCATGTGATACAAATGCAGTATTAAAATGACAGTTTTCTTAATTAGGATCACAACCACCTCTATGAAGACACCACATATTCACAGTCCATCAAACAGCACTGGAAATCTAATGCAACAGGTCAGAGTTGGATGAGGACAGCCTGTTAATAGCTCTGGTATGTGCCTTGACACTTATACTATACCTGGATGAATGGGCTTTTAAAGAGATGTACTGGGATAGAGAACCGAGTCTCAGAACTGAGTTGCTGTGGGGTTTTGTTATTATTATGTCCATGTTTTTTACTAAACTTGATAAACTTCTAACACACTTATATGCGTTCATAATATGCTCTAGTAAATATCTGCTCTACTTGCAATGATCTAATCCACGCTGATGCTTTTTGTGATGTTTGGGCCCAATTACCAGCTCAGGGCACAAAATGCCCCACAGAAATTTTGCTGATGAAAGTGTATAGCAGCTGGGGTCTGTGGCAAGGGCTGGGAGTGGGGCATGATTCAGTTTTACACTCCCACCCCTCCAATGACTGTGCTCTCTAGGATTGCTGCTTGAATGACATGATTCACAGCAAGCCAGAAACTCCTCTAAGTGGGATAAAAGGTAATCTTTTAACCAGGGGGCTGCAGAGGAAGGTTCAGGCTGAACTCATAGTGCTCATTTTCTTCTACCTTTTGACAGAAACCCATTAAATTATTTAATCCCTCTTTTTTACCCCCTCCCTCCCCCCCTGCTCTTTCTTCTAATCTTTAGGAGAAATATAATGAAAAATCATGATACTTAATAGAAACTAGGTTATGGATCTGTCCAAAATTTAGTCTCTATCTAATGTACATTTGTGGTACTTAGGGGAAAATCAAGAATGAAATGTTTCTAGGACAACCACAGTTAGAGTCTCTGGTTTCTTGCATTTTTTAATCAAGAAGTAATCTGTACTACCCCTTTTATCTGGCATGGGATGCCTCCTCTCTGTGCTGCCTCCAATGTACTGAGTCAGATGTCCTGAGGGGAAATTGGGCACTATCAGCTTCAAAGCCATGCCCAGTCTCTGTCCCTTGGCATGGCAAGCATTGAAATTGGGCAGTAAGAGTTTTTCTTATGGCCTCCTACTCTCTTCTACAAGCCTAAAGAGAAAGGCACGATTTTGCCATTGTAGTCTCTGATCCATCAAATACACAGGGATCCTATATAAATTCTAGGCAAAAAGACATAATAGATTTTAAAAAGGGAAAATAAAGTAAGCAGAAAAAAACCCCAACATGATAGGATTAAATTTCTGCCTAAAATATCTGCTTGAGAGTAGTGAAAGGCACATAAAACCGCCAGAGAAAGCATGAGTAGGAGTGATTTATACGTGCCTGGCTATCATCCAAGTATCACACAGGATAGTAAAAGACAGTAAGGCTGAGCAGAACATCAACAAACCTGGAGGATTTCAGCAGAGACTAAAATGTCTTTCCACCATAGAGAAAATGCTGGGTTTTTTGAACACTTTGTAGAACTGGTAGGGAAGCACAGTGACTTAAAAATATGAGGTGCCAGAGATTTATACTTTGCAGCTGGTTTTGAAAACATTAGGCAAAGCACCCTAGATGGTACATGAAACACTAGTAATTGTGGATGAAAATGGCTGTTGAAAACAGAGATTCTTCAAATGAGGAAGTTGAAGAACATGTAAATTCAAGATTTCTAGAAGAAAATACAGATGGAAAATCAAGCAAGTCATCAGGTTTTCATTTCATTACTATTTGTTCACTCCCTTAATAAAAAGGCATGCTTTGCACAAATGGTGCCTGTCACAGATGGCAAACCCATGATCCTCGAAGCGTGACAAATCAGTGCTAGTGAAACCTGCAAAAATTCCTCATTCCTCCATTCCCCACTGGCCAGGTATCACTTGCTTTCTGACACAGCTGTGCTGGAAGCACTGTGGTGGAAGGCTGCAGA
>VZTM01023433.1:41243-53737 GCA_013400555.1 Jacana jacana | reverse complement strand
GGTGCATAGAATATATGCTGTGGAGGACAGAAGCACACCCCAGATAATCAGTATCATTTTATAGTAGCAGCAGAAGAGTAAAGAGACCTTTTGATGCTAATAGGAATTTTGACATGTACCTCAATGGAAATGGCTTTACATGCCCATCACAGACTACTTATATGGACATTCTTGAAATAAATTAGCCACTGGAAAATTGCTTCTGAAAGCAATATGTCAAACAACCTATCATGCATGAGTGGAAGATGTGTAGTGTTTAAAGTCTGAGCCTAAAAGTAGCCCAGCTATGCCCTCCAGAGAAGGAGCTTGGGAAAACATCACTCTTGGTTCTTACCCACTGAGAATCTTGCTGAAGTTTGGTCTGTTGTTCCTTTCTTGATAGAATAAATTCTCTGACAGTATCATCTTTCACTTAAAACCCTTTTTGGTTTTAAGTGATTTCTGGTATAGACAAGGGCTTAGAAATGCAATGGTTCTTCCCCTATTCCCAAGCACCTAAATATATGTGTATATATACACAGGTGTGTATATATATAACCAAGGTGTATTGCAAACACTGTATGTGTTTTCTTCTTGTGTTAAGTGCAAGGCTAACTCATGGTGTTTTCACTTGTGTGGGATACATTAAAATGTTGGAAAGATACCTAGACAGACAAGGATATTTCTGATGTACTGCTGCAGAAAGTTGGAAGAACTTTAAAAAAAATGGTCTGAGGCTGTGACTGTTGGAAGTAAAAGCTCTGTTGAAAAGATCTGTGGTAATGTAGGGTGCTTCTGAAAACCTTGATACGTCCAACAGGCATAAATGGAAAGAATTGTTCTGCTCCTGCTCTTACTGTAAGTCATAGCAATAATATACTTCTGAATTGTGTGTTTGCTGCAGATCTCACTTGACAATTAGTATTTCCAAATTCATTGCTCTGCACTGTTAGCAGTTAGTGTAATCACAATTGAACTGGTTAAGCAAACAAAAAAAAATCTTATAAAGTCAAATACAAATTTGATGCAAAAGATAACAGTGAATCAAGTGTAACATGTTGTGACTGAGTCTATAACCAGGTAACCCTAATTTCAGTGCATGATACCACAACTACATGGGTAGACCTGACTGAATTAAGGAACACATGTGTTATCATACAGTAGCTAATTAATAGGGCAATAACCTGGAAGATAGTCTCCATTATCCACAGCTAAAACCAGGTATCAAATCAGCACCTTATTATATGTATAAGGCAGCGGTTATTGTAGGAGATTTTGATCTCTCTTTTCTCCCTCCAGGTTTATATAAGTTGCTTTGGCAAAATAATTTCTACCTTCATCTTTCTTTCACCTTAGACAGGATATTCCCACAGACACTGTCCAATCTAATTTCCATACACCCAGTGCAGACAGTTTTACATTTTAATTTGCATTCAACTGGCAGATGCAGCCTGCATAGAAGTATTTTGCATTTAGTACAACTTCATGGTAGCCTGCCCTCTTATTCTGTTTATCTTGAGGGAAAAATAATGACAAGCTTCCCTTTTAAAATTGACATTTTATTTTCTTTGGGAGGAAAATAGTATATTTGCAGTCAATAGAAAATGCTTGCTGTTCCTCTAGAAACTGCAGTTTCCCATTCTATTCCACCTTTTCTGCTGTAAAACACCTTTTTTTTTGTTTTTAATCATAAAATAAATTTATCACTGCTGCCTGCATCCCTTTCTTGCTATGAATTTGGATGGAGAAAATATGATTTTCTCCAGTGTGTACTTAAGTCTTCTTTGTACCCTATTTCAAAAAATCCATTTGAGGCTACAATAATGCAATTACTTTTGTTTTCTAAGATGTCATCTTTCTTAATAGAATTATATATCCTACAAAATCGTAATCAGGGTACTGAATGAATTTTCTTTTTTGTCTGTTTTGTGTGACTTAACAAATTCTACGTGAGCCTCCTCAGAACTGAGCTAGCCATTAGTGATTGCATTATTCTTTTTGGCTCGCTTTATTGACCTATAAGCAGCACTACGTGTATTCATTTTTTTTGTTTCTTTCTATAAAGTATACTCAGGTATTGGCAACGCTGCAACATAGTGGTTATAAAGTTAAAGGGATTATTGTGCTTACTACTGCCGCAGGGATGCCAGCACTAGCTAATGTGATGGTATCGGTGGTAGTGACAATAATTCAGCGGGCTTGCGTAACCGACTGAGCTCTCCAGCTCAGTTAGATAAAATATCGGGGACCGGCAAAAGCGCATCACATTGTCAATAGTCTTCGTTTGTGTCTGGTGTGTTGGTATTTGCAGTGATGAAGCTCCAGGCAGCCAGTTGGTTACAGATAAGTTTCACATTGACTGGGACTCAGTGCTTGTCAACTCTGATAATGTCATCGTAGCTCGATTTGATGGCAGAGGGAGTGGATTTCAAGGCCTTAAGATTCTACAGGAGGTCCACCGATGCTTAGGATCAGTGGAAGTGAAGGACCAAATAGCAGCCGTAGAGTACGTATGTGCAAACTTTTCTTCTCTTCTACCCTGCTTCCACTTTGATGAATAAGCATTTTTAAATGAAACTGCCCAGAGTGTTTTCTTTGCATGGTGAATACCAATAATGTTTATTTTTAATGCAGTTGCAAATTTGGAAACAATAATCCTTTCATTTCAAACAAAAAAAAAAAAAAAAAGAAAAAAAAGATCAAAGAGAGGTGAGCTTTTTTGTGTTGCTGCTTCCCTTTGATAAAGCTGTCCTTCCACGTGCAATCTAAATATGGCATCTGAACTATATTGTAGAGTACTGCTCTCGTTTCCACCACGGTGTTCTGGAGTAATCAGACAAAGCAAATGGAGTTATAATGGTGTAAACAAAAGCAAAATTTGGGCAAATGTCTGTTACTTCTCATTTGCATTAAGACTCCTAGACTGGTATAAAACCACCATTTGCAGAAAAAAAGCAATTTCCATCTCTGGAGTAATCACACGTTTGACAACACTATACTCAGGGTGCGTTTGACAACACTATACTCAGGATGCACATGTCAAAATAGCTAATATTAAGGTCTGAATGGATTTTTTCTAGGGATTCTCCAGTAAATACAGATTTTAAGCCAGATATTTTATAATTATTTTTCTTCTTTGGAAAGGGTATGAGTAGACCGCCGTCTCTGACATGTCATACCTGGGCCATAGGTCTCCTAGAGTTCACGTTGGTCAGGAATGGGCTGCATTGAGCCGAGCAATTCAAAGTGACCCTTGCAAAAAGGCAATCAAAAGCAGGCCACACACTGTGCTGTGAGAGCTGAGCTCTCTGCTCGAATGCTGAGGTGTTGTAGGCTAAATTATAACTGACCTCTTTTTTGGATGCACTGAATAGGAAAAAGGGAGCCTACCCTTCTCTGAGAAGAGGGGTCATTGCAGCTGGTGTTGTCTCCTCAAAACCAGTTGGATTTTACCCCCAGGTTGTTCTATCTTTCCTGTATAAATTTCACCAATGTTAATTAATAGCCTTGATTAGACAATTATCCAAATCATTAATTCTCTCGAGTCGATAAGGTTCATTCATCTTAACTTCCTTCAGCTGTCAAAAACCTAGGCACCTGGTGAAAACCCATCATTTAAGCTCTGGACAGTAGAAAATGGGGGCATGATTCTCTCCAGATTGAGAGAGGTGTCCAATATGGGTGGGAAGAATGGCTCTTGGATGGTGTCTCTCTTCTCTAACTGAAGAGCAGATATAAATGGGCATTTTAGATAAGATACTCAAGCTCAGATACCTAGTGTTAGGTGAGATGAGTCCATAACCATTTACCATAAAAAGAAGGAATTAGAAAGCAAATAATGTTTTCCCAGTGCAATATCGTTATTGGTGAAATTTGTTCTACCTTGTGCACATGTGTGACAATTCCTTACTATGCAGACAATTTTTTTACATACTGGATTCCATAAGTAAAATTCATTGTGTTACTTCATGAAACTAAAAGGACACCCTTTTTTTTTCTTGCAGATCACTATTGAAACAGCCCTTCATTGATCCAAAGAGACTGAGTATATTTGGAAAGGTAATGTGCAAAATAGCAGGATGTATCATTGTGATTCTTTAAGAACATGCTATCAGTCCATAAACAAATACATTTAGGTATTTTCCTAAGACCACTTCAGTTACTAAAAGAGAGAAAATACCTGCCATAGCTTTACTGAATGTTCTGTATATTCTGAGTGGGTATTTGACATCAGTTAGATCAGTTTTAAGGTACTGCAGTATTTGCATTTCAGAATCTTCAGGAGCAACTATTTATCGGCTTTCATTAGAAATTTTAATGTGGGCATAGATTTTGAGAAAGTTTGTTTCTTACGCTTTTACATTTGTGCTGCAATTAAACTGGCAACGTCCTTCTAATGCAGCTTTTATATCTGAATGTTTTACTGACCCTTGAAGTTAGCTGAGTTACAGCCCCATGGTCCTGTCAACAACTTCCTTCTGGTGCCATCTGCTAGAAATCTCACCGTTGCTGTTTTGTCAGCTGCCTTCACTGTGTGGCATACTGTTGCCTCTGGCATGAGATAGAACCAGGTAAAGGTCTTAACCTTCAGTAGCAGATGGGATAGCATTTTGCTGGTGTCTATTGAAAAACAGCAATTAGAAATACCACATAGTTGCTGTCTTTTCTGTGTGTTAGAATGTTCAACTTTTTTTTTTTTTAATGTGTTTTATTAAAAATGGAGATATGTCGTGCCTTTGATCAACAAGCAACAACAAACTATGATAACTATGATTGAGTACCTAGACAAACCCCACAATCATCAGATGTATGAGCAGTTTGTGTTCCACTATGAAACCCCATAGGTCCCATCCCTGCTCTGCTGCTGACTTGCTGCATGGCCTGGCTGAGGCATTTGCTCTGGCAGGGGGATTGGACTTGATCATCTTTCAAGGTCCCTTCCAATCCCTGAGATTCTGTAATTCTGTGATTTAACTTGGGTGTCTGTCTGAATGTGAGATGAGAATAGGGATATTTACATGCTGTATGGTAGCGTTTTGAGGATTAATTGATATTTGTCAAGTGTAGTGAAAATGAAATACTATTATTAACTTTCCACGTGAAAGTCATCTTCCTCAAAGATCTGAGATCCTGTCACACCTTAAGCTCAAGAAACTGCCATGGCAAAGATATCAGTAGCATCAAAACTGGTATTTGGTTCATAAGGCAGCAGGCAGAGATTTTTCAGTGAAGATATATAAGGCTGACTCAAACCACCAGATGATCATCTTGCACATTTCTATTCAGGTTTTATGCCCACTATGAAAATGTAGATGCACATTAGCATCTACACTTCTCTATATAGTTTTCCCACAAATGTCTGAAATGTTAGTTTTTGAATGAAATCACTAAGTACCCTGAATTGCTCACACGTTTCTGCTGTTAGAAATTCTTTTCATTGCCAGTTGAAAATTTCCACTTGTTCTCTGTAGGAGGTTCAGCAGCATCTTGTTTCGTAGCAGTGACAAGATGAGACAGTTACCACAGACCATATGTGTAAACGTGGTTTTACATATCTTCCAAAGGCTCCTTTTTTTTTTTTTTTTTTTTTTTTTTACAAAATATTTANTTTTTTTTTTTTTTTCACAAAATATTATCGACTACAGTCTTCTTGAATTTATTTTCTGAAGGAAAGACTGAGGAATGAAAAGTGTGTGAAAGCAAATAGCAAAACTGGGAAATTCAATAAGCTTCAATACTGCTTTAAATTTGGGAAAATTTACCCTTCCAAGTTGACCTCTCAGAGTTGTTTTCTGCTGTCAAAAAAAAAATAATAAAATTTAAAAGTCAGTTCTAGATTTAGGGAAAAAAAGTCTAATTAACAGCTTTCTAGAGTTATTTGTATTTCTATCTAATCTGCTTATTTTACAGTCAATTAAAAATCTTTAAAACACATTTCCTTTCTACTGTGTACAATGTGAAAGGAAAAGAAAGTATTTATTTTATTTTTTTATTTCTGTCCATTAAATTTGGCTTACCAGATGGAAATAGAATGTATGCTGTGCTTGAAACTAAAATGGCTTTGGGATCCCATAAAGCTGGGCTTGTGTCCACTGTTGTGGAGCCGTTTAAGAGGTTTTAGAACTACTCAGAAATAAAATTCTTGTCTCAATCAGTAATATAAACTAAGCACCACAAGAGTAACAAGACTGTCCAGAAGGGCAGAGTGTGGAAAATACCTACTTCTGACTGCCAAGCAATATGCCGATGCCACCTTGTTTAGCTCAGTGAGGATACAAGCCCAAGTGTTGCATGATCCAAGGGCCTTTCTGAACTGTTACACAGCAAATTGTACCTTCATGTAGTTTGCATTTTTGTCATGGAAGTAGAAAGAGAGCTTAAAAATAAGTTACAACTTCACAACCAACCAGTTTCTTGAAAACACAGCAATTAGGTTGTAAACACAGAAACCCAAGCATTGAGTGAGGCACCTTATATCCTTGCATCCAAACATATGAACTAGTTTCTGCGTTGTCATTGTGAAGTGCTTCTAAAAATGTGATCTCACTGTGTAATGTTTGTGTCCTGGAAAGCCTGGCTGGAAGCAAGGGCACAAGCACAAAGGAAAGAAATTCCCAGGAGAACTAAACCAAGCTCTTAATGAATACAAGGCATAAATAATAAATAACCTGGCAATAGCTATCCTAGGATTAAAATTGTGCTGTGTAGCTCATGGGAAAGACACAAACAGAATATTAAACAAAAGCAAAAGTAGAGAACCCAGAGGCATAGGAAAGTTGCTGTTCTCTTAAACTCTTTGAATTATACAAGTTGCCAGTGCCCACTCAGAAATTCTTTCTTAGGCAAAATCTACTCCTGCACATGGCCAATTCTCGACAGCTCTTGGCCTCCTGGGCTGGAATTTCTATGAGAAAGGGATAAATCAGTTCCTCACACTGCCTTGAAAATCCAGCTCTTATTCTGTATTTCCTTTAGTGTGATTGTTCACATTTTCTGTAAGTTGATTCCAAAGAATACTCCTCTTTGCTTGTTTTTCATAATTTTCGAGTATTCCCACTCTTCCACAGAAATAATCTAATCAGTAAATATTTAGGCATGAGGAATGGGATCAGGCAGGATTCAAAAAAGTCCATGAGAAAACTGTGTGAGCATTTGATGCACAATATTCTTTTTGGGGGGTTGCTGGTGGTTTACATTTTTCTCTGCCCTGTCATGGGACAGTTTCTTCTTCCTGCATTGTGTCATGCCAAACGCAAAACAACAACAAAATACGTGCAAAAAATCAATTTTCCAACACTGATAAAAGGAAAGCAAAGATGGCAAACAGAGAAATTTGCCCAGCCCATAATACATGACAAAATCATTGATCCCAGACTCCACAATTCAGAATTTTGTTTTCTGTGGGTCTAGAATGATTACAGATATGGATTGCCTGTGTCATTCCAAAGAAATCTGTGGTCTCAAGTTAAAGCTTTCATGTTTTCATGCAAAGCAAAGCTTTCATTACTCTCTTTTGTGTCACAACTCATCCTCAGAAGGTGTATTATAGACTTTGCAGAGAAGATGATGAAGAAATGTGCCATAAGGACAGATAAATGTGGCGAGGCAAGGAGAGAGCTTCACCACTACTGCCCCATATCTCTTCATGCCGTCTGTGCCTCCTTTTTAACAAAGCCACCTGATGGGTGCTCCTGTGGCCAGAAAATGCATCCAGAGATTCGCATAATATTGAGCAGTGTGGCTACAGACAGCTTTTATTTCTGCAAAGCAGTGCAGAATCTGTATTTCTCTGTGGGATGCTTGACTACGCTGTAGCAGAAACCTCTTTAATAGCAAGAGTATTCAATCTGTGAAGGTTGAGGTGTCAGAGGAAGGACATCCAGCAATGAGTTCACAGGTTTGCCCTGTTCTTGTACTCTCTGTCCTGTCAACAAAATGCTCAGTGTATCCTAGTATATAGCTGTTGTGGTTTAGATCTCAAACCAGTACAATAGCAAATATCTACAGTAAGAACTGAGTACAAATCTTCCCATCTAGGCTGTGATCCAAAAGGTGTATCTCGGGGCTTTTGTCTTGTTTTGTTTTTCCTTTATAATTTTCAAATCTTTAACACAGTATAGGCTAGTCTGCCACGATGGAATTACAGAGCCTAAACTGAAACATTCTTACTATTAATTGTATGACTAAAGATCGTGATCAGGCCATGTGAGATCTTTACTCACTCTTCACTGTGGGTTTGCATTTCCTTTAAAAGCAATTTCTGCAGATATAAATACATACTGTAAAATGATACCATCAGATTAGCACCATGGCCTTTACTTTTATTGTTCCTCAAAACAAAAGAATCAACAAAATTCTCTGTATCCTTTCCATTGTTAGGGATATGGTGGCTACATTACATCGATGATCCTGAAATCCAGTGAACGGCTCTTCAAGTGCGGAGCAGTGGTGGCACCGATTACGGATATGAGGTTGTACGGTGAGTATTCCCTGCCCTACACTTGTGTGGTAGCCTTTTCAACACATCTTTTATTCATGGAGATAGTGTTCATTTTAATTAAGGGCAAAGAATGTACCAATATCAGACAGAATTCACCTCACTGTCTCATTCTCTCCTTTAAATGAAAGGGCAGCTAACACTGGGACAGTTTACCAAAGCATGCAACAGATACATTATTGTTTTTGCAAAGGAGTTGGATTTCCCACTTCCCACTGAAATTCAGTCCGGTACCCCATTTCTTAAGAATCCTTTAGGCGTACCAGCCTGAATCATGACTTCCAATAGGAATGAATTTTGTTAAGGTTAGCAGTGAATTCCTTACAGTATCAACCATGTCATCATTCAATCACAGGATATTTGGTTCTGTATGTGAAGTATTGGGTACAGGCTATGGGCTGTGATGCTCAGAAAATCAGACCAGGTTACTTTAATGATCTGGAGGGCGGGGGGATGTGAAGGTTTTTTTTACAGCCATTTAAAAATGATTTCAAATGGTACATTCTGGTTATAAAGGAGCATCTCTCTGTTGACTTAATGTGTTAAATAGCTTATCCTGGCTCCAGGGCAGAACTGTCGAATTTTCAAATAGAAGTAATTTTGATGAATACACAAGTTTTTGTTTTTCCTTCTGCAGCATCAGCTTTTGCAGAAAAATACCTCGGTACTCCATCAAAAGAGGAAAATACCTATCAGGTTAGCTCGTGTAAACAACTAACTTAAAATGACAGCTTTACCCTCAAAATGCAATTCAGTTACACCTTTGTGTGTGTTTGTTTGCTAGGCATCCAGCGTATTACACAATCTTCATGGTTTAAAAGAAGCGAATTTGCTAATAGTTCATGGGACAGCTGATAGTAAGTATTTACAGATGCAATTGTACTTGGAGTCAGAGTTTTTAGTAGGCAGGCATCCAGAGACAGATGAGGCACAGACCTAGCAAGTACATGTTTAGTTTCATTATCCCTTCAACAGTACTTTTTTTTAATGTCAATTGTCACTTCTAACTCTAAAATGGTAGCGCTTTTCTTTGCTGAATATTTGTACCTTTTAAGTGCTGTATGTTCTAATTTGCTTAAATCTGGTGGACTACTGTCTCGCTAGTGAAAGGTATTATATAAATTGTTAATAGAACAACATACATTTTTAATGGTATTTAAATTCGTAGAGACTCTGCAATTGAAGAAAGAATTATCAGTAGAGTTGAAGTACAGCACCAAATGGGAAGTTAAACTTTTCAGCTAATTAATTAATAGCTGGTGCCAAAGCTGAAGCTATAGGGAACCCTTGAATAGCACCAATACTTTTAGCAGCACTTTAAAGCAGAGAATGAGTAAAACAGAGTAAGTTCTAGTACTTTAAATGGAGTAATTAGATGTGTCAATCAAGAGAAAATTTGTTTAATTACAGATTTAAATTTAACTCTGTGGTATACTTTTCTGAACTTTCTTAACTGATGTAGATCTGAAGAATAAGCTATGAGGCAGGCACAAATTACAGTGCTGCAACAAGCTGCTCTGTACAGATTCACACACATTCTTCCTTCCCTGGTGTTTTCCTGCTGAAGGTGGGATAGTACAAGGTTTCTTAATCCTCAGTCTAGAGGGATAAGTACCTCCTCCTGACACGGGCTGAGGTGAGAGTGCCCACAGGCATGGTTGGCACAGTAAGGATGGCACCCACCAGCCTGTCACCCCTTGTCAAACCCATGTTATAGATCCCAAGTGCAATCAGAGAGGTGCAAACACTGTCCAGTGTTTCTTGTCAGAGCAGGGAGAGATGGAGAAAGGAGATGTACTGGGTTACTGAGCAGGCATGAGGGTCTCAGGCTTTGCTGATTGCAAAAGGCAGCAGCAATTTCTACCCCTCTGAACTCGATGCTAGAGGGAATTGGGATTCTGAGATATGTCTGAGCAATAGAGTGTGTTCAAGACTAGGACTCTGATTGCCTGCTGCCCTCATTTAATATCACATCTACTGACATCACCCAGCCCACTTTGCAGTGTAAGCTCTGCAGGGTGAGGTTAGGACATGGTAATAAAGTTGCCTGTTTTTACCACACAGAGATTAAGTTACTGATATGTTGCAGCAAGTCCATTAACTAAGGAAGTATGGGCTGTAATAACCCTGTGCAAGCAACAGGAAATCCAATGTGCTTTCCTTTAACACAATTATAAACTGTCAGCGGTGTTCAAACAGAATGGTTTTACATACATCTCAACTATCACACTGTGTAAATCAAAGGTGGAGAGAGGAGTCCTCACGGTGTGTCTGGAAAGCATGGCTCCCCTTGGGGCTTCCAGCTTCTTCACCAAAACCTCTGCTGGTTACACCCTGCATTGCTCTTACTGGTGGGGCTGTGCACTTCTGGCCAGAAAGATAGTCGTCTAATACCCAGTAAGCGCAGAGATTTGAAACATTTTCAGTCCAAGTTCAAAAGATAAGCATTTCATATCAGCCTAACCTTTTTTCTAATAATATCCAAATGTTGTTGTCTTGCAGCTAAAGTCCACTTCCAGCATTCAGCAGAATTAATTAAACACCTAATTAAAGCTGGAGTTAATTACACTATGCAGGTATGTGCAGCTGTGACGTTTCCTATAAACATAGTTCGTGATTTAACCTCATATTGCTATTTCTTCCCTGAGAAGGACCTTCCCTACCACAATGCACCCGTATTACCTCAACTGGTAACTGGAACTACGTTTAATAACATTTTCCTTAGTGTTACTATGGACTTCAAGAACCATATCTTCTTCTTGTTCTTCTGGGCTCTCTCTCTTTCTCATCTTTCTTTTTTCTACCCATGCTTTAGAGCACTCTTTGTGATATGGAGATATCACTGGTTTAGTCTCTTTTTACTTAAAAAGTTATTGGGTCACATGCAACTAATTTCCCCTTGTTTCCAACATATATATTTATTAAGATGCAGCTAAAAGGCAAGTGTGCTGTTCACCTTAGGTTGACCTGTTCCACTGGAACATGTTAGATCATGTCACAGAAGAGGTGGTAACAAGGAGGTCTGCATCACTTATGAATAGAAAAGGACTTAATGTGTGAAGTATTAGTGGGGCAGGATCAGTTCCTGCTGTCCCTGTAATTTCAGCTGAGGTGATGTGAGGGCCTATGGTGAAAGGAAGAAGCAGGGAATGACTGAGGTCTCTCAGAAGAGCCCTGTTGAACTGGTCTCATGCAACCTTGTGATAACCTGAGTTTGAGGAAGCAGCTGAAGCTTTTTGCCTCAGGTCATCGCAAGTCTCCTGTCCTAAGTTCTGTGGCTGGATTTCTTCACTCAGCCTGTAAATTTTTGTTCAGTCTGGGAGAAATTTCCAGTGGAATTTGAATTAAGAGAGAAAATTGCCCATATCCTCCCAAGGAGAGAGAGACAATGGGCTATAGATAAGATAGGAAGATAGTTAAAACTATGAAAAAAAGAGCTTTTCACTGGACACTTAGAAGCTGGGATATTGAGAAGTTCCTAAAAGCATGCAGTAATTAATCCTCATTCACATTAATGGGATTTGGATGCCCAGACACTATTTAAAATGCCAGCTAAGTAAACTGCTGTATGCAAAATGAGTGAGAATATATATATATATATTTCACTTCTGCAGGTCCCACTGCAATAGTTCTTTTTATGTAAGTTCAAATTCCAAGAGAATGAGTTTTACTTTGAGTATTATTAGCTTTTCTTGGTGCCATAAAACTAATGTTATCATCCTGTTGTCATCTAAAACATTTTGAAGATCATAGAAAGGAAATTAGAGCCCTAAATATTTGAAAAGCCTTTAAAAAAGTATTTACTTTTTGTCCTTTCTCCTCTGCTAGATATACCCGGATGAAGGTCATAACATTGCTTCTGAGAAAAGCAAATATCACCTTTACAGCACAATCCTTGGGTTTTTTAGTGCTTGTTTAAAGGAGGAGACACCAATTTTACCACAGGAACCTGAAGAGGATGAATAAGGAAGCCTATTTGTGTAGTACTGAAGGGGACTTACTTTGCGGCTCAATAAAA